>VZSC01017443.1:138310-186610 GCA_013398225.1 Steatornis caripensis | reverse complement strand
GCCCCCGCGCGGTCGGGCCCCTCGGCCCCGGGGCGGGGGCGGCGTGCGGGGACTCCCCTGCTCACCGCGCTCCCACCTCGCCCGTTTGCTCACGTTCGGCGCCGCGGGGTGCGCGCTGTGGCCGTTCCTTCCAAGGTGAAGAGCACCCGGGCTTTTCTTTGGCATTCGAGGAATGTGTGGCTACCGTAGGATTATTTTTTTTCCCTCTCCTCCTCTTGTGCCTTCTTGCATAATCCGAGTGACTAATGACTGTCTAATTGTTTTTAACTGTTTGCACAATGTGAAGGAAAGTCCAGGCTGTGTATCACATTGCGTACAGTTTTATTTGGGCAGGCTACACATAAATTCAGAAACAGAAATACAGTGAGCTCAAATATTTTCAAAACAAAGGCTTTAACGTGTAAATTATAGCTGTGTTCTAAAACGGACCTGAAGTGGGGAAGTGCTGGAGCATGCCAACCTTCCCCAGTTCTCTCCTTCCTCCTTGTCTTGCCTTTTTCTAGTCTCTCTTCCATCCTCTTCCAGAAGTCTGAACTCCTCAGCCAGCAGATACGTTCATGGCGCTTCCCCTGCTGCCTGGAACAGCCTTACCTGTAAAGCTTTCTTCTTCTCCGGGTCTTTTTTCCAAAACTTCCCAGAGTGCTCCTGTGAAAACACAGACAGTAGTGTCCAGACTATGGAACCTGTGGGGATGAGAACAGGACAGCGCTGCTGTGCAGTACCAAAGGGCTGCCTTGCATAGTCTCTCTCAAGAAGTGGCCAATAGTAGGTGCCTAAACACATGAATAAAACCAGGGAAACCCGTGTACCCTCCCAGGCTTCAGTGAAGGGGAATTTCCTGCGCTAGAAGTGTTACCTTTCTGTGTATGCGTGTGTGTGTACTTACAAAAATGTATGCGGAGAATACTGTAGATGCTGCCTTATACATAGCTACACTCGCACAGATCTGTCTGTATCCGTACTCTCAAGTGTACTGAAGTCTAGTCGTGCAGAATAAAGATGCATGATCCTGTTTGCTGAATTAACCGAGTTAGAGCCTTAGCTCGTACAAGATGATGATGTATGCTTGTGGAGTAAGGTGATGTGTGGGACAGCACCTGTGCTGTGCAGAAGAGGAGTTGCTGTTTAACTGGACTGATTGAAGCGGCAGGGAACTGGTTTCTAACCTTTGCTTTGAAGGTTTGGGAGTGAATGAGAGTTCTGCTTCCTTGCATTCAAATCTCTGTAGCCATCAAGAGGATGAATTTTCCTATCAGGTACAGTTACAGTTGGGACAATCAGGGTTGTCAGTGTCACATTTCAAGAGAAGCTGTCAGTGTAAACTTCAGAGAAGCACTTTTTCCACTCTCCAGTTCCTATTACAAATGATACTTTGACAACTCTAAGAGGATTTTTTCCCCCCTATTATTTCAGCTTGTATGTCCGATCAAACTTACTTGCACTTCAATTTCCTGTGCCGCTCAGGTTCTTGTTTGCTTTGACTTGTGTTCTTGTTAACTCACAGGAGGAAAACCAAAATATTTCAATATAGGCAAATGACTGCAAATCCACAAAGTGGGCATTTCAGAAGGGTTGAAATATCTTGCTATGTGAAACTTTATATAAATTCAGGCCTCAATTTAGTAGTTGGATTAATTTGCATATCAACATCTGTCAACTTCTGCACATGTGTGCAAAATAGTAGTTTTGTAATATGAGTTGTACCTGTAAAAATCTTAAGACTTGGGATTGTGCTTATTTGTCTAATATTGCAGTATAATCTGTCAACTTTTATTTTGTAATATTTTATAATATTTTGTAAAAGGGAAAAAATACGAGTTCTTGTTCTTTTTATTCTTCAAACATAATATAGAACTGCATTTAATAAACTACAGCTGTTATTCAGGTGGTTAATCAGTAAGTAGGTTTCCATTCAGCGCAAGCTTATGGCATATGAAGCTGTACAGAAAGCCATTGCACAAATAGCTTTATTATTCATTGTAGTCATACACACTGTGTTGAAACATATTGTACCCCATGCTAGCTTGTGATAATTCAGATGTTATTTCTGTTCTCCTTCCTCTCAGTATAATCTCTCTTTCTAGGAGCTCTTAGAGTGTGTATTCCTCCTCATCATAAGACCAGTCGTACCTTCTGTTTAGTGGGGAGGTAGCGGTGTGTTAGAGATTTTTTTTGTTTGTTTTAGATTTTATATATCAGCAGTGTATGGAAACATAAAGAGTACAATTGTTAGAAATCTTCCCCTAAATAACATTTTCTGGTATAGTAATCTTCATGAGCATAAGTTAAGATCAGATTTTTTTAATTTACAAACAAGAATAAAGCTATAATCATTCTTCGAGACGTGCGTGATAGGTCTGTACTTTGAATTTACTTTTTTTTTGGCTGAGTACAGTTTACTCTGCATATAAGAATAGATTTATGAATGATTAAACACTTTACATTTTCCCTAATCGGTAATGAATCCATTATGTTTGCCTATGCTTATTTGGTTTCTATTACATAAGGTTAGAATCTGTTTTGTTCAGTAAGTGTGTTGATCAAAGAAAGGCTTGTCTGTTGGTTTTCTTTGAGAATAGCACAGATACATATCATACTAGTAAAATCATGTTTTCTTTAGATAAGATAGTAAAACCAGGGTGAATCCTCTTTCAGTGGTCCAGACCGTTGGTCTTCAAGGGTGTCTGGAAGTGTTAGCCTGAATTTGGAATAACTGGCCCAGAAGCAAGATAGCTGCTATCAGCTGGCTCAGCACAAGCTCTACGCTTCATATGTGAGACTTGAGATGAAGACATACATAAACTCATTTTCGTGAGGGCTGAAACTTCAGTTTCAGCAGGCCAATGTCTTACAAAGACTGTACGACTGTTTCAGTTCTACATCAGTAGCTGTGGTGTGCCACTGGCATTGATGCTGTTAGCATGCCCGTGCTTAACTCATTCAAAGAAAAAGGCCAGGTGAACTTGGAAATACAAAGCAGTCATCACATTCGTTTGTGCAGTCTTCCTGAAATATCAGGAAGTTCAGCTTTAGGTTTACAGTTGGTTTGAAGTTCTGCCCTGTGTAGTGTTAACAAGCCACTGCCATAGGCGGAGATCACCTGCGTTTACAAGTAACTGCCTTTTTGACATAACTTCTATGTTGATGTCTGTCAGTGGAAGTAAGTCTTTTAAGTGCATTTTGGCAAGAATCTGGGATTTCTGAGTTTATTCCTTAGGCAGCCTACAGATTTTTATGGGGTGATTCTTTGTCGAGTGGGGGAGGTGGAAGGATAGTATGCTCACCTTTTCATGTGACTGACAGATAAGCTGTTTTATGAAGTGCTGCTAAATCCTTATAATTTAAGATAAGACTATAAATTAATGTGATGACAGTGTCTGTCAGCATGTCTGTGAACTGCCGTGAGTGCCACGAGTGCTGACTTTCATGAGTTGGGGACGAATGGGAGGGAGAAGAGCAAGCCAAGTGAATGTGGGGATTGTGACCAGAGAACCTAAAATTGTGATAAGGGGTAGGAGCCCACCTACACCAAAAATACTGAACATATAACAATGGAACGGTTTGTATAACTTTTACTAAAATAATCTTGATTTGTTTTTAAACAGCTTCTGGGAGTCATTACTATGACCTTTTGGGTAAGTTGTGATTAACGGATTATATTGCCTTCTAGCTATTCCTGTCTGCTTTAGTGTGTGCTCTTTTGATTTTTTTTTTTAGTTGAACTGGATCAAAAGCTCATATACACCCACCAGATTTTACTAGATGAGGTTTATAATAAAACTTGTCCAAGATTGCTTTTAGAGGTGCTGTTTGATTTCAAGAGAAGGGGGTTTCGTAGAAGAAACAGGCCAGCGACTGTAATAACAGTGCCAGGAATATTCTCACTAGTCATGCTGCAGAACTGTTGTGTTCAAAACCCTATCTCTCCTCATTATTAGAACTCAGGACTGAAAGCAGTTCTGCCACAGATGCACTGCATCACGGTGGGTGTGTAACTTAACCTCTGTTTTAGCTTTGAGTGTGTAAAATGAGGACAATGGTGTGTGCTTTATTAGGAGTATGATGGACATTTGGCTTGTGAAGTTCATTGATCCTTGAATGGAAGGAGCTGTATTTATTTAAAGACTAAAAAGGTATTTAGTCCTCAAGCAAATGAGGTGGATTTCACGCTACAATTTTATAAATTTGAAGTCAGTCTTCTGTTTTGTAAGTAGTGTTGAGCTTTGCAAAAGTGAGTATTTCTGGCATTCTCATGTGGAAGTTTTACAGTGTGGCTTGTCTAAGAATTGGCCTTGTAAAACAATTAAGCAATCAAATAAAGCTCTGTGGTGGATTCTGGCATTGAGTCCCTGGCTGGATGCCATCAGAATGTCAAGTGGAATTAGTATTTTAGCACTCCTGTTTTTCGGCATCACTGTCTTGAAAAATTAGTGGCCCTGGTGTAGAACCTCCATTCAGATTCTGGTTATGTTAATGCTTTCTTGGATTTTGAAAGCAAATACCCTGATTTTCATTCTTGGTATAACACAAACGATTAGAGATGCTACATGAAGTGAGGGAAAGTAGGGGTAATACTGAGAGGTGCAGTTTGTTGATTTCAAATGTAGTCTTTGTTTCAAATAATTCATAAACTCATTAGCATGTAATGTCAGAGTAATCTTTGGATTGAGACGAGCACTTTCTAATTACTGCTTCGTCAGTGAAGGTGGTGCCTGTGGGGTCAGCGGAGGTAGGAGACAACTCTGTATAGCCAACTTCTCAGCTGGGCAGGAAGTGCCTTTGATATAATGTTCTCTGGAGGCATTTTCTGGTGATCTTCCCAGTTTACAGTGCTTTTCTGTGGCAGCTGTTTAATAAGGAAGTGAAATACTGAGGAAGAATGGGAATAAAAACAAATTAGCCAGTGTTCGAAGTTAATTCCAGCAAATCATTTGGATTGCTTTTGGATTAAGGAACAGTAGCTCTTTGTACGAGGAGGGCAAAGATGGAAAGGAAGTGCCTGTTTCTTTTGTAAGCTCTTATTTTGAAAAAACCACGTATTTGTGCTGCCATAGGATTAGTCTTTGGTTATGTATGTTTTGGTTATGCTTCGTGGGCCAAATTAAAATAAATTTTTAAAAAAGCCAATGTGCTCGGTGTCTTGCCACTTGATCTTCCTGCTCACTACTTTACAGCAGTTCAGACTTGTTCTGATGCCTCTTGAGAGGCATTTAAAGATTTTTCTTATTAGTTAATCACAATTTTGTAATGATACATCATAGAACTTGAATTGGAACTCTTGTCAGCTGCTTTGTCAATTCTAGTTTCTGTCTCTGCTATACATCAGTATGCTTCATAGAACAGAAGTATAGATGAGTGTTTATCAGTGTTACTGAATTAATTCTCCTTTCCAGAGCCTGACCTTTGGTCACCAAAATGTTAGAATAAATAGTTTATCTAGTGTTTCTGCAGCACTGCAGCATTTTCTATTAATGCCTGGAGTTTTGGCAAAGGGAAATACAAGTATTGACTTAAAATTTTAAGTACTGAAGTGCTAAGCATTTGCGATTCATTACTTTATTCTATTAAAGCACAACATTTATCTGATACCACAAAAAGTTATTTTGAGTTAATTTGGAAATAAGCATGGGGTTTTGTACTTATGAAAAGCTTAAGAGTTGGGAGGAATAATGATACCAACTCAGAGTCTGGCTGTTTGCAGTTATGCTAGTGGATTTAAGTTTTTAAAATATATCCACAGACAATACTGAAAACACATTCAAGGTAAGTGTGTTTTCCTTGGTTCTCTTTGAATGGCATTCTTAACAGTGCTTTGCATGATCTCTTCCTTGCCTGCAACCAGTTATCAAACCTTAAAATACGTTGCCAAAAGTGGCAACAGACATGTGTCCCAGATTCCACTAAATACTATGGTAATAGTAGTATAAAAGGGCAAAGGTATTCCTCTTTAAGTTAAATGAGTCTTTTAATTCAAATGTGATTTTTATCGAGCCCCATTTATTTTGTTTTACTGTAATGCTTAGTACTGTGTTTATCTCTGAACAGCTAGGCAAGTACATTGGGGAATATTGCTTAGTAACATCGCATCATCACCCTGGAAATCACAGAGACCAGTACAAGCAATGCTTTTAGAGAATCCTAGTTAATTTCTAGCTTTGCTGAATTTGTTTTTATTTTTCAAATTCATATTGTGTTCTTATTCCCAGTCTTCTACAGTTCGTGGTTGTGAGAGATGGAAGGTGGGGAGCGTGGGGTTTTTGTGGTTTACTTGTTATAATCCCTTACAACTACTAAGAAGGGTTTAGTCTAACCATGCAATCTTGATAATGCACTTCTCCTACTCTCAGTTAAGGTGAGTGTCCAAAACTTTCTGTGGAACATTCACTAAATAAATCAGAATTTTCTTAGGATGTCTTCATGGTGAGGTGAGAGTCCACACCAGTTTCAGTTAGGTGGAGTCTGTAACATAGGATTTATTTTCCTTTAGAGATAGACTGGTATCATTCCTTTATATTAACTTGGTGAAATGCTAGTATTTTTTCTCATGACAAGACTACATTTGCTTGTGTAAAGTAGTGCACAGTAAAAATTTGAACTAAAGAGCTTCATTTCTATACAAAAAGAATAAAACATCCATGTATCTCCCCAACGAGCTTACTTTTTCTTAGCAAAACGTAAATAGCAAAAAGCATTCCTGTCTATTGCTGTACTCGGAAGTTTTGCATACAAATATTTTCCTATGGATGAAAATGCAAGGGCAAGATGTTGTATCTGTGTAGGACTTAAAACAGTTAAAAGCTGTGACTATGCTTTGCAAATAAACGTCTGCTTGTCAGTAAAACATTTAGGAAATCACAGTGGGTTTTCTCATTGCCAAAGAAGAAACATAACCTGGAAATGCTGTATATGGCACCATTTTCTGAGGCTTACTGATATTGTTGTGTTCATAAAAGGGTACCAAGCTTGCTCTTAGCAGTGTGGGTTGAATGAGTTTGATCTGATGGCAAGAACAGGCAACTGGGAAATACCCAATTTTGTTCCTACATCTGCCACTTAAAGGAGTTCTTTAAGCTCCTGGAGCACCAGTTCATAACAAATAGGTTACAGGTATGAAAATGTAACAGTATTTTTAAACATTGAATACCCCATGCTTAGTGCGTTTGAATGTAAGTGCAAGGCGGTAGCTTTGATTTATTTGAAAGCCTTTAATTAATTGATTAATTCTTACCCCTGTGTTTGAGTTCTAGGTAACAGAATATTCTCCTTTTAGGAGTTAATTAAAAGAAAAAAGAATTGACATCCAGGTGTGAAGGTAAAAGATGCTTTAAACAGTAATCTGGCAGATAGGACTGTCAAGTCGTGACTTCAGGATTCATAGCTTCTCCCACAAATTGATGGACAGAATAGATCAGAGAGCAGAGAAATGCTCTGTCTGTTTTTCTGCATATTTGATGTATTCCTCTTACATTGCCTCCACCTGAGCATCTTGCAGTACTTTGCAAACACTAGTGCATGGTGCATCGGCATGCTGTGGCAGAGGGTAGCATCGCTGTTGGCACTTTACAGCTGGGGAAGCTGAAGCATTGGAAATTTCATTTCCTTGTTACTGCTTAGTATGTCTGTGATTAAAAACTGAAAGGTGGCCCTGGAATTTTTGGCTTCTAATTCTGGCTTTAAGCGTTTTTTTATTACTACTTCTCAGAGCTATTAAATTTGGTCCTGTTGTAGGTACATAGTAACAAAATATGTTATGTGGTTTGGTGGTTTTGGGGGTTTTTTTAACAATACAGTGAAGTATCAAAAATCTGTTTTCTTGGCTATAAAATGGTGCTCATTTGTGAAACTCACTTATTGGAGAGGCGTGAGGGTGAAGGGAACTGCTTGGTCTGCTGGTGTCTTAGAAAGTCTGATCCTGTTGCTCGTTGACAGAAACATGACTTTGGGGTTCTGTTTCATGAATTACACGAGATTCAAGAGCGCATAGTGTGACAGAGCTCTAGTGATAATAAATTCTGTTGGTAGCCTTCCATCAAAATCAAATTAAATTTAAATTATAATTTGACTGTAATTTTATTATTAAGACTGCCAATTAGCATCAAAACACTTTCTTAAACTTCTTGTTATTTTATGTAAAGTGACCAGTGTGTAAACATCAGTGGCTTTAGTTAAACAGTGTTTGATGAGTTAATTAGCTGAATACTGCAGGCATACATTTTGAAACTTTGAACTGTGACCTTTTGGCAATTAAGGTTAATTTATATTTCACTTTTTGTGTGAGGGCTAATCTTTGTTCTTTCCGTGGAAGGCTTTGTACTACAGACTTATGCAATGCTTTATTGATCAGATATTTAACAATTTTTGTTTATTCAGCCTTGCAAACAACTCTGGGAGGTGCCAGGTCCCCGGAGTGAAAGTCTTGAATCGGTGTTCGTGTGAGACTGTTTCTCTTGGGAGCCTGTGTGTATATGTTTGGACATAACTGCATTTTCACACCTTGAAAACAAGCCGAAACAGTCAAGTAATGCTGTTAGAATGGGAGGATCTTCAGGGCTTTTGTGTAATAAGAGCTGTATCAGAAGGCATAGAAAATGATGTTAAAGGTTTGCTGGCAAACGTTTTTTGGTCTTAAGATTTCAGCTGCAGAATGGAGAATAGTCACAGGATGTGTGACGTGCACCATGATTTCCTATCTCAGAAAACAGATGATTCTTACAGACTCTTAGTTTATCTTTGGATGACATGTTGGCCGCCAGGAGTAGTTTCTTTGCTCTTTACTAGTCTGTTGGTGGAGAATATCCCTGCAAATCCTTAACGTGTCAGGTGCCAGTCCAGTATTAAGTCTGTTCAGCCAGAATTGCATCGTCGGGATTTAGGTCATCATCAAGTGGCAGACACCATTCTTAAGTCATCTATTTGAGGGGACGGAGGAAGTTTTTACATGTATTTTTTTTTAAAAGTATGTAATTCCAAAAAAAAAAAAGATACCCAGAAAACCACATTTTGGGAGGCTGACATGGCCTTACGTACTACTACTTTTCATGTAAAGCATACTCTTTCTTTAAAAGCTTTTATTTCACCTGTGGCCCCATGTCAGCAGTGTGTAGTGACAATTCCTAGCTTCTCAGTTACTAAGTGCTAATTGTGGCGACCTGTTCAGAGCTGTGATGTGTTGCAGTTGTGAATGTCAACAGAGCAAGTGAGATCTTCAGCCTGTGTTGGTTAGTGAGCCGGCTTAACATCATGCAAGAGCTGAGCTGACATTGCAGCTTGCTGCAGCAGCTGCTGGCTGCTTTGAATAAATCCCTCACTTTAAAGAGCCATACACAAATTGATTCAAAAGCTGGGTGGTGAACAGTTTGGAGGTTTTCTTGTACAGCAGGACACTAATTATGAAAATCCAGCAATGTGTCTCCAGCAATGAGACTGTTACTCATACTAGATAATGTTGTAAGAAACAAAGACTCCGTCTGCAGTAATCTAAACTGAACATAGCAGCAATCTCAAAAAAATGCAGGGTATTATATTTATTAATGGTTTGAAGGGGAGTTTGTTTTCAACTGCCTGGGCGTTTATTTGAAACTCTTACAGGTTTCACAGTAGCTGTGAAGCTACTTGTATGTGATTGGTTCTAAAATTAAAAAATAATTAAACTGGATACTTTCTGGGCAAGCTTTTAGTAGAAGACGACTGACAAACAAGAAGACTTGTTGTCTGTAATTAGTGGAACGTACCAAAGATGTGCTCCTTCAATGCAAGTAGTTCCCATTGTTATTAAGGCAGTATTCCCAGTACTGCATCTCGTGTAAAAAAACCCCACTTTTCACTACCTTGTTGTTAGACTCAATCCAGCAATAGGCAGACATATCCTCAGCACAATTTATGGTAATGCCCTTATTTGTGGGAGCTGAGTGTACAGTGAAGAACATGTGATATTTCACTCTTTCCTTATGAGTGTCCATAGTATTACAGACCCTGGTTGTCTCTTGTGTGGAAAGAGGTGACTGAAGAGCAACATTGCCTAGGTGCAGATGGGGAAGCAGAACAACAGGTGGAGATTTTCAGCAGCAGTTGAAGGTCTGTGCTGCTGTTAGACTGTGCCTCTTACACTAGTGTTAGCAATAGATATTTGTATTTAACGTTGAAATTGTTGAAATGTTGCTTTACTTTGCTACAAGTCTAGGTTGATCTGAAATGTGGGACCTAGCAATTGGATTTTTATATTATACTCGGTCTACTTTTATTAGACTAATCATTGTATCCCATACTGTTACTGTAAGGGCTTTCTTTATGACTGCACACTTATTTTCTATGGGAGATAGATTTGTATTCTGGATGGATGTCCTTTACAAAAGCTGTAAACTTAACTGTTGGTTGTTCAATGAATGCAACAGGATAGTTCCTCGAAGACTTCTGCTTTTAAATGCTTTCAGTGTCTTTCCATTTAGATCTTCAAACATCTCTTCTCCAAAACTTGAAGTATTAAAACAGGGCATGCTTTGCTAGATGTGAATTACTTTAGACTTCTGTGCATGGTACTGGACCAGACAACTACACTTTCAGAAGTTGATATTCAGGCTTGTTAAAGTACAATTTCCCATAATGACAAATTTAGGATTAAATGTTTAGTAGGCAGTTGGGGGAAGGTGGTGCCTTATTTCCCAAACACTGACATGTTTGGTTTTTTGAGCACTATTTTGTTTTCTGTTTGTATAAACTTTGCTGCTGCTCTCCAGAACTTTTTAGGAAGTCTAGCTACTGTGTGCTATTGTCACCTGCACCAGTGAACTTTAAAGGGTAAGCTCTATACAATTGCTGTTTCTGTGGCTTAATATTTTTGAATCATTGTGAAAGTGAATATGACACATTTACTTTTTAATAAACAGGTCTAATCCTGCAAATAGCAAGTGCAGGGAGACAGCTGAGAGCATGCTTGTCTGCATACATTGACTTCATTCTTTGTATACCATGTCCTCCTGAGTTCTGTTATTTCTTTTGGTTTATTCCTTTCTATTTGCTCAGTTCACTTTCCTGACCTTGTGTTTTAAACTCTTGAACATGTTTCCTGCTTGTCCTTTCTCCCTACGTATCTATGGCTTCTCAAGGAGATCTTGTTACCATCACTGCGCTTATGTTTTCCTCTGTCCCTGGCAGTTGCTCCTGGTTGCTGCCAGGCCTGATCCAGACATTCTGTCCTTTCTTCTGCTTGAGTTGTCTGCTCTTATGAGGGCAGGGAAAGTTAGTCCATGTGAACCCTTTTGACACATTCGGTAGCTAGTGTCTATGTGAGGTTAAAAAATAAACAAAAGAAAATAAATGGATAACTTGTCTGCTCTTTCATTTGGTGCTACTGAGGCAGTTACCTCTTATGGCACTTAGCAAAGAAGCTGGGGCTAATTCTGTGTTCTGCCGGTACAGAGAAATAGCTGCTGTTCGGTGGCACTAGCAAGGAAACTTGTAAAGCTTAGCTGCTTGCTTTTTCCCTGTTTGCCTTCCAGAACATTTTCCAGTAACTCATTTTGACTTCAGGAGAAGGACAATTGTAGTTTCCTTGTTGGACAACTATATTGGAGATCTAATTTTTTCTTTAGATAACTAGCTAGTAAGAAAAAAAAATCCTGATGTACTGGTTTACTTGTGTGTCTTAATGTGATGGAGTGAGAGAGTGATAAAATTGGCCTCCCTTAGAATAAACTGATCCATGTTCTACAGCAGTCGTTGAACAGAGGATTAATATGCAGATCTATGAAGATCAAGATTTGTACTCTACAGTCTCACAGGGACTGGAAGTACTATCACTTGGCTCTAGGATCTGATATGCTAAGGAACAAGATCAGTCGCTTAAATAGGCAATTGGTTAGCAGTTAGTTAGGTAGACATAGTAGTTATCACCTACACGAAATACGTAAAGATATGTAATCCCTTCAAATTGAAATACTAAGTTCTACTTTGAAAAACACAAGCAGCCTCAGGGTTGTTGAGAGTTTGACATGCTTGTTACAAGCACAGCCACTTTTTCTGAAGCTACTAAATCCTTCAGAGTATCTAGGAGAGAGAGATAATTTTTTTCTCTCTCGAACATCCTTTTTATTCACAGAAAAATGATGAAAATGGGAATTGCTCTGGTGAAGGTATTGAGTTTCCAACAACCAACTTGTATGAACTGGAGAGCAGAGTTTTAACAGATCACTGGTCCATACCCTATAAGCGGGAAGAGTCTCTAGGCAAGTGCCTAATTGCATCCACCTACCTAGCAAGACTTGGTAAGTTCTCTTTCTACACATATAAAAATTATCTGTTCAAAGGATTTCATAGACAGCATGGTGGGCAGTTACGTCTTCTGTATTAATCTCACAGTTGTTTACTTATCATCCAGCAGAATGATCACATCTCTGTGAAAGTCATTGGCAGTGAACTGTTCTACCCAGTGCTGTAAAAAGAATGTCAGTCTCTCTTTCTCTAAAGTAATTTGTTTACTTATGCTTTTTTGAAAAGTGGAGCACATGTTTCTTTATGTTCTAATGATTGTAGGAATTACTGTTTTTCAGAGCTGAATTACTGACTCTTTTTTCCATTGTGCTGGTTGTTTTCCCTTGGTAAAAACAAGCTGTCATCTAAATCCATGCTGTACCATGCTTGTGTAACTGGTTGTTTTCCCCTAGTGAAATGCTTATACTGCAGTAGACCTGAATTTGACTTTTCTGGATTCAGTACTTTGGCTGGGGTTGAGAGTGTTATGGAGGCATCATGCACAACAACTGGTATATAATAAGAGTGCAAGATACTTTTCCATCACACCTGATGGCAGACTAAAAGGGGGTTATAATCTGGTGAAAGAATGGAAGTTGTTAGGTGGTTCTGGTTTGCTGCTTTGTTTCTAACCTGTGTTAAAAGGGTGTGCTTAGATTGGTTTTGGGTGGAGGCTGTGAAGCATCAGAAATGATCTGAAGTTAATAGTATAGACTTTGAAGGGAGAAATACTTACTGTGCTAAAAATGCTTGAAGTTGTAAAAGATGGAACATTGGGAAACTTCTTGCTTCTAAAAGGCAAGTTCTCTTGACTCATGCTTTTTTGTGGCTGAAAAAGCATAGTAGTTATGAACAGTAGCGCATTTATTACTGCTGGTTTTGGTCGGTGTTCCCAAAAACTTGTAGTGAGCTCCCTGAAGTAATCTTAAAAAGTATTTATTTTTAAAATATTTCAAAAAAGCATTCTTGTTTCTGTAAAGGTCTTTCTGATTCTGATGAGAATTGCAAGAGATTTATGGATAGATGCATGCCTGAAGCATTTAAAAAGGTAAGTAGGTACAGTAGACCAATTCAGTGTTTCTTTGTGTTGTTCGTGGTGGAAATAGTGTCTTGTAATCCAAACTTCAGAAACCATGGTAACCGGTGAGTATGTTCTTAGATTAAAATCACGGTTAGATTATTTTCTTAGATTAAAATCATACAAAGTCCCAGTTCTGCAACTCTGGCCAGTTCTGGACATAACTTTTCCTTGTCTTTGTTTTTTTCTTTCTTTCTTAAATGAAGGATTCTGTAGTAATTAGTGGAGCCTAAAGGCAGGTTTAAAGACCCTTGGATACAGCCATTAATTGCAAGTTTAGAATCAGATTTCCTGTAGCTATTCTTTCTGCTCCTGCTTTGAAGGGTTGCTAAATTCTTTCTTACCTCTTTGTGTGATCTGTTTAGAATTTGTCTTTCCCCTCAGTCTTAATGCCTAATTTCCCTCTCTGGCTGTTCTTTGGGTTAGTGTGAATTTTCTTTACAGAGCTCCCGAAACCAAGTTACTTCCAGCTATTCTGTCCATTTTGGATACTGCCTAAATTTCTTGCCCAGTTTTTAGACCATATGTGTAAAAACATATGTACACCTTTTAAAAAGTTACTCTGTCCTAATCTTAAAATACTGACTATATAATTATATTTAAGGAAGATAGAAGCTTAAGGGGAAAATTATTTTTCTATTTGGCTATTACAGTAAAAACTTTACATGTAGTGCTTTTAAATCACTTGGTATTTTTTGCATATAAAATAAACAGTGTAGATTGCTCCTCCAGAAGGATAATCTTTAGAAATCTAAGTTTGAAATGTGCTGAATTACTAAGTTCAGAATTTGCTGAAATATTTGCAAGAAAATCTTGTTTCTTAAAATGGTACAAAAAGTAATTGTATTTAAAGTATTAAACTTTTTAACTGCTTATGTTCAAACACAGCTAGCAGAAATTTGCAGGTGGAAGCTTAATGTCCTTTATAACCAACCACATTAGACCAGATTTAAAGAACACATTTCAGTAGGTGGGAAAGCAGCATTGAATACCTCTCTATTCATGGTACATGTTCTCTGTTTTCTGATAGAAACTGCTCAAAAAGTGTGAATTGACAAACGGTTATTACAGCTGAATCACTGCAGCTTTGTGGCAGGCCTACTTGAAGATTTAATAGCTGTGTCTTCAATCTGCACACAAATTATTTGCATATTAGTTGTTCTTTGCAAAGGTCACAGTCTTTACTAGTTCATGGAAATGGAAAACAGTTTGCTTTGCTGCATTTTATTTTCTGTCATAAACTGTGATTGAAGGTGTTCTTCAACGAAATTACAAACGTGATTAACTCTTAAGCTATTAGTGCAGGAAGAGCATCTGAAAAACACACCAGGCAGTGTTTAGTACGCTCTGAGGAAACATTTGCTCTGAAAACAGTCTCAGGGCTGTGAAACATAAGTTTCTCCTGTTTTGTGATTGTTCTCAACCTTCAAAACATTATGGTTTTTTTTTTTAAGCTATTGACATCCAGTGCTGTTCACAAATGGGGAACTGAAATCCATGAAGGAATATACAACATGCTTATGCTGCTAGTGGACCTGGTTGCAGAAAGAGTAAAACAAGATCCTATTCCTGTGGGCCTGCTCAGTGTACTTACAATGGTATTTGACTCTTTGATGCACTTTCGAATATTTGTGTATTTGGCATTTCATAATTATGCTGCTGCTTTTTCTAACTGTATTTACATTGTAGTATATTGTCTTAAAATTTGCAGCCATTGCTTGCTGCAGATTTTTAACATCCAGTATGCAATTCATAAAGAGGTGAGTGCTCTTCAAAACTTACATCTACTGTCACATCACTGTTTTTTAAAACCGGTACTTGGAGTTTGTCTTCCCCTTTATACAGATATCTGGCTCACATGGGCGTTGGATATTGTCTATACAGAATGGAAGTTTCAGAATGCTTTGTTTCTAACCTGTGTTAAAACGGTGTGCTTAGATTGGTTTTGGGTGGAGGCCGTGAGTGAGAACTGAGAGGCAGGAGCAGGGATCTTCTCTTAAACTGTATTTTTTGCTAGATCTTTAACTCTCAGCCGGGAGAATGCTCAACTGAAGAAGTCAGACATATCGAGATAAGTTTTGAGGCTGGCATAAGCCATGCTGTTCATTGCCATGGGCTTTTCTTTCAAGGCATTTAACCCCGACAATGAGTACCATTTCAAGAATCGAATGAAGGTATGCCAGAGAAACTGGGCAGAAGTCTTCGGGGAGGGGAACATGCATGCTGTCTCGCCCATATCCACTTTTCAGAAGGTGAGCATGGCCATGCCCTGAAACTTATTTTTAGGGTAGATGTGTTTGTTTCAGAAGAGATTGGTTAGCAGGTATTGATAACACAATAAAGCTTAAATGTGTCACCAAGATGTTCGGTATATGTTGGTCTGTAGAAATGAATTTGTCCTCTCAAATAGTCTCTAATTAAATTGTCTCTAATAAATCTCTCTATTAGAGGCTGGATTTAGAAATTGGTGTTCTTTCATGTTTAAAGTATTGCAACAATCAGACGGGTAGATCTGTTGTATCTAAGGTCTGCCATCTGTTTGGCTCTTCAGTGTGAAATAACCAGAATAACTCAAAAGTGTGCAGTTCTAGCAGAGAATTCATGCTTTTCTGACAGCCAAGGATAGGATATCTTCAAGTCGGACATGCTGTCAAGGAGGCAGTTTTTGAGGTTTGCAGTGTCTCATAGCAGTTGTTCAGATGGGTGAGTCTAAAAAAGGAGCCTCGGTGGTGTTGATTTCTTGTTCAGGAGACAAGTTTGTGGCCATAGAAGAAAATTCTACATTTGCTGATTTGGGAAAGGTTCTTTAGTAATGTTCCACACTGCTAATGTGCTATAAATATAGCTGCTTGTGAGTCAGCAGCCACAGTGTGTACTGTTGCCACAGCACGTGGTCAATGATGTCAAGCGGAGTTCAAAAAAAGGATGATTCTAGTGAGAACCTCCCAGAGCTCCAGCTACATGCTTAGTAAAGGAGCTGTTACAAACACATTGCTGTTTCCTTGCAATAATAGTGCATGCACTTGGGGTGTGGGTTAATGGGTTGAATGTCGTCTGTCCAAATCTCTGTTTCTGAAGAGAAACATTTACTATTGATTGTTGCAGCTACTAATTTTTTAACATTTTAATTGTTCAAGGAACCTCATGGATGGCTGGTGGATTTGGTAAACAGGGTAGGTATATATAAACCAAGCAGAGTTATTGTTTATCACTTGAATTCATTGGACTTCAGAGATAATTTCTTCTTCCCCCTTCCCCCTGACTTGCTTTTCCACTCTTCACTTTTGTGACAACCAAAAAAAAAAACCACCATAAGATTTTAATCCTGCCTACGTGTAAGGAAGGGGCCTTGCTAAATAAGTCTTGTTGAGTTGCTGCCCTCTCCCTTGAGCACCTTTGCCTCTAACATGTTATCTTTGACTAGAGGAAGTCAAGAGCTCAGTTTAGGCTGCAGGGCTGTTTCTCAGCCAGACATGCTAGGCCAGTCAGCTGTTGCTATACGTGGTCTAGCTTTCTTCTCTATATCCATTTTTACCTAAGACAGAGTTTCTAGCTTGATGTTTAAACTGGTACCAGCTATAATTGGATTTCCCAGCGCGTCCCTGAATTCCCGTGAAAACATAAAGCTTATGTTGAACGTGATGTTCCACAGTAAAGGATACGTGTTGGCACCCCAGGAACTTTTAATGGAGTATTTTCTATAATAGTTTATTTAAAATATAAAGTACTGTAGTTCACTAACGTAACACTGATTATTTTATTTAAGTTTGCAGAGTTGGGTGGATTTTCAGCAATTCAGTCCAAACTCAATTCAGAAGATATTGAACTTGGGGTAAGTTCATCTTCTGTCATGAGAATTCTCCTTTTCCATTACACGCTTCATGTAGAACCAGTAGCGTCCCTTCTGGCAGTGCTCTTAACTTTACTTTGGTACCAGAGCAACATTCCCACAGAGAAGTTCTGTCAGACTGGAGGTCAAATGAGGTTGTGCGTAAGAATGCTAACTGCAGAACTTCTGAGACATCACAGAAAAGAGGAAGTGTTAGTGTACCTTTCTGGCTAGCATTCAGCCTTCCAGTTAGACATCATTTGGCCTAGTTTCACTGTAAATTCACAAGTATGTCCCCAGTTTTCTGTTTACTTCAGCTGTAGCTGCATTTAGCTGCAAGTGAATTGACTTCTGTCATTTGTTGTAGATACCATTGTTTAAGGAAAAAAAATCCTTAGGAAGACAGACACCATCTAATCCTAAGCAACTTTTGAAAAGTTGTGCCTAAAAACTGACTGATTTGATAGTTTTAAACTGTTTTTGGTGACAAAGCCTAACTTTTTAGTTTTAGCTTCCTCACCTGTTTTCAGGACACTTCATAATCTTTCAAGCTTTGAAGAACAAGGAGGATGAGGGAAAACCATGTCATTTAGAATCTTGTCCCTCAGTATAAAATCAGTCTACTTTCAGTGAAATGCCATTTGGAGACAATTCAACTTCTTTTCTTGGGGTATTGATATTTGCTACTTTATAAAGGTTCGTATATGAACATGACAAGAATAAGGAAACAGTTTAAATCCTGATAGTGCAGTAGACAGTTTGGCTTTGTTTAATGACTAATAACTGCTTGGTTAGGAAGGAAGTCTAGTTCAGCATCACTTAATTTAGGCCTTTGATTGCCGTGGCCCACACTCAGTTTCACAATTCTTGATCCAGTGTGAGAAGGAACCAGTTACTTATTGCTAAACAAATGCCTTTATGCGTTTGATTTCTTGGTGATAGATATCACTTGAAAATCATAGAGTCATAGAATAGTTTGGGTATATAATCCCAAATGTAGTTTGGGTAGTACAGGTAGTTAGATAGTTTGGGTATAAAGTAAATAAGAATAAAGTCATACTTTGAAGAGATCTTGATGTGTATATGACAGATTTACAAAAACTTTCTCCCATTTAATCCTTTGGGGAAGAAAGGAGCCATATGGCTTTAACCTTAAGTCTTACATCCACACTTTTAATTTCTGTAGAGAGCAACCAAAACGTGATGTGTCCCTTTCCATCTTTTTACTTCTGTGACCGAAACAGGATTAGTCAGTGAAGACTGAACTTAATGATGAGAGGACCAATATTAGTGAAAACTGGGAAGGCGTTTTTTATTTCAGGCAAAAATATATAATGCATACCATACGCCATCAAGTAAATCTCTTTCCTGAACGTGTGGTGTTGTAAAGGAGTTGCACACCAAAATCAATTTGTAGCACATGACTGGAAATTATCAAGTGAGATAAATAATATTTACCTTCATTTGCCTTTTAAGGTGTATAGATCACTAGCTCTGAAAAGATCTCTTATATGTGTACCTAAAACTTGCTGTATTTCTTTCAGGCAATCTCTGCATTAGTTCAACCATTTGGAGTTTGTGCAGAGTATCTTAACTCTTCTGTAGTACAGGTAAAATGCCTTTGTTATGAGTTCTTTTCAGCAAATAGTAAAGCCTTGAAACGTGATTGTAGTAGTGTGCTCAAATTTAGATGGAGCTCTCTGTGTTAAAGTAAATCTTGGGCAGTATGATATCAGAAAGACATGAGAACCTATTCTTTTTATCATAGGAATTTGAAAAAACAGAGGACTGAAAATTAGCTTACAACTGTGTTAGTGTGAAACTGGTGACTAATTCGAAAAGCCTTTAAAACTGACTTTGCATAAAGTACAAGAATTGTTTTGAGCATCCTGGGGGTGATGGATAGAGGGCTCGGACAATGTTCAGATTCATTTTCTAAGCAGTGATCTGTAGTTGCTTATCTACCTCTGCAAAAGTGAAAAGCTTTGCCACTGCCATTAGTAAGCTTCATCAGTGTAAAGCATGTGGGAAAAGAACCTGACTTGATAGATGGATTTTGTTTTAAATTTAACTTCCTGGCTGAGATCAAGCACATGGATGTGAGAGTTTATGCTGGAAAAAAAAATGTGGTACAGGAAAAAAGATTCACCGTGGTATATTTGTACAGGCAATACAGCCCAGGCTTCACACCTACACTCTCAAACAAAAACTATCAATTTAACAAGTGACTGAAAGTCTTTATTTGAAGAGGAGGTAGTTTAGTAGCCACTGGGAGTCAGAGAGGCATATGCATCTAATAACTGATGACTAATAACTTTGAAACATCTGTTTCTTTTTTAAACCTGTACTATGTGATCTGAAATGGCTTTTTACTCTAACTGCTTATTTTTCTGGATGTACCTAGCAGAATAGTTCTGTGTATGTTGTAGGTGTTGCTTTATGTCTATGATAATTGCGAGCTTTCAGCTGCATATTTCACTCCGCTGCAGCCAGGTCTTCTGAGTACTGTAATTGATTTCAGGAAACATAAAATGATTGTCATGCCTTTTCTCACGTTCTTTAGCCCATGCTGGATCCAATCATTCACAAAATGATTAAATATGTACAGAATGTAGAAGAGAAGGACTTGAAAGACAAGGTAATGTTGTATATATGTGTATATATATATATTACATATTTAGGAAGAACTTACTGTATGTCTTGGAAATGCTGGCAACGTAGACCAGAACAATAGCTTTATTTTCACTGGCAAAAATATAGCCTGTTCTGAATTCTGACTGAATGACATAGAACAAAATACAGTTACTCAATTCTATTCAACATCCTTTTCAGTAGATATCTCATGTCATGACCCTTTTTAAAATATTTTGCTGCTGTTGCTATCAAGTATGGTTTTGCTTGTCCTCTTCTGAAGTGTAGAGAATGTTCACTTCTCTGACTGACTTGAAGATGCTTACTCTCTTGCAGTCTGTTAAATTCCTGTAACTTGCATGCATACAACTATTGAATTAGCGGTTTGCTTCTGAGAATTTGGTAATTGTTGATAAAATGTCCATGTAACTTGTGGCTACTTCCTGTATTATCCTGAATTTGGCATTCTGTTCTATCAAATTTTTGAGTGTTGACTTTTTACTTGCACTTAAATTGCTAATTGTAAGCTGGAAAGTATGCATAGATTGTGTAACTATAGCGAAGCAATTTAGCGTACCACATCTGTAGCAGGAGAGTCCACTTTAACAAAAGGTTTTGTTGTCTTAGAGTTTGTGGTGTACAAGTAATACTTTCCCATGTACACTGTACTGCATTTCATAAATTAAACAGTCTGTATTGGGCCACTAAACCTACTCTTTGTGAATCATTGAAGTCTGAAACAGAATAGCAAAAATAGAAATGCTTCTATTTGTCCGGTTTTTTGTTTGTTTTACACAGAGACTAGTCAGTATCCCTGAGCTCTTGTCTGGTATCAAACTGCTGTGTATGCGCTTCCAACCTGATCTGGTGACTGCGGTAGACGACTTACGCCTGGACATTCTCTTGCGCATGTTAAAATCTCCTCACTTCAGTGCAAAAATGAATTCCCTCAAAGAAGTAGGTTTGCTTTTTGTATGCATGTGTACTCTTGCATGCATGTAGGTGGGATGGGTTGTTACAAGTCACTGAAACCACAGCCTTAAAAAAATTTGAGATGGCACAATATTTCCTGAAAAATTATGTTGCCTTAGCAAAAGCTTAGTTCATGATAAATACCAAAACAAGTTAATATTACAGGAGCTGTTTGTAATATTAGTGGCCACTGCAAGGACCGCGGCCTCCCAATTAGAAAACAACTAGACATAATTAGAACCTTTTTCTGAGAACTGCATTTTCAGATTGATTTGTAAGCAATGGTCTATGCTATTCGTTGAATGTTCGCTCTGACATAACCCTGATAATTCAGAGCATCCTATGGGATATCCCTTTTCTCTCCTCCTCTCATTGAGAGAAAAGGGGAAAAAAAACAAACGGGACTTACCCTAGATTGGTGTCTCAGTCCAGTTAGATCATTACACTATGTAATTGTTGGGTTGGGTTTTTTTATGATTATTGTACATGGACACTGTAGTAGCACCTAGGAACTGGAGTTTATGGACCAGGGCTTTTTGTGCTAGAATCTTGTGTCTGTGTAGAAGAAGAAACCAGTTTATTTTTTATGGGAGTTGTGGTTTAAGTATAGAGTTGTTCATTCATCTATTCCTTCCAGAACTTGCCCAATTTAAGTGTTCCAAAACCAGGGGGTTTTTTAGTATGCAGACTTTGTAAGGTATTTTCGACTCCTTCTTTTGTGCTTTTAGTTTCTTTATGTATGGGAAAATTAAGATGTTAAACCTCATTGCTGTTTGGTTCTTAATCGTAAGTGCCGTGAATCCTTGGTGAAGTTATACAAGTGTAGCTTTTGAAGGCTTTGTACTCTTTCTCCCTAGAGTGAGGAGCCTGTATTGGTTCTGTATTGGACAAAAAAATATGGACATGGATTTGAGTGTAATAAGCAGAAGCGTGAGATAACCCACTTCTGGTCTATCTGTAGAAATGTACCTGGCAGCACAGGCCAACTTTTCTGTGTCACACTGAGAATAAGAACCTACTGCATCAGAGAATGATGACAAGGAGGTGTTTCTGGTTATGAATTTGCCTTTAAACAGCTTATTAAAAACCAAAATAAAACAAACAAAAAACCACAAAACAGACAAAAAAACCCCTAAGCAAACAAAACAACCCCCCAGAAAACCCGAAACCCAACGAAACAGAAAAAAAACCAAACATCTCCTGTGCTTGGAATATTTCAAGATTCACGCTTAAGCTTCGTAGTAACCCTTTTGAATAGATTTCATTGTGTGCATGTAAAATGCATGTGAGAATCATTGTTAGAATCTCATATTTTGCAATTTCTAGGTAACAAAATTAATAGAAGACAGCACTGTATCCAAGTCAGTGAAGAATGCAATAGATACAGACAGATTACTAAATTGGCTAGTAGAAAATTCTGTCCTGTCGATTGCTCTAGAAGGTAAGCACTTTCACAAAAACTTTTGGGATGTGCTTTGGATGTCTTAAACTTAAAAATTTTGTCTGTCTCTTTCAATACATTTTAATGGAGGACTGTTAACAAAGGACTTCAAGGTTTTTGTCATCTTCAAAATAGAGTAAGGAAAACCCTGCAAATTCTGCTGCTGTCATCTAGTCCTCTGTTTGATGTCTTTGCAGATGTCGTCTGCTGAACCTGGAGTTTTTATTCTGTTTATCTTTGTATATCATTAGAAATTATATTGCTGGAAAAGAAAGAGGTATTCAGGTTTTTCCCTCATAGTAAGGCCCTGTAGGTGTGACCTGCTATCAGATGCGTGAAGTAAAACAAAACGAAAATGGCAGGAGCCTTTTCTTCTCTGAACCGATAGATTTGTCTGTAACAGTAAAGAAATCATTTTCAAATGAAGATAACTTTGTTCCTCTCCCTTTTAAAGTAACTTGTTTATTCTTATGCAGTTAATGTATCTAACACTGGTTTGAATATATTAATTTAATTACCTTTCTTTGTTTCATAGGTAATATAGACCAAGCACAATACTGTGATCGTATAAAGGGAATTATTGAACTGCTGGGCAGTAAATTATCTTTAGATGAGCTCACTAAAATTTGGAGAATTCAGGTAAGCAACCAAGACTAGGCAGGTGCTTTTAAACTGTCTTAGAAAAGAAGACATTCTAGTGGTGGGATTTTTTGGTTTATAGTATAGGCATCTCTTTACAATAAAGTGAAGGTGTTGAGATTTTAACAGTAATTAATGCAAAGGCTTTCTTCTTCTTCTTCCTTTACCATTTAAAATCAAGCGTTCTTGCGATTTCTTGTAACACAGCTGTTAAATCTTATGACGAAGTTCAGTTCTTTGCAACAAGTGTTAAGGGGCTGCAAAAATATTTGACTTGGAATTAAGAGGTTGTCAGTCTGAAGTAGGTGATAGAGTGTTTGTCTAGACCAAAGACTATGCCAAAGGATATTAATTTTCATGGCTGGAGGTATAAATTTGAATGCAGCTCACAGTGTGACTTGAAAGAGAGTGGGCTCAACCTGTATGAATTTCCATTTTACTTCCTGTACTTACATATAATTGACTGACAAGTCATCTTTTCACATTAACTTTATGTATATTTAACTTAGCGCTGTGCAGGAAAAGTGGTTTGACTGCTTAATGCAAATAACATGTGGAAATTTTGACCAGAAATTTATCTTCTGCTGCAGGAAATGGTTTTCTTCTTTGTCCAAATGTTGGAGTTTAGACTAAACTCATTGGACACCGTCAGATCTGCAGTGTGTGCGGGTGTGGTAGCAAGTCTTGCAAGCCTAGTAGAACTGAAGTAGGATCCTAGCTTGCTCACTGTTACTCTTTAATAAAAGTCAGTACTTTCTCCCCCTTCTGTCTGTTGTTACCATGGTGCTCCCGTCAGTGTGGGAGGAGATTTTGTATTGCTCACTTTTGAGTAAAGCCCTAAGGAGTATTAGGGATGGAGCACCCCCCACATGAACTTAACCAAGCAATAAAAATGGCAATGTTTGTGTTGCTGGCACCACACCTTACAGTGGTATGTGCCATTGCAGCATCTTGAAACTGCTGTAATAATGGCAGACTAACTTGTTCTTTCCTGCTTTAGAATTACTGCCAAAGACCTCTCTGCCAGTGAAGTGAAGAGCAGAGACAGTTATTCTTGCCTTGTGTTTCTAACGTGTCAAAAGCTGTTATTCTTTCTTATTAGTATTAATAGTAGAATAATGCTTACTTGAAGATTTTTCTCAGTCTCATTTGGGATGAAGTCCTACCTTCATGTGTTTTCCTTCCTCTTTTCAGTCGGGACAATCCTCCACTGTGATTGAAAACATACATACCATTATTGCTGCAGCTGCTGTGAAGTTTAGCTCTGATCAGCTTAATCATTTATTTGTCCTAATCCAAAAGGTAAGTTTTCACATGAGTTCATATTCCTTAGAAAGAGAATTGATGAGATATACTTGTGCTTCCAGCCTACAAAAAGGCAAATTCCTTGAATACATTATATTTTTATATAGAAAATACAAAATGTAAAATTGGCTATAAAATAACGCTTCTAATACTGATTTTTTTTTTTTGTTAGCCCAAAAGCCTGATCTGTTACTGGTACTGCTAATTGACTTAGATTTTAAGTATATTATATAGGCAGTGCTAAGGTACTTTTAAAAAGTGAGATTTTATTATTATATTTAATCTCTTCTAGTTTATATTTGAAAAGGAATTGGGCACCTTAGTACTGTAGCTCCTAGGAACAAAAATAAGGAAATACGCATGGTGGAAAAATACTTGTTTGTATTTTTATTTTCCTGCTATAAAACAATTGGAAATGGTATTTTTGTGTACAGTTGAGGCTTAATAGACTGTCAGTGCTTGCTGCTGTAATAGTGAACGTTATTTTCTTTGCCACCCAGAGCTGGGAGACGGAGAGTGATAGAGTGCGACAGAAGCTGTTGAGCCTGATAGGGCGCATTGGTCGGGAAGCACGAGTGGAGACAACCACTGGAAAGGCATGTGAAATAAAATCTCTCCCTTTCCCTGCCCCCCAACCCCCTTTATTAAATGCAGCGTTGCTAGTCTGTGTAATTCCTAGGTCCTGACTAACCTTGCGCTTGTTCCTCTAGGTTCTGGAGGTTCTTTGGGAGCTGGCTCATCTTCCAACATTACCATGTAGTCTTATTCAGCAGGCCTTGGAGGAACATCTGACAATCCTCAGCGATGCCTATGCAGTGAAAGAGGCAATCAAAAGAAGCTACATCATCAAATGCATAGAGGATATTAAGAGGGTTGGTTTATTATTTTATCTTTTCCAAAATGAAACATTATCTAGCTTTGATGTTGCCCTTTCTTTCAAGAGGCACAAATTGTGTGTCCCATCTGTAAGTTCTTACCTTGGGGAGTCCACGAGAGGGGTAGGCTTTGTGTGAGCCACTTTGTTGACCATGAGACTCATAGTAAGTCTCTTGCCTTTGTTTTAAGCAAATTTTCAGCACAAGGAGTGATCAGTTTATGGGAAACTACCAGGATGGGCCCAAGGTTAGAATTTGCAAATGGAACCACTATAAAGGTATGTCAGTATTTTAACTGTCCCTTTCATGTGAAAGCCTAGATTAGTTTTCTGTGAGTTAAGCATGTGTTCTGGCATGACCGTTAAGTCTCAAAATGCAAATCGATATTTAAATCATAGTAGTGTTGTACTTTAATAAAATACTTAACCTCTTTTCATCTAACATGAAGAAGCCATTCCCACAGCTGCCTGTACTAAGATGTTTCCTGGCAGCAGCAGAGATGTGCATGGTGTGAAAGACTGCGTATACTCTGTCCTGCACTGTTCACACAGCAGGCAGTTTTTCTTGAGGTCTGCAGGAATGGTCCTGTCTCCTCTTTTTTCAGTCTGAACTACACCAGTAAATACAGAAAAATACTTGTACTTTTTTCATTCACTTATTTCATGGTAAATTAAGTTTTGTCTGTGTTGCAGCATTAGTAGAGGATTTCAGTTGTTTAGGAGGCATAGTATGTTCCTTCTTGACGTTGATCACACCTTTGTGCGCGTGTGTGTTTGTGAATACCAGTTTCAAACTTTGAGTTCTCAATCTCTGTAAAACTTGCAGCCTTTTCTCTTGAATCTTCTCTTGTCCTTTCCTGTTCTTGCATTCTTTAATTACTTTCTGGCAAGGGCCTTAACAGAGGTGCTGCAGTGGGGAGCACTAAAAGAAAGCTGTCATTGTAGGCTGGAAGGGATTGGGGTAACCATACAGCAGATGTTTAAAAATACAGCGTTTTCTTGTTTCCCTTCTTTAGGGGAAAGGAAGACATAAACTGGGAGGGAATGTAGTATTAAAGCAGTATTCTCAAATACATGAGAGAGTCTTCAGTAGAGAGCTCTGTTATGAGCTGGTTACTTTAATCTTTCCTAAGTGTGTAGGTGGTATTGGTTGTTGTCGGTGTTTAAACCAGACATCACTTCTCTGAACAAGCAACCTCAGTACTGGTTTGTGTGGTCAAACTTTACAGAAAATGAAGCCTCCCAGAAAAGTGATGAGCAGTTCTAACAATGAGGTAGGAAGGTTATTCTTTGTAGGATCTCTTTCAAAATGCCGCTTAAGTATCCTTTGCTTCCTATCAGAGGGCTCCTTGCAGCACCAATCAGAAATTTCTTCTTGTCTCTTAACCTTCAGTAGTGTTTCAGGTTCATTCTCTTATTCTTGCTTTAGCAATAAGTGACACCATATGACTGGATTTGCCCTTTTATGCCCTAACAGGCCTGCTTCATCTCCCATAACTGAGGAAGGTGGTGGTGATCATCTCTCTGGTGCAACTGAGTTCTTTTTGTCTACTTAATTTGCATGTTCTCTAGCAAGGAGGTGGTACTTTGGGCTTAATAATAAGGATAGCAAAATAGCATATGTGTGTGTCAAAGGACTTCTTCTAGAAAGTGAAGAAGGCCACCTTGAGTGTGTTTGGAAAGGGATCAGGAACAAGTAACTGAAGCCTTCAGACCTAATAGCTGTTGTTTTGAAGCAGCAGCATTAATAGAAATCATCAGGCTTCTAAAGGTCTAAGAGGAAAGTTAATCTGTTGTTGACCACGTACACATGTGTAATTGTTTTTACCTTTCCTACTACTAGTCATCCCAGCACAATAATCCTCAATTTGTGTGGGTGGTGCCAGCGTTACGTCAGCTCCATGAAATCACACGTTCATTTATTAAGCAAACTTACCAAAAACAAGACAAGGTAAGAATATATGCTGAGATGATTTTTGAAGCCGTTTGTTATGTCTGTGGCTCTGTTTGTGTAGAACATGGAAGCTTCAATTTAGAAGTTGGGGAAAAAAAAAAAAAAAAGAGGCAAACTAAAAAAGGCTTTGACAAGTACAGTTCAGTGATGTAGCATAAACTAACTGTTCAAGTAGAGATGCTGTGTTGTGTGCGGTCTATTTGTGTGTGTGTGTATATATACATACAAATCTGTTTGCTGTGTCAGGACTAATTTATTTTATTCTCAGCTTTTTGTAGAATAATTAACAGGCTGTTAAGAAAGGAACAATGGCTGATTTTTAGACCAGCTGTTTTGTAATTGAATTGACATTGACTCTTGGAAAACAGACTAAAATACCAGCAGGTTGCATATGNCAGGACTAATTTATTTTATTCTCAGCTTTTTGTAGAATAATTAACAGGCTGTTAAGAAAGGAACAATGGCTGATTTTTAGACCAGCTGTTTTGTAATTGAATTGACATTGACTCTTGGAAAACAGACTAAAATACCAGCAGGTCGCATATGTTATACAGTGGCTGAATGGAGGTGTGGGCTTCATTTGCAATTTGCAGCAGGTGCTGAAAACACTAATGTCGGGGGGCTTTCGAGGCTTGAAAGGGCTACAACTGACTCTGGTGAGGGGGAACATTACTCCTTGCAGTAGGAGACATGTCTGTAGAAGGGCAGACTGCTGTGTGCGTGTGCCTGTTTATGTGTTTTCTTAAAAACCTCTTTTCTCAATGGTTTGCTTTGGTTTTTTGGTTTTTTGTTTTTTTGTTTTTTTTGCCAAGAGCATTATTCAAGATTTAAAGAAAAACTTTGAAATAGTGAAGTTGGTGACAGGAAGCTTAATATCATGCCACCGTTTGGCTGCATCTGTGGCAGGTCCAGGAGGGCTTGTTGGAGCAACATTAGTGGATGGCCGATACACTTACCGGGAGGTACTGAACCCTGAATTTCTTACTGCCTTTAGGTTTTTGAAAACATGATGTAGTGTATCACTGGCGAAGTTGCATAAGGTTAGGTGATGTTTCATTTTCAGAATTCACTGATCTGCATGTTTTCTCTGGTCAGTAATTACACTAGTTTTTATTTATAGTTCTGACACTTATCTATCTATTAGGGCTTGTTTAGCCTTGTTATTATATTACAGAGCAAGGGTGGGCAACCATCACAGCCTACAAGTCTCTTAGCAGTCTTTAACTGGTCGAGAGCTACATCTTCCCACCCCAGGACCTCCTGTCTCCAAGCTTGTGCAGCTTCCAGCTTCTCCACCAGCTTGAATTCAACAGCCCTTGTAGGGTCTATACCTTTGAATTTGGTGTGAAGCTCTTGAAACCTGAAACGGGTTTCTAGTTAGGATATGGAGACCATGCACACAGGTAGCTTGTAACAGTCTGTTGGTGGAGTTTTGATAATTATTTTTTGCACACTTATTGTGACTTCATAACTAGTATCAAATAAATCAGTATCAAGAAAGTAATAGCAAATCCAAAGGGACTTCAGTGTTCCTTTCTAGAAAGGTGGTAAAAAAGCAGTAATGTTAAAAATTGTGTAAAATAGACATAAATCTCACTGCAGAAAGCACTTCAGGCTTTACAAAGTGTACTGTTATTTAACAACTAAGTTTGCAAAACATATAAAGAATGCTCAGAGTTCTTGTTTCAGAAAGAAAAGTCTTAAGCTTGAGTTTTTGTTTCCTCTTTCTTAGTATTTGGAGGCACATCTAAAATTTTTGGCGTTTTTTCTGCAAGAAGCCACCCTTTATTTGGGCTGGAATCGTGCCAGGGAGATCTGGGAATGCCTTGTAACTGGCCAGGATGTTTGTGAGTTAGATCGAGAGGTAAGAAAAACATGAAAAGTTGATGTCTGTGGTTGTGGAGTGAAGCTTAATGGATCATGAATACCACATGCATTTGTTGAGACTTGTGAAACATAAGTAGAAAGCACAAACTAATAATACATTTTTATGTTTTGTATATGCTAATGGAGCCACTGTTACAGGTTCACTTATGACTAGGATGCTCTTTTAACATCAGATTTGACTGAAGGAAGAAGATTGGCCAGGAGAGTAGTTGCTGCTTTATGGATGCTGATTTGAAAAGGAGTACGCGCAAATTCACGAAGTCATAAAAGAGTCATTCAGCATTATTTGGGTGAAAGATGGCTATGAAGATGAAGTACTCTAATGCTGCAATACAGCCTGTATCATATGTGAGGTTACTAGGAGATTAGATTTTTGACCTCTTACTATAGATAAAACTTCTGTAAGATGAGTTACTGTAGTATCTGACATAGCTTGCCAATGCTATAGAAAACTAAAATATTTGCCATGACAATGGCATCAAAATACATTTCCGTTTCATTCACAGATGTGCTTTGAGTGGTTTACAAAAGGACAGCATGATCTAGAGAGTGATGTACAGCAACAGCTCTTCAAAGAGAAAATTCTTAAACTGGAGTCCTATGAAATTACTATGAACGGTAAGAAAATGGCTTTGGTCAACAGATTTATTTTTTTAAATATATACCAGAAGTTTGCTTCCTAGGCCTTCAAATTAAGTATCCAAACAGTTCTGTAAATCAATGTAATAAAGGAGTCTTTTTCTATCGTTTTGAGTTTCAATAGCTGTAGAGGCAAAAGGTCATCTCCTGTATTTGATGTCTTCATTTTTTCAAAAAAGCACAGAAACTTAGGCTGACTGAACAAAAAGCTTGCACCTTTTTTTGCTTTCAGGATTTAGTTTATTTAAGACTTTCTTTGAAAATGTGAACCTGTGCGACCATCGACTGAAGAGACAAGGAACTCAGTTGGTGAGTGTTCTGGCAAGTCCATTCTTGTATGCTGCCTGTGGCATCTTGGGGCTGGGAGGAGGTGAGGCAAGGATTCTTTAGCAGCTGTGTGACGTGGTCGTGTTTGTATTAATATGCAGATGGTCCTTCTAGCATTTACATTAGTAAGTTCTGAAGCTAAAACTCCAGAATTACCACAGTTAAAATTCAGCAATTGGTGGCTGGAAGTGGGTATGTAGCTTCTAAAACTTCGCAGTAGGAGTGAGCAGACTACTTTATTAATAATCATGAATTCTAGTGTGCATTTTTTGCTTCTCCCTAGCAGGGGAATAGTCCTTTTCTTTTTTTTTTGTGTGTAATTTTTCTTCTTTGCAAGAGATTTAAGCATATCATATTCAAATTTTAACCTACAATAATTTTTAACTCTGATTCTTCGATGTTTTTGTTAAATTAATGGTTAGATGTTAAGTGGTTTTCCATAGGCATTTTAGATCTTTATCACAGAGAGTTAACTTACTTCAAATGTATAATTTTTGGCCCAATATCATAGTAGGTTTTGTGGTGGTTTATTATGTGGTTAGTTACTGTTTTGACCTTTATGAAACAAATTCCATTCCAAATTAAATTTCTCTGTGTTTTTGAAGTTTTTAATTTTTCAGTTGGCTTTACTGAGAGTGTTCTTTAGAACTTGTTTATCCACCTGTAAGCAAATTACTTTTTTTAGTATAAATATACAAATCAACAGCTATGGATTTCACTTTGCACTGTGCCAAAGCTTGGCAGCATAGACAATAAAATTTTTAAGATTGAGTCGAAAGATGCTTTTCCAGCAGATGGAAGACTGTTTTATTCCTGTGGTTCAACTCACTGTTGTGTAAGAAATCCAGTCATATTTTACTGTTGTTTTTTCTTGCATAGAGTGTAGAAAAACTGGAATTAATAGGAATGGATTTCATTTGGAAGATTGCAATGGAGTCACCTGATGAAGAAATTGCCAATGAAGCTATTCAATTGATAATAAATTACAGCTATATTAATCTAACTCCTAGATTGAAAAAGGTAGGCATATATTTGTACATGAAAATGCTTTGACATTCATAGAGCCTTGATACTCTGCATGTTAAAATGTGTAATTTGTTTGGGTCTGTCAGTTTATGAGTAATTCCATTATTTTGATTTATGTTCTAATTCCTTTGTACATTTTATCTTTAGGATTCAGTATCACTGCACAAGAAATTCATTGCTGATTGCTATACACGATTAGAGGTAAAGGACAAATTTTAATTGTTCTTGTACCTACATCCTTCTTAGTTTTGTATCTTAGAATTAGAGTAATTGGCTGTGATAATTCTATTTAAAGAAAAAATTTCTTTCCACAAATATTTCTTGTCTTCTTAGCTCTCCAGGACATACTGATTGTCCATGTAAACCAGCACTTATACTCTGCTTTGTATTCTAGGCTGCCAGCTCTGCACTTGGTGGTCCAACGTTAACACATGCTGTTACAAGAGCTACAAAAATGCTTACAGCAACTGCTATGCCTACAGTAGCCACTTCAGTTCAGTCTCCTTACAGGTAGGCCTGCCTTTAAAAGAATAACTGACAGTAGGCATTTGCTCCCAGCTGCTTCCCCTGTGATTTTTGAGTGCTGATTAAAATTTTCAGTATTGATAGTTGTGTATTCTGGTGGTTTCTCAATTGAATATTCTAATTATGATGCAATTTGAGTTCCAAAGAGTCTTTGAAAACCTTCCCCTCTGACCCCACAAAAACCAAAACCAACTAACCAAAACAAAGAAACCTCAAAAAACCCCACAGACTATTACCAGCCTATTAGTCATATAATATTTCTGGGGCCAATAGAGTTTGGTTTGGGTTTTTTTTTTAATAATTGGGAAAGAAAAGGATGGGTTTTCATCCTCTAGCTTAACCTACGCAGGTACCTAAATGTGTGTAGCTTAAGTACAAGAGCGTAGGGTGGGACCTTTAGAAACATGAAGCTTCTTGTGAAGCTGGCTACATCTCAGGCAGTATAACGCCAGCTTCTTGGCCTGTTTTCCTGGTTAATTTCAATGGAATTAACTCCAAATTTAAGGAGTTATATTTGAAAGCAGCTGATTCATGGTAGTTACCCATGGGCATTGCAAATTAATCTCTGAGACAAGTTACTCTTGTTTTCAATGTTTATCTCTAGGTCAACTAAACTTGTAATAATTGAGAGACTGCTGTTGTTGGCAGAGCGTTATGTGATAACAATAGAGGTAAGATACGTCATTTCTTACTAGGCAAGGCTAAGGACACAACTTCCAATATTATTAAAAATAGTAGAAGTTATTTAAACCTATGCAACTCTAGTAACTTTGTTATGTACCATCACAGAAATGTCTTTGTTTTCAGGGGTGGTATTTACTGTCATCCTTCTTTTCCTGTAGGACCTTTACTCTGTTCCCCGAACTATTCTACCTCATGGTGCCTCTTTCCATGGACATCTTTTAACACTTAATGTTACGTATGAGTCTACCAAAGATACCTTCACCATAGAGGTATGTGTGCAGAGGTTGTGTGTGTCATGCGTGTTGATCATGTAGCTGCTCTTGAGTTTTTTAATGCCTGGACTGAACAGAGTAAGCTGGTTTTAAGGACTCCAGTCAACTTGAAAACTCTATTTGAAAATGTGTGAATAAGGCTAGGGCAATGGAAGTGTCTTTAGGCTAAATGTATTTCATCATTCCAGGGTGGGAAAAAGAAGTTGTTTGCTTACTCTCAGTGATGGAGCATTTCTACTGCTGTCCTACCCTGTCAGTCTCTTTTGTGGGCAATATGTTTACCACGCTATGCAGAGGAGCAGACTTACTGAACCAGTGTCATTTAATTTTACAGGCTCATAGTAATGAAACTGTAGGGAGTGTCAGGTGGAAGATAGCAAAGATGTTGAATTCGCCAGTGGATAATATACAGATATTTGCCAATGACAGCCTGGTATGTTAACTGCAAAGAATTCTCATTCTTTATGAAATTGTGTCTGTTTTCCAAAACTAAATGATAAATATTTTTTTGCAGCTAACAGTAAACAAGGATCAGAAACTGCTCCACCAACTGGGCTTCTCTGATGAACAAGTCCTTACAGTAAAAACATCAGGAAGTGGGACTCCATCAGGGAGCTCTGCAGATTCCTCAACCAGTTCCAGCAACAGCGGCGGTGTATTTAGTTCGTCCTATGCAATGGAACAGGTACAGCATCATAGCCTGAAACCTTCCCTTGTATTTTTCCTGGAATGGGGATTGTTGGGGAAGACACAGCTGGGGTGGAAGAGGTACAGTGAGATGAGACAGAAGCTGTTCACATCAGCTTGAGTGTCCGATCTTTAGTAGTCTGATTTTGCTTTCAAACTATAATTGAAACAAAGCGTTTAAATACACCAATGCCTTGTGTGTGCAGATTGGACTTTCTAGTCTGTATTCTGTCACCTATTGTAGCCTGCTTGGTATTTGTTAATCTCTACAGGGTGTTTCAAACAAGACGCATATGATTTAATTTTGAGATTGGATATTTGTCAGGGGGACACATTACCTGATTTCCAATATTAATTAATCTACAGTACGTAAATAAAAGAAGCAGCATCAACTAGTGTGTGTAGACCACTCCTGGTCTGCTTTTTATGTCAGCTGTAACTAACAGTTGACTTGAAAATTTGATCGTTAAAAGGGAAATGTAATGTTAAAATTCAAATGTCTCTGTCTAGAAAGTACCTGAGATTTCTACAGGCCAGGACGGCATCTGGGTCAGTTGCCTCAGTGAAGAGCTCTCTTAAATTACTTGCAACAGACGGGAGAAAAAGACCTTTGTATTTCTGTTTAATTCTCAGGAGAAATCCCTCCCTGGAGTAGTCATGGCTCTGGTGTGTAATGTGTTTGATATGCTTTACCAGCTTGCCAATCTAGAGGAGCCTAGGTAAGCAAACTAGATGGTTATTAAATAATGAAGAAATGCTCACACTGCAAAGTTTGAATAGCTACTTATTTTGCAGTGTTGGTGTCCACCAGGCCACAGTGTGGCTGAGCCATATTTTGCACAAGTAACGTGTGATAACCTTTCAGGATAACACTGCGAGTGAGGAAACTTCTGCTCTTGATTCCCACTGACCCAGCTATTCAGGAGGCTCTTGATCAGCTTGATTCCCTGGGAAGGAAGGTATGGATTAAACAATAACTAATCTTGGTGAGCTTAACAAGAAGGGGTCTACTATCAGCTTTCTTCAATTCACTGTCAGATTATAATCTGTGATGGGTTTGAAACTCTACTGCAAAATAATGCTCATGTTAATATTGACTTATTTTCAAGCAGCTGGAGGTGAGCGGGTTATTCCAGGGATTAGGGGAAATGTATTGCCAGTTACAACAAAATGCAGTAGTCTCAAAATACTTCTTCTGTGGCTTACTCCTCCTAGAAAACACTGCTATCAGAATCAAGTTCTCAGTCTTCAAAATCACCATCCTTGACTTCAAAACACCAACATCAACCCAGTGCTAGTTCAATACTGGAAAGTCTTTTCAGGTCTTTTGCTCCAGGCATGTCCACCTTCAGAGTGCTCTACAATTTAGAGGTAAGAAAACAAATTTACTGTTTTCTACTTGTGTTTCTGAGCACTAAGATTTAAATAGTTCTAAGTTTCTTGGGCAGGAGTCCACCATAACAGAGTCGTCATGCAAAATGCAAATGTCATGTCATAGTCTGCTTTTATGTATGTGACAAATTCTACACAGATCGAAAGGGGTAAATTGTTCCCCTTTAGACTTTACTGTGAAGCCAGGCGCCTGTTTTTGTGATTTGCAAGGTGGAAGGAGTATTCTGAAGTAAGTGGAGAGGAGCAAAGAAACATCCAAGTCCTTACTGTTTAGGTAAAATTCCTACTTGAATCTCCAGAAACTATTGAGTGTGTGATTTTTAGTATATGTGTTAAAAAAATAAAAAGTTGACTGTTAAAAACTCATGGGAGCTGTTGTTTAGTTTGGTTTGGCTCAATTCAATTTGAAAGAAAAAGAATGCTAACTTTTCTTCTCTGTAAGTCTACCATATTCTGTCTGTAGAGGCTAAGGAGGAGTATTTTTGGAGAAACATTCAACTGTGAAGATTTTTCACTATCCAAATGTGCAGGGCTTTTACCCAGAACCTTCTGGCCGGTTTTAGGTGTGCAAGTTAAATGAGTGGATACATGCAGGCTTGTTTACCCCTTAGTATTCTCCCGAGTAAGTTCTTTAGCCAAAACTCTGGATTGGACCCTGTAAAAAGGTTCTTTCCAAGTGTTCAGTGCACTGATTTTAAAGAGTATAAGAGTTCAGCTGGTGTTGTTAGGACACTGTAATCTGCACACTCTGGGAAGCTGGACAGTTTCTAGTTCTACTGCCACTGTTTATAAGGACTCATTACAAATATGGTTTGAACAACTTGAAGTTGGAGAACCGGTTGCCAGCAGCATCAAAAACAGTGGACAGTTATTCTCTTTCATTCCTAGTGTGTGCTGAGATGACTGTAGGAATTCTCTTGTAGTTGCTTTCCTCTGAGTTTCTGCAGCCTGGTATTAGCTCTTCATCATCCTACACTGTCATCACACTGCAGCATTAGGATTTCCCTCTTTTCTGTACAGCTGGACTGAAAGATATTTGACGATGTCTTTGAAATATGTTGGCAAGTTCTACGACTGAAAGCAAATGGTTTAGCATATCACAACGAGGCTATCTTGTTGAACTGGCAGTTTATATTACAGAATGACGAGACAGTTATCTGCTGCTTCTATGCCAGAGAAAATAATAAAAGCAAGTAATAAATTGTGTGCTTTTCTGGCAAGGAATGAGAAGTAGTAAATTGGATTAGATGTTTAGATTATATGAGTGGACTTGTTCCTCAAGTCCAGTCAAGCCAAACACAAGATGATTTCTGTCAGGAAAAGGATTATGTGCTCTTTTATCCCCTCAACTGGTGATCTGTTGAAAATATGGGAACCTGTCTGAACTACTTTGTGAAAAAATGCGCCCAGATTTGCAGAGCACGTGAAAGAGATGAAAATTAAACAGTGCAGATGCTCAGGGTTGTATCATGCAGAGCTGTGGTAAAATTTCATGCCTGGAACTCTGTAAACCATTCTTCTGACCTGCGAACCTGGAAGGGATGTATTTTGTCTTCCCTCACACAGCGTTACTGGCTGTGCGTGCTAGAGAGGCTTTTCAAGAAACTAAATAACTTCTAGGGGATTTCTGGGGTTTTGGGGAGGCACTGGGCATTTTTTTGTTTGTTTGGATGTTGGTTTATTTTTTCTTTATGTACAATGAGGTGGAATTGATTATAAATGTACAGGAGATCTGACCCACAGAGACTGCGAACTTCCTTATGGCCATGTTTCTGAACATAGTTGCATTCTGTGAAGTTTAGTGCAAACTTAAAACAGGAGGGATGATACAGCAGTGATGTTCATAGAATTACCTGGACCGTCTTTAAATAAACTAAAATAATACTAATACGGTTATGTTTCAGAAGGCATGGGTCAATAAGTAAGCCATCTGTAGGGTGTTTTATGGGATACTGTCAATTGAAAATCTAGAAGGGAGAAGGATTTGGGCTCTTAAGAAGCAGCAGCTGAGCCTAAAGACAAGGTGTTCGTGTGCTAGAGTATGTACATTGTCCTTTCCGTTAACAGTAAACTGCAATGAGAAAAAAAATGCCGTTTGGTACAGAATAAATATCTGGAATAGCTGTAGTTGTCCTGAATATTTTTAACGTGATTTCTTTTTACTGACTACAGCTTCACATAAGTGTATTGTTAATTGCTTCATTTGTAGTGGATTTTTTTTTATCCTTCAGCAGATAAAGAATACTAAGGAGAGGAGGGGCGTATGCATGCTTATTTATTCATTTATTTTAGGTACTGAGCTCCAAGCTGATGCCAACTGCAGATGATGAAATGGCAAGAAACTGTGCCAAGTCTTTCTGTGAAAACTTCCTCAGAGCTGGAGGTTTGAGGTTAGATTTCAAAATCTTGACTCAGTTAATAACACTTCATTCAGTTAGTTCTGTGTGGTTTCCTATTTCCACACTAGCACACTTGTCAGCTTCTTTTTCAGAGAAAAAAAAATCCACCCAAAGCTGTTTTTTCATTACCTAGTGTCTGAAAAGCTACCATAGTAATGTAACAGGGTATATGTTGTTAAACTCCAGAATAAAGGTGGGCACAGATAAGCTTGTGAAGTGTAGCTGTTACTTAAGGTAGTTGCTGCTCGGATAGTTAATGTTTAAGTGTTCCAGTTCAAATTTGCAAGTGTTATACTGTGTTCTGCATAGATACCAGTAGACTTTTTAGCAGTCAAAGCACAGATCATGTAGTGGGAACCAAAATAAATTTGACAGTCTCCACAATTCAGACCGTTTGAATAAGAGTTAAGGCACACAATGTGAGTGGTTTGGAAGACCAAGCAACATTGCTTGTGCTTGTGTCAGATTTATCAAGTAACATTTATCAAGTTGCACTTAGTAATTCTTTCTGTCTTGCCCCTTAGATCCTGAAGCATTTTTGAGCAGGCACAGAAAGCTCCTATCTGTAGATGTAGGAGGGGAAAATGGGGGTGTTAGTCCCCAAAGATGCCACTTTGGCAGCATTAACTAGCACTCAGCTGACTGAATAGCAGGAGAGGAGGATAGAGATAAATTAATTGCCATTCTCTCCTAATGCAGAACATTTTCAAACGGAGTCTGTCTTATTGATTTGTTTTTAAGTTTGGTGGTGAATGTGATGCAGAGAGATTCCATCCCATCAGAAGTAGACTATGAAACGAGGCAGGGAGTCTATTCCATCTGTTTGCAACTGGCAAGGTATGTAACTGCCTTTTGTTAGAGAAAGTGCTGCTTTCTTGGCTTTTGGAGTGTGGCTTGTAATATTTAAGATTAATTGGTACTTTGAGTTCTGTTTCATTCACTTGCTGTAAACATTCAGAAATAAGCCTGACGTTTTTGCTCTGTGAATGTAGGTTCTTGCTTGTTGGCCAGACAATGCCTACCTTACTGGATGAGGATTTCATTAAAGATGGGGTAGAAGCATTGTCCTCACGCCCTTTCCGTAATGTCAGCCGACAAGCAAGTAGGCAGATGTCCATCTGTGGAACACCTGAGAAGTCATCCTACCGACAGCTCTCTGTGTCTGATAGATCCTCCATTAGGGTAGAAGAAATCATACCAGCAGCAAGAGTTGCCATACAGGTAAGGAAGTGTTTGATAATTTATGGTGATATCGTAGTGTGGTCTCCAGTGACAACTGTCTAATTCCTGGATTTTTACTCAAAAGTCTACCTTTTATATAGGTTCTTGCCCAGGCTCCACTTAAAAACCTCCAAAAATCCAGAGCATCAGTGTCTCTTCCCAATCTTGACCTTAATTTTAACAGTCTCAGGAATTATTTTGGCAGTACAAAGGGAAGCAGTACCCCAGAAGTGCTTAGCAGAAATAGATCTACACAGAAATCTTACTTGTTGTTTATTTTCAGTCACGCTTAACTTGTAAGATCTTATTCTTGTTAATTTTCTGTGAATAGAATAGAGAAGGTTCCTGCTTGAACTTGTGGTTTATAGTCCATATTTCTTTGAATTAGAAATTTGGGGCAAGTTTTTTGGTTGAAATAGCTCATTAAAAATTAAAGTTGCTTGATGGTACCCTGGGGAAAAAGGAGACTTATTTTCAGTACTTTAAGAAAATGCTATTTTCCTCTTTATAGATATGTCAGTGTAATTAATCTGAGACTGGCGATTTATTAAAACAATCTAACCTGACAAGAACTCAACCCATTTGAAAGTTGAGTCCAGTTGAAAGAAACTTCATAGTTAATGAAATGAGTATGCTATGTTAGGTTCTTGGGCAGTGCTTCCCAAGTGGAACAATATGGTTGAAATCAGCATGCCTAACTCCAGAGAGCTGGAAAGGGTATCTACCCTAGTGCAAAGTTTGAAAACTAACTACTTCCTATTAAGGGGGCAATACTAATCTCTGGGAACAAAAAGACTCTTGTATCTTTGAGCCTGCTTAGAGAAGAGAGAGGAAAACAAATCCAAATGTCAGTTTGATGTGGTCCAGAAGATACATTCCTCTTACGCCTATGATTTTACAAATGGTGTTGAGTATCACAGAAGTAAATGCTGTTTCTTGTTCCTTCAGACTATGGAGGTGAATGATTTCACTTCCACAGTGGCTTGCTTCATGCGACTCTCTTGGGCTGCTGCTGCAGGGCGACTGGACCTCGTGGGAAGTAGTCAGCCAATAAAAGAGAGCAACACTTTATTTCCTGCTGGGATTCGAAACAGACTTAGCAGCTCAGGTAGGTTAACTGTGTCTCTAAATCAATCTGAAGAAAGTGTTTGGTTTATTCTTAATTTAACTCTTGCAAATCTTGAAGCTGAATTCATTGGAGCTGGGCTCGATGGTCCTCTTGGGTTTGTTCCAACTCAGGGTGTTCTATGATTCTAAGCTGAGAAAAATGCTGTAAATTCATTTGGTATTTGGAGAGGTTTTTTAAATTGCAGAGAACTGACCAGAAGCTGAAAACACCTGAAAAATGCAGTGGATTACAGCACTTGTTCATTTCTTAATGCAGGAAGTAATTGCAGTTCAGGAAGCGAAGGAGAGCCAACCGCGCTGCATGCTGGTATCTGTGTGAGGCAGCAGTCTGTATCCACCAAAGATGCTTTGATTGCTGGAGAAGCCTTATCTCTCTTAGTTACCTGCCTTCAGCTACGTAGTCAGCAACTAGGTATGAAATAGAATTGAATTACTCATGATTTGGAAGTAAGTAAGAAGATAAGTAAGGTGGTGGAAGGCTTTTGGAAACAGACAAGCATGAAAAATTAATGAGAAACTTGTAGATTTGTAAGCTCAGACAGCTCAAGTTAAAAACACAAAATACAGGATTTTTTTTTCTGGGACTGAAGAACAGGTGACATGAAACAAAGCATGTGGTGCTGTGTCTTAGAGAAATGTATTGGGAAAGCTGACTTACTGCCAGAATATAAATATTTGCACCGGCTTTGAACTGTGTAATTCTGTAAGTGCTGCTGTTTGCATATCTAGTGTTTAGTACTTCAACCTTTGTGTGCAGGAAGTGTAAACCTTGGTGGCAGCAGGAGGAGAAAGAAAATGATGTTATAATGTGGTGCCAGTCTGGTGAGGGAAGGAGATGGGGAAATACACAAATAGCTGTTACTGCTTTTCAGTGTTGAGGGGGGATGTTGTCTAGGTCCTACAGTGTTTCAGTGCAAGACTGTAACTGACTGACTTTAAAGGAATATTTTTGAAAAGATAGCCTGATATTCTCCTGTTCTAGGATCTTTTTACAATTTGCCTTGTGTTGCCGATTTCATCATTGACATACTGCTTGGATCACCAAGTGCTGAGGTGAGGGTCTTTCTCTGAAAACTTCTTCAGTGTTGTACTTCTGAAATCTGTACGCTTTGATCATTTAATATGGTCTTGAAGATAAAATTTTTCCTTAGAAATATTCCAACAGTTTTTTATATTTGAATGAATAATCTTTGTGTATTTGTTAGTAATTCCAGTATCTAGTTGATAGAAAATGCTGAACTATTACATTGTTTAGGGTTGTTTAATCCATGAGGCACAGGACTGTGCTGGGGCTAGTCTGAAGAAAATACTCTCATTTTGGCAAGACAAATCCTGTAAAACAAGGACTTTTGGGGAAGTTCAAAATAACTTCAGTCTCAAAAGATTTGGATCAAATCTAATGGACTCTTCTGAACTTTTGAGAAATGCTTCAAAATGTCAGAACCCTGCTAAAATTCATTCTTTCTGATTTAAGATTATTCTGGATATTCTGAAATTAAGATATTTTCAAGCATGCAATACTTCATTTAATTGCATCTCATATTTTGCATGAAGTCATTGCATCTTTTCCCTCTTATCTGAATTTATAATCTGTGTTTAATAAAGCATCAGAGCTTTTAGCTCTGGGATGAAAGTGGATTCCCTATAAATAGAGAAACCCTGGCTGACGAGTGCAGAGCTCGGTCTGGTTTACACAAACTTTTCAATGTCTTTTTTCCGTTAGATTTCTAACAAAACAGAAGTATGTTTTTTGCAACCTTTGAGCAACTGCTAGTGTTTGACAATGACACTGTTTCAGATTCGTCGTGTTGCCTGTGACCAGTTGTACACCCTTAGTCAGACAGACACATCAGCTCACCCAGATGTACAAAAGCCAAACCAGTTTCTCCTGAGTGTTGTTCTCGGTGCCCAGCTGCCTCTTTGGTCACCAACCAGCATCATGAGAGGAATCAACCAGAGGTAAGTCAGATGCGTGTTTATTGAGGAAGCAAATCTATCACATTCTTAAATGAGTAGCGCTGTGGAAGCTCTGAGGGACAAGGGATTAGGGACTTGCACAAGGGACTCACAAATTCTGTTGGAAGTAGACATCCCTGTTATGTCCCAGATAGTTTTGGAATTATGTAAATTGAAAGGAAATAAAGCTGAATTCTCAAGGTACAGCTCTGCGAACTCTTAACAGTTCAGCTTATTTGACTCAAGAGGTGGTAATTGCTGAATAGGCCTGCTCTTTCTACAGTGTGGCTGTGGCAGTCAGAACCTGGCTGGAATCCTGCTTGGGATGATGGGATGTGTAACAGTAGCATTGAATTTATTTGATAGTATTGCATAGATCCAGATCAGAAACCAATCCTAAAGGCTCCAGCCTTTTCAGTGATGTCTGGACCCATAACTTCACCTGATTCCTTGTTGCTAATGTGACCCATTACACCTTTAAAGACTGTAAGTGTCAGTCCTGTTAACTTGGTCCAGTCTTGGCCAAAGATTGTTGAATTTAACAGTAACTTTAAACAGCAATTTCTAGAGGAATCTGAATAGAGGAGTAACTGAGAAGTTAAAACATGTTGTTTTATCATTGTCTGATGATTAATTAAAATTCTTGTGAGGTGAAGGAAGAAAGCAGGATTAAATGTTACTCATAACATTCAGAAGTAGCTGTTGGGACGGAATTTGTGTTAAAGCTGCAACATCTGCATGCAGAAGCATACCTAGACAGCTGTGCTGTTTTGGATTAGATGGACGGAGCACACAGGCCTTGAAAGCAACTGCTTAGAAAAACGTTTCTGATTTTAAATTAAGCCTTTCTCCTATTTGTACCTGTTTCAGACTTTTGTCCCAGTGCACAGAATATTTTGACCTGAGATGTCAGTTATTGGATGACCTCACATGTAAGTATGTTTAGATTACAGTACAGGCACACATGTCATTCTGATTTGCAGCTTCCAAGCACGTCTTCCTTATGTAGACAAGGTGCAGAATTGCCTTCACAGAGGGATTACTACATTAACTCGATGTGACCTGCCAGTGTGCTGGCTGTCCTGGGCATAGACTGTTCTTGGCGCTCAATAACAGCAAGGCAGCTTACTCCTTTCAGAAAGTGAACCGAGTTCCTTTGTGTAAGGTATACCTCGTACATATTGCAGGGGAAACTAGACAATTACCAAACTGTCCAAAATTCTTTTTATTTATCTTCTACATTTATAGAGCTGTTAATTTTTCTAGGTTTTCTTTTTCTCTTCCAGCATCAGAAATGGAACAGTTAAAGATAAGCCCAGCTGCCATGTTAGAAGATGAGATCACCTGGCTAGACAATTTTGAACCCAACCGCACCGCTGAGTGTGAGACCGGTGAAGCTGATAACATCCTCTTGGCAGGACACTTGAGGCTCATCAAGACTCTCCTTTCACTTTGTGGGGCAGAGAAGGAAATGGTTGGTAAGTATTCCTTTTTACTCTAAAGTGACTAGTCTAGTGTGAGTTCTGCACAGCACCAGCAGGTGATTTGATCGGTAGGCAGTACATGTGAAGACATCATAATACATCAGTAGAAGTGATACAGAGCTATAAGGAGTAATTCTGGCAGTACCTTTGACATTTGATAAAATACTTGGATGTGTTTTTTGTTGATACGGTGTTATTAAGTGATTTTGCTGTTACAGAACACCTTTTGACATTTGCAGTGATAATGTAAGTGTTTAACAGTAGGTGTGGATTGCTGTGTTACAGGTTCGTCTTTGATTAAGCCATTGTTGGATGATTTCCTCTTCCGAGCATCCAGGATTATTCTGAATAGCCATTTTCCAGCAGGCAGTGCTGCAATCAGTCAGCAAGACTTTCATCCAAAGTACATTTTTTGTTTGTTTGTTTATGTTGGGTTTTGTCCTAGTTCTCATGAGTGCAAATGTCACACTGGGGCTGCAGATACTAGGATTCAATACCAGTGTTGGAGCATTTCTCCAAGTCTCTGCATTTCCTACATAAGTGTCCAGAGAGCATTTCTGTAAGTTTTTGTGACTCAAAATCTTTGCTTTTCTGTACTTCCTACGTCTGTACTTTGTTTGTTAGATCAATGATGAACTGCAAGCACAACTGAGTGCTGATTTCATGAGTCCAAAGAGTACTCCTTTTGCTTGTCATTGCTGGGGAGGTTGGCTAAATTGGAGCGTGAGCAGGATATTAACTTTCTAAGCCCCTTCTAAATTAGAAGTTCTGCTATTTTCTTTTTCCCATCAAAAAAACTGCCTCTTGTAATGCTGAGCAAGTCTCCTTGCACCTGAGGTAGCTGATAATGGCCTAAAATATATAAAAAGGCGGGAAAAAGTGCTTTCTCTTTCCTGTCACACCTGCCTTCTGTTACTGCCATACAGTATCTGAAGGGGTTGGTAAATTAGCTCCTGTGGAATTTTGTGCTGCTGCCGCTGGATTGCTTACATTACACTGACTAGTTGGTGTTAAGAGTTGAATCAGGCGTATCTGCACTGCCTTTCCACAAACCCTAAAGAAGGTTCCAGTGGAACATTTGGCAACCCCTGAACTCAGCGGGACTTGCTACCCTTAGTGTTTTGCTCCAGCTTTGCTCTGTTGCAGTTCATCTCAAGCATGCTGTTTTGTTTGCTGAAAGTGAATGAAGGCTTTTCTTTGGCCTTTAGAAGAAAGAGCTACTGTGTTGGATGATGCATTGAAAATTGCTAAGTAGAAGTGTTCTGTACTGGTCTAGTGCAGCTTAGGTCGAAGGTCACCTCTTGTAGCAAATAAATTATCTGGTGTAGCTCTTGCAAAGCTTCTCTCCCTGTAAATAAGTCATTATGTCTCCATCAGTGTTACAGTGATAGAGAGTATCTGTCTGTCTGCCCTCAGATGTACAACCAATTTTGTGTCATCTTTTTAGGGCACCTACTTTTCTTTGCTACTGAATGTTAACAACAAGTGTCTCCATGTCAGTAAGGGAGGCTTATTTAAAGGAGTGTTTCTGGTGCTGCTCTTCTGATGCTTTTCTTCCCCATTTCCCTTTCCCAAGACAGAAAAGATAGCATTCTGCAGTCTCTCAGGAGGGTTTTCTGATTTAAAGTGTTCCTTTTGAACATTAATTGTCACTTGCTCTGAGTAATATGGCTTTCTGGAATTTGGAATAATTGAGTCATCTACAAAATAGATCTCAACTGTGGTTTTCTTTTTAGGTGCAGTACAGCAGATAGCCGGTTAGCTGCTTATGAAGTGTTAGTAATGCTGGCTGATAGCTCACCTTCTAATCTCCAGCTAATTACAAAAGAGCTGCTTTCTATGCATCACCAGTGTGACCCTGCACTTACCAAGGAGTTTGATGTAAGCAAGAAGCCTTTTTTGATTTGTATTAGCATGGTTTGGTCTACTGTATGTGATCTACTTAACTGCTACATTTGTGAAATTTCCATGGCCTTCAATGTAAAATTACAAAAAGTAAATAAGAGTAAACCCATTTGATCTTCCTCAGAATCAAATACACCAGTGAGTCTGTCAGTTATCTGGATAAGAAAGAAGTATTTCCCCAGTATCACCAATTTTATTTATTTACATTTTAGGCCATTTTTAACTGTTTTGTGCAAAATGTTAAATATATAAACGACGCAGATATAGAGCCCTTGCGATCTTTCATAGTTTATATTCCTGGTTTTCCATGAAATTGTGCTTAAAACCTCATATAAGGGTGACTATAAAAGCTATAGTGTGTTGTTGGAGTCTCATGCTTTTTATAACTTACTGGGACAAAAAATGTTTGTCGTTCTAGTATCTTCCACCAGTGGATAGTCGCTCCATTTCAGGGTTTGTGGGGCTGAAGAATGGTGGTGCTACTTGTTACATGAATGCTGTCTTCCAGCAGCTGTATATGCAGCCTGGTCTCCCAGAGGTAAGTGGATCAACACCCAGTAACGTTCTCTTCATGGAATTACTGTCATGTGAACTGCAAGTTCATCTTAGCACCATTTGTAAATCAATTATTTAAAAAAAAAAAAAAAAAACAAACCACAACTGTGTATGTACATGTGTGTGCATAAATACATACACAATCAATATATGAATTACAAGATGTTGTGCTTATAGTACTTACAGTAATAATTTTGCCAAGAAACAATTTAATAGGGCTATTTGTTTCCTTCCAGGCCTTGCTTTCTATTGATGATGATACAGACAATCCAGATGACAATGTGTTCTATCAAGTTCAATCTCTTTTTGGTCATTTGATGGAAAGCAAGCTACAGTATTATGTACCTGAGAACTTTTGGAAGGTATTGTGTCTTTTGGTTTAGAATATATAGTTTTCCTGCTTAATGAGTAATCATTTATTCAGCCTTTCTCATTGCAGAATTTCTAGAGATAAAGTAAGTTCTACTTCAAAAAGTCAAAACATGTAAAAATAATAAATTTCTTCTAAAAACCACTTTAGTGATATGTTTATGGAACAACCACCTTTTGATATATATATATATACACTTTATATAGATTTTCAAGATGTGGAATAAGGAACTTTATGTTAGAGAGCAACAGGATGCGTATGAGTTCTTCACCAGTCTTATCGATCAAATGGATGAGTACCTCAAGGTAAAAACCTCAGGGATTTCTTTCCTTATTTATATGCATCTCCTTGGTACCTTTTCTGTCTTCCTTCTTTGTTCTTCAGAAAAGAAGGCAGTCAGCCATTTGGCTTGGTTTGTAATCTACATAGTATTCAGGAGTTTAAAATTCATATTGCTTTTCGGTCTTTCACTCTGCAATATATCTAACTGATGTCGAACTTTACATCTCCAACAGAAAATAGGAAGAGACCAAATATTTAAGAATACTTTTCAAGGTATCTTCTCTGATCAGAAGATCTGCAAGGACTGTCCTCACAGGTAACGTTAAATTTAGTGCATTGCTCACCAAGTTATGTGCTCCCATAACTATTAAAATACATGGGTCTAAATAGCTCAAGAAGGTAGAGAAGTATGCCTCTGTGAGCACCACAGCTGTTGATAGCTAGGGGGCAAATGCAGTCTTCTTTCCTAAGCATACGTCTTGTTAATGCAAGTTGGATAGGTTCTACTCTGTCAACACCTTGACTATTTTTCTTCTTGAATTTAGGTATGAACGCGAGGAAGCCTTCATGGCTCTCAACTTAGGTGTGACTTCATGTCAAAGTCTGGAAATATCATTGGATCAGTTTGTTAGAGGAGAAGTTCTGGAAGGAAGCAATGCATACTACTGTGAAAAATGCAAGGAAAAGGTATTGGTTCTTAATGTATGTGAAAGAAGAACCAGCTGTAGCCAAAGTTTTTTCTTAAGCATTGCATGGTCATAGAAGCCATGCTTAGATACCGCTTACTCTTTCTACATTGAAGACATAATCAAAAGGTTAAATCCATTAATTCGTGCAGATAGGATTCTTCATTCCCAGTAACTCATATTGTAGACTGAACATTTAGCAGGATGGCAGGGTGGTAAAATGTTCTGTAACATAACAGCCCACTGCACAAACTCTGTGATAGCTGCAATAGTACTTTATCTGTACTTATTTAAGTCATCCTCTGGCCATCCTGCCTCCCGTGGCTGTATTGTACATCAGTTCAAGATGGCTGGAATTGGGTATCTGTAGAAGAATACTACAGAATGCTTGAGAGAGATAGATCGAGGTGGAATTATTTTTTCTTTTTAAGAGAACTACAGTGAAGCGCACGTGCATTAAGGTCTTACCTAGCCTGTTGGTGATTCACCTGATGAGATTTGGCTTTGATTGGGAGAGCGGACGTTCTATTAAATATGATGAACAAATAAGGGTAAGAGAACTTTTTTGTATGGTGCTTCCATGGAGTGGACAGTGGAGTGGACTCACTCTTCCTATTCATTCGTCCTTCTTTCCCCTACATTTTGATACAGAGATTTTGAGTACATGGTACATATTGAACATGATCATGCTACAGAAAATAAATATTCTTCCTTAGAGCTTTCCTTGTCTGCAACATTCTTGGAGACCTTTCAGAAAGCAAGAGCAAAAACCTCCATAAAGACGTTTTATTTAACTTCAGTGTCATAAGGATAAAAGGTTGAATGAAGTACCATGTTTTCCTTTGGTGTTCTCAATGTAGGAAATATTAATACAACTCTCGTAAAATTACACTAAGCATGTACACAATATAATCGCTCGGTTAATCTGAAGTATCTCTTCAAACAGTTTCCCTGGATGCTGAACATGGAACCTTACACTGTGTCAGGGATGGCTCGCCAGGACTCATCCTCAGAAGTGGGAGATAACGGTAGAAACGCAGATCAAGGAGGTGGAGGCTCCCCGAGGAAGAAAGTTGCCCCTACAGAAAACTATGAGCTTGTTGGTGTGATTGTTCACAGTGGCCAGGCACATGCAGGGCACTACTACTCCTTTATAAAGGACAGGAGGTAATGGCCAAGAAGATTTGCGTGGTGGGGGGTTGAGAGCAATCTAAAGGCTATTGGTTTTGGGAAAGTATAATGAACCATTCAGAGCTCTATTGAAAGCACTCCTCCCTTTCTTAACACCCAATATTGTGTGGTCTCACTGATTCTTACATACTTCGTATTGCAGTTTGAGGCAATACGACAATTAGCAACGGGTGATGTTCTTCTCTCCTGGTTTTCATCAAGCTTAATTTTTTTTATTCAGACTTTGTCATTGATTGAACTAAGCTTTCTATTTACTGTCAAAACAAGTGTGAGTTCTGGGTTGTCATTTCTAGGGTATTGAGGGTGGTTTGGTTTTTTTTACTAGACAATGAAGTAACTTTGTTTCTGTTGTGTTTCTGTTCTGTTTTGATTACAGGGGATGTGGAAAAGGAAAGTGGTATAAATTTAATGACACTGTTGTTGAAGAATTTGATTTAACTGATGAAACCTTGGAATATGAATGTTTTGGTGGAGAGTATAGACCTAAAGTCTATGATCAATGTAAGCAAAAGTACAGATTGATTTATAGTAGCTTTATATTTCATAGTGGTTCTCAGTAGTGGTAGAGCTCAGTCTGTTGTATCTACTTGGAGTGTCTTGGTCTAATAATCCTTCAGAAGCATTTTTGTCCTAAAGTCTTCTGTTTACTGAAGGACATAACAGCTTGTGTGTGTGTATATATATGTGTATACACACACACATAGAATCATAGAAT
>VZSC01017443.1:110080-135757 GCA_013398225.1 Steatornis caripensis | reverse complement strand
TCATACTCATCCTTGAGGTGGTTGACTGCCTGCTTCTCATTTTGGGAGGCAGATAAGGCACCTTTGTTGCATATACATGGTCTAATATTAATTGAACCATATTCATTGTTACTCAGCACTTCGAAGGCTTAGGAGCAGAGCAGATTCAAAAGTAAAATGGCACCTTGTTAAAATAGTTTAAAAAAACCCAGCCAACCAAACAAAACAAAACCACAATACAAAACAGACCTTCTTTTAGGTTAGTGAAAATGATTGTGCGTAGAACCTGGTGTGGCATCATATAGTTAAACTTTTCAATGCTTTAAGGAATTAATTCCAAATACCTTTCCACCAATACTCACTTGTTCCATAATTCTGATAATTAGCTCTTTAAAATGCATATACTTTTTGCAAAAATATTTTAGAACCCACATTTTCGTTATTCGCTAACATAGAGTAATGTTTTGATCTGACATGACTTTGCGCTGTTGTGGTGTATATTACGTGCATGCCCAGTTTCACTTCCCTATAGGAATAAAAAAGGTACTAAACCTTCAAAGGCCTTCATCAAATGCCTTTTCTCCCGTCAGCTAATCCTTACCCTGATGTGCGTCGGCGCTACTGGAATGCCTATATGCTGTTTTACCAGAGAGTGTCTGATCAGAACTCTCCGGTCTTACCAAAGAAAAGTCGAGTGAGTGTTGTGCGTCAAGAAGCTGAGGACCTCTCATTGTAAGTTCCTCTTGTGTCTCTAAAAGTTTTTTATGTTGATAGCTAGACTCTGTCTCCAGAACTAAGAAATGAATACTTCCTGTTCAGTAAAGGAGTATACTGACCGTTCTGTGGTTTTGTTTTTTAAGCTGCTTAAAGAATAGTCTTTTATTGCTTTTATAATTTCTTCTTCCATACTGCTGTCACTATTGCATTAAGAACTTCAAGCTGACTGACAGCCTCAAGAAGTATTTAGACTGTCATCTAAATTTACCTCAAGATTATACTGACTGTACTGGTATTTTAAACTTGAACTGTAGATCTGTCACAGGATTTTGTTATTCACCTTCAGCTTGTATGTATTTCAGATCTGCTCCGTCTTCACCAGAAATTTCACCCCAGTCATCACCTCGACCTCATAGGCCCAACAGTGACCGCCTCTCCATCTTGACTAAGCTGGTTCGAAAAGGAGAAAAAAAGGGACTTTTCGTAGAGAAAATGCCTGTGCGGATATATCAGGTAGAGTACTCTGGAAGTGGTACCTAAATCTTACTCATAGGAAATTTAAGCACATAGTAAGAGGAACATGGTAATTTTGAAGGTGGCCTTGAAGTAATTCCTTTCTTGAAAGCAAAGCTAGAAAATAGTTCTGGATTCTGACAGAGTTGTTAACGAGCTGTTCAGTGGTACATTATTGAAAGCTTTACTGTCCCTTCTCACAAAATTGACCCATCATTCTTTGCTTGGGAGAAACTGTAGGCAAATTAGTCCAACACGAGATAGAGCAAGAGTCAGCATGCAAGCAGGGAGAGATAAGAGGAGAGAAGATGCTTCATCTGAAGTACACTTGAGGAGTAATGGAGACGACAGCAAATTACAGCCGTCCTCAAGTTCGTAAGTTCACAAGAATGTAGAAAGGGGAGGAGAAGTAAGAGAAACCAAAACCAGATTCAATTCTGTTGACGTCTGTTAGCTTGTGTAACACAGAATATGATCTCAAAGGGGAAAACACGGATGTTGAAGGCAACTTTTCAAGTCAGGACTGAAAATGGAGGTGTGATGGCAGTGAGGGGATGGTGGAACCTGGATATCTGTTAGCTGTCATAAGAGAAAGGTCTCGGTCTGCAGGCCTGCAGATCTGGTCCGTACAGGAGAGGGTATGATCTTGCGTATATTTGGCCTTTGGAACACAGACTATCCTGCTGATCTGCACGTGTGCAAGAGAACCTACATTGCATACACAGAATAAACTGTGCANCACAATACAAAACAGACCTTCTTTTAGGTTAGTGAAAATGATTGTGCGTAGAACCTGGTGTGGCATCATATAGTTAAACTTTTCAATGCTTTAAGGAATTAATTCCAAATACCTTTCCACCAATACTCACTTGTTCCATAATTCTGATAATTAGCTCTTTAAAACGCATATACTTTTTGCAAAAATATTTTAGAACCCACATTTTCGTTATTCGCTAACATAGAGTAATGTTTTGATCTGACATGACTTTGCGCTGTTGTGGTGTATATTACGTGCATGCCCAGTTTCACTTCCCTATAGGAATAAAAAAGGTACTAAACCTTCAAAGGCCTTCATCAAATGCCTTTTCTCCCGTCAGCTAATCCTTACCCTGATGTGCGTCGGCGCTACTGGAATGCCTATATGCTGTTTTACCAGAGAGTGTCTGATCAGAACTCTCCGGTCTTACCAAAGAAAAGTCGAGTGAGTGTTGTGCGTCAAGAAGCTGAGGACCTCTCATTGTAAGTTCCTCTTGTGTCTCTAAAAGTTTTTAATGTTGATAGCTAGACTCTGTCTCCAGAACTAAGAAATGAATACTTCCTGTTCAGTAAAGGAGTATACTGACCGTTCTGTGGTTTTGTTTTTTAAGCTGCTTAAAGAATAGTCTTTTATTGCTTTTATAATTTCTTCTTCCATACTGCTGTCACTATTGCATTAAGAACTTCAAGCTGACTGACAGCCTCAAGAAGTATTTAGACTGTCATCTAAATTTACCTCAAGATTATACTGACTGTACTGGTATTTTAAACTTGAACTGTAGATCTGTCACAGGATTTTGTTATTCACCTTCAGCTTGTATGTATTTCAGATCTGCTCCGTCTTCACCAGAAATTTCACCCCAGTCATCACCTCGACCTCATAGGCCCAACAGTGACCGCCTCTCCATCTTGACTAAGCTGGTTCGAAAAGGAGAAAAAAAGGGACTTTTCGTAGAGAAAATGCCTGTGCGGATATATCAGGTAGAGTACTCTGGAAGTGGTACCTAAATCTTACTCATAGGAAATTTAAGCACATAGTAAGAGGAACACGGTAATTTTGAAGGTGGCCTGGAAGTAATTCCTTTCTTGAAAGCAAAGCTAGAAAATAGTTCTGGATTCTGACAGAGTTGTTAACGAGCTGTTCAGTGGTACATTATTGAAAGCTTTACTGTCCCTTCTCACAAAATTGACCCATCATTCTTTGCTTGGGAGAAACTGTAGGCAAATTAGTCCAACACGAGATAGAGCAAGAGTCAGCATGCAAGCAGGGAGAGATAAGAGGAGAGAAGATGCTTCATCTGAAGTACACTTGAGGAGTAATGGAGACGACAGCAAATTACAGCCGTCCTCAAGTTCGTAAGTTCACAAGAATGTAGAAAGGGGAGGAGAAGTAAGAGAAACCAAAACCAGATTCAATTCTGTTGACGTCTGTTAGCTTGTGTAACACAGAATATGATCTCAAAGGGGAAAACACGGATGTTGAAGGCAACTTTTCAAGTCAGGACTGAAAATGGAGGTGTGATGGCAGTGAGGGGATGGTGGAACCTGGATATCTGTTAGCTGTCATAAGAGAAAGGTCTCGGTCTGCAGGCCTGCAGCTCTGGTCTGTACAGGAGAGGGTATGATCTTGCGTATATTTGGCCTTTGGAACACAGACTATCCTGCTGATCTGCACGTGTGCAAGAGAACCTACATTGCATACACAGAATAAACTGTGCAGGCCGTGCACATGGGCTGATCAGGGTGTTAATAGTCACTTCAGGCATTCTTCTATCCAAGGTTATATTATTACAATAAACAGAACTTGGCTCAAATTTATTGAGAGTCTTTCAGCAAAATCTCATTTGAAAAAAGAGAGGCTTGACATTTAAGTACATTATTGTGGCTGCAGCTTCTAATTATACCATGACTCCTTGCTCTGTACATGTAAATTTGCTAAGCAAGCCTTTCAGGTTTGAAGGATGTTCTCTTGGCTTTTTTATTAAAAGCAAGCAAAAAATAGAACGTGCCAGCAACTTCTTCCTTTTTCTTCTCCCTTGATGGCCAAATAATTCTCACCTCTGTTGTCCTGTGTTTTGTAATATCCTTGGGAAAAAAATCACTGGTTTTATACAAACCTTCTAAATCTTCTATATGTATTTTCTCTTCCACTGAACTAGTGATTGAGAGCATGAACAGAATAGGTCTGACACTGGGTTTTAAACACCATGCTTCTTTACATAAAAGATACAGTTTTAGAGAAATGTACTTTGACAACATTTTAAAATGTTTTGCCTTCTTTTACAGATGGTGAGAGATGAAAACTTGAAATTTATGAAGAACAGAGATGTATACAGTAGTGACTACTTCAGTTTTGTTCTGTCATTAGCTTCACTGAATGCTGTAAGTGCCTAGATTTTAATCTTAGAGTATTTGGAACATGTTGGGTAGAACACACCACGGAAGCTATTTGGGTTACAACCAGGAAAACTGGAAGAGAAGAGTTTACATGATTTTGCTTTCCCAGCTGAGCAATTCATTGTCTCCAATAATTTTTCACACTGCTACCATGTGTCTCAAAGCAGACTCCAGCCTCCTGTTCTAGTAGTGGGAGAAACATCACTGTGCTGTAGTAAAATTTGTGAGATAACAGACCTTTTTTTAATGATGCCAACTGAGCTCTAGAGGGACAGAAACTCCTCTCTGTATGGAGTATCCAAAAGTTGGTGTTAGTCAGCTGAAAGCTGATAGACTTTCACTGGAAATACTATTTGCTAATTAAGTTTTTCTAAATGGAGTCATAAACAAACTAGCATTTATTAAATTTATTAAATCCACAGATCTAGTGGGACTTATAGCAAGTTTGTTCCTGTTTTAGCACATGTGTTAACTTGCATAGTCAGCACTGAAGACTGTTTTTAGCACAGAAAAGTGCTTTGGTTTATTTTTTCCAAATGAAGTAGATTACTTGAATAGAACATGTTGATGTTTTTAAGAGACAGCATACGTGCTGCAGGCATACTTCTGCTCTGAAGTGAGTTTGACGTTTCTTTCAGACTAAGGTAAAGCATCCTTATTATCCATGCATGGCAAAGGTGAGCTTACAGCTGGCAGTCCAATTCCTTTTCCAAACCTATCTCCGAACCAAGAAGAAACTCAGGTAAGGCCTCGTTCTGAGTTCTGTAACCACACGTTGTGAGGTTTTTGTGCTGCTTGTACCTACAGCACCTTGACAAGTAGCATAGACCTTCACAGGAGTAGCAGTACGTTTCTGCTTTGCGTTGGAATCCCATCGCAAAGAAATCTGAGAGAGGAAGGAGAGTCATGTATAACCTGATGGTTTGCTGCCTCTCCCAGCTGTCTGTTATTTCAGTGGTAGTGGATTTGGCATGGAAAGACTTTAATGGATTTAAAGACAGGAAGTTGTTCCAAAACACTTCTCTAAGTGTTTTTGTCTTAAGCCATCTAACGTATGTTCAATTAAAGTAAGAATTCTTTCTCTTTGGCAAACAAGAAATATGGCTTAGGTTTTGGAGGTGTTTGTTCTCTTTCTTTTACTGACAGTCATCCCTGTTTTGTTCAAGGGCTGATACAGAAGAATGGATTGCCACCATAGATGCACTGCTCTCCAAAAGCATTGATGCTTGTCAGTGGTTAGTTGAATATTTTGTTGGGCCAGAAGGCCGGGAGCTTGTGAAGTAAGTACTGGTAACTCAGTCTTAGGTGTCTTGTGTCTCATGTATGGATAAAGCTTCCTAATAACATGATCTGGCCTATACCGATGTATTAAGAGTTGACTGTGCACGTTCTTTAAACAGGCACTCTAGATAATCACTTAGGTTTTTATTTCTAGTATGTGCTCTGATTGTGCAGCTTTCTGAGTAATTCTCAAAATCAGGTAAAATAGCGCAGTGTATGTGGAGGAGGATGCAGATGTTTAATTTAATGGAATGCCTTGGAATGTGTTTAAGTTTATGTCTAGTCACTCCTGCAAGTGGTGGGAAAGGAGAATGAATGTGGTGAAAGTGTTTGGGGTAAGGTAAGTTAAATACTTACCTGACAAAGATCACACATAAACTGGAAAGAATTTTTGTCACCATGCTCAAGACCAGCTAATAGGTGTTTGGAAAACACTCAAGACAAATTTTCGGAGAACTGACACACTCAGAGAGAGGTGTCAATGCAAAGAAAATTTCATCTTTGAAGTTGCGTTGAAGATACGATCCTGTGATACCTTTCAGTTTTAGCTTTTCTGTTACTTGAATAATAAATAGGAGGTAATATTATATGCCTTACAAGCGGGCATGCAGGAAAACAAGTTAAAGCTCATCCACAGAAGTACAATACAAGAATTATCTGGACTGTTACCCTTTCTAAACTAATGAACACCACACTTAATCGTAGTAACCGTGTGTACACATTGATGCTAGTTCTCTTTGCAGCTTCACTTTTTGTCTTTCAGGACTTCCCTCCTGGAATGCAGTGTAAGAGAGGTGCGAGTTGCTGTAGCCACTATTCTCGAAAAAACCCTTGACAGTGCCTTGCTTTATCAGGAGAAGGTTAGTGTCACCTCACCACCAATGATGCTGTTGGTTGTCTCTACCTAATGGCTCTTGCTGTGTTTGCAGACAATGCTGCGTGATTTGTAAATGACAAGGTGAAAGGCTCTTGGCTTGGTCATGCTTGTACCTCTTCATTTCTTGAATAGGTTAATGCTTGTCTGTTCCTACCCTAGGAGGTAACATGCTGCTGTAATTCTCAGAATTTTAGTTCAAAGTATTTGGACTGAACTTACTTGAACTTACAAACAAATCTACTTGATTTCAGCTTATAAACTGACACCACATGTTCTTTTATTAGTTTGGAAATAATGTTTTCTTAAGATTGATTATCTTTTTCTGATTGCAGAAATCAGCTTAATTCTCAACTGATTCTCCTTCCTCACTCAATCAGAAGCTTATAGCAGTAGTTAACTGAGTTATCTTGTTCCAGAAAGAGACCATAAATATGGTTATTGTTAAAGGTTTAATTTTCTGTTAGAAAATCTTGGCAAGTAAGTTTTGGAAGTGCAGCTTTGTTACGTTTTGCTGATCTTAATATTCTAGGAAAACCCAGCAAGAAAATTGTGAAAAGGAGCTATTTGTAGAGTGTTTGAGATTTACCTGTTTCCCTTGGGATACCCACACTAAATCATTTGTATTAAGAGAACTCAAACAGAAGTGCTGTCTGTGTTCTGGCACTTTCCTGTAGGTTGTCAGTGGGGGTTTGGACACTTTTAAGTGTCCAAGTCTTGTTCAGTCTGAAATATTTTATTTTTTACATCAGATTTTAATATTTGATGCAATAGAATTTTTTCTATTCCAGTTCTTAGAATCTGTTCTTTTTCATCCAGTGTCATGGATGGAAGGCACTACCATTGTATAGGCTTCTCTTAAGAGAGTTTGTCATATTTAAAACTTTAAGAAAAGATTGGTATGAGGTCCTACAAGCTGAGTACAGTAGCAGGGAGATGAACGTTTGGTAATTTTTCGTTACTTCCTCTTGGCTGTTAGTTGCAATCTGTTAACTGAGGTGTAATAAATTATATACCAGGGTGTATAGCATAGTATGCTTTGATGTAAACTAAACGCTAACATTGCTTTTTGCATAGTTGAGTGTGATAGTAGCTAACATGAGAACTTGAGTGACAGTTGATTTCTAATCTAGTTTGTTTTGCATTACTGTAATGACTGGAACATTTGAACATCAATCCGAGGAGTAATTTGAATTACTTTAAAAATATTGCAAGCTTACGTAACTGCTGAGTTCCACCTCTTTGAGCAGGTTACCTACATACCAGTGCTTTCATTACTTTCCTGTTCAGTATATGAAGCATTCGTTAAGAAGAGTTTAACTGGGAAAGAGTTTAAATACGAAGACTGCAATCCTGGTTAGCTATTGATACTCATCACAGCAGGCGTATCAGACCGCACATATGATTTTGTTAACCATACCTCCTTAACTTTGACATGTGAAACACTTTTGGTTTTTAAGCAGTGGACAACTCTTTACATTCAAATTAATAATTTTTTCACAGTTAAAAAGTCTACATCAATTATTGGAGGTGCTACTTGCTCTACTGGATAAAGATGTACCTGAAAACTGTAAAAACTGTGCTCAGTACTTTTTGCTATTCAATAACTTTGTACAGAAGGTAAGAAACCATTGTTTTTTCATGCTATTTTAATTTTAAAGGACAATAGTAAAGCAGACAGTCATCCATATTCATAGAAGGTTTAAGCAGCACAGTGAAACTCTTCCAGAACTTTTATTAGAATATTCTTTGTTCTTTTTTTTTAAAAGTAAATGGCTTTGAACATTGGATTTGGATAAAATCACACAAAGATGTACCAGCGAAGTATACCAATTGAAGATGTCATTTCCAGAGTCTGAATTTGGGTTTTCTGTTTTGAGGAGGGAGTGTTCTCGGCTGTTTAAAAAAATAAAAAAATAAAAAAAATACAGTGTCCAGGATTTTTATCCTATGGAAAGCAGAATAACTGACTGGACTGTTCACCCCAATATGATTTCTCTCTATTCCATTACTCTTTTTTATGTATATGACACTTATTTTACGTATGCTGATTCTGGTCTGGTTTATATAAATGTGCACTACATAATGAGACAGCTTTTTCAAGGTGTACCTTAGTGATTTATGTGACAATTTTTTTTTTTAGTAGAAAATACAGTGTTTAGCCTATGCATTTTACCTTTGTTCCCTAGAGCACTTATTCTTTGTCTGCACAGGAATGTAACTTTTTATTGTTGTCTGAACAGCAGGGTATAAGGGCTAGCAGTCTTCTTCTCAGACACTCTGCTTTGAGGCACATGATCAACTTTCTCCTTGGCCCCAACCGGCAGAGTAATCAGGTAAAGTTTAAATAGCACGTGTTATGCTGTAGTTTGTTCATCCCCATGGCTTTCATGATGCTTAAATGATAGATAAGTACTTTACATGTGGCAGAATAGACTAATCTTTGGATAATTCTGTAAACTTTATGCAAGTCTTAGTCTACTTATGTGTAGTTAAGAGTGGAAATAGAAGTTTTCACAGAAGTGAGCAAAGTATTAGAACATGGTGATGGACTGTTAAGGACATTGCTTGGTTTTGACTTAACAGAAGTTGACTAAATCACCCAATCAAAAGTTAATTAATCTCTCCTTTGGTTCAAACAGAATCGCAGGTGGAGTTCAGCACAAGCACGTGAGTTTGGGTATCTTCACAATACTGTAGCACTACTTGTTTTGCACTCTGACGTCTCCTCACAAAGAAACATTGGTAAGAATTGCGTTTTTGCCTTTTGGTGACTTTGCATTTCAGCTACGTTGACTGGGAGTAACTTAGTATCAGTGAGGAAAATACAATAACTTTGAATTTAAGACGGTAATGGTTAGCGTACATTTGATTACTTTTTATTTTGCTGTAAATGTACCAAGAGGCTGTGGCAAACAGATAGTACCACAGCCACTCGGTGGGGAGGAGGGAATCTTTATATTAACATTATTGTGCTTTCCCCCCACCTCCGTATGCCTAAAAGATCTCTCCTTATGTGAGTGAATCAAACTGTGTAATTGTTGGCTGGAACAGACTCTCAGCCTAACAGGCTGTATTTTGCTTAGATTTGTTATGCCTTTTGCTAATCTGAAGGAGAGTATTTAGACTGAGCTACTGAATAACAAGCAATGAAGTATTCTCCTAAGTATTTCTTACAAGAGGCAGAAATATCCAAATAAAGATAATCAAGAAATAAGTTGAGATCTTCAGTTTCCTGAAGGAGGAATTTGAAGTTGTCCTTTTAAAAGAATAACTTGATTTCTGTCTAGGGTTAAAAGTTTCTGGAGATGGAGACGGTCAAAAATCATGAAGTAAAAGAAGAATGATAAACGTTCTGAATATGACAAATGTGCAACAGTGATTGGGAGTGAAACTAAAGCTCAAAGTGCTGATAGTAAATACAAACGTTTTGCTTTGACCTTCTTGCAGTTCATTTGCCCATGTTGTCACTAAAGTAAATGACACTTCAGTGTGCAGAGATTTTTACTCTGAGAGATACCATACAAGCTATAAGCTAGTTGAGCCGAATGCCATTAGAGATTACATGATGCCAAATGAGCAGCCGTGTCTTCAAGGTGTGTAGAGCAAACTAATTTATTAGTGGATTGTTTTTGTATTTGCTGTTATAGCTCCTGGTCTCTTTAAGCAGCGTCCACCTCTGAGCATCACCACTTCAGGTCCGCTTTTGACACTCCATGAAGAAGTGGAAGCCTTGCTATTCCTGTCTGAGGGAAAACCCTACTTAATGGAGGTATCTGTTCTAAATTCTGCCCTGCTTGAACCTAAAAGCTGGTCTGATGTGATTTCTTTGAGGCATCCTTACATGAAAAACAAAGAATACTAAAAAACAGCCAGCTGGGGAGTGTGTGGTTATTATTTTGAGCCTAAACAAGAAGGCACCTTTGGTTTCTTCTTGACCCAGTCTTACTCTAGTATATCCCTAAACGTATGGGTCTGGTTTGAGAGCTTACGAAGATAACAAAGGCAATTGAACACATTTTACAAGTGCGCATGCAGTAAGTTACCATGTCAGCTGGAGGTGCTAACTTGAATTGTTCTGCCTTAATGGATCGTGCTTGACCAGACCCTTGGAGGTGGGCAGCAAGAGCTGAACGGACTGCTATGAGGGCAGAGGTTCAGCTCACTGGGCTGTGCAGCTGCTGGGAGAAAAAGCTGCATCCTTCCCGAAAAAGACATAACATAGTATTTACAAACTTACTTAGAAGTAATTGTGTGGCTGTGTCTGAAATTGGTTGCACTTTTCCATTAGGTGATGTATGCGTTACGAGAGCTAACTGGATCTCTGTCAGTTCTCATTGAGATGGTGGTGTACTGCTGTTTCTGTAATGAGCATTTTTCCTTTACTGTGCTACACTTCATCAAGGTAGGGAGATAATCAAGATAAGCTCCTTGCATAAGTGTTTCTTGTAGGCTTTGGTCATGCTGTGTCTTGGGGGTTATAATGGCTCTAGGATCTGCAGAACAATCAGTACAGCTTGTTGGATTGCAAGGTGGAGGGGCGTTAGTGGGTTTGGGGGGTTTTTTAGACTTTTACTGTTTAAAACAACAAATTTTCAAAAACTTATAAAGCTGTCCTGTAATTCTTTGCATCATCAGCATACTTTACTAAGTTACCTTATATTTCTTACGTGCAGACCCAGCTGGAAACTGCTCCACCTCATGAACTGAAAAACATATTCCAGTTACTCCATGAGATACTGGTAGGTGAAGGGTAGAGACTTGTATGGGATAGATTTTGTATCGATGCTTAGTGAAAAAAGTCAGGACTGCATTGGTGATTTCAACATCCACGTATCCTTCGGTTTGGGGTTTTTATTGTTTTTTAAATTGCTGTTTTGATAACCTGGTGATACATGAAACTTTGCAAGTCTTACTTGTTTTCCACGTTGAGGTGGTTAAAACCGTTCCATAGAATAGATACAGGTATCACACGCAACTTACATTGATCTTTTTCTTTCCTAACAGGTTATTGAAGACCCATTACAAGTAGAGCGCATCAAATTTGCATTTGAAACTGAAAATGGATTAATAGGCAAGTAAGCCAGTGGGTGGATGCTCCTGTCTCCTACTGACCCTTATGCTGAAATTGGTTCATATCATCTCCTGGTTTCTAATTCTTAAAAACTGTTTTACTTCTCAGGGAAAACAACGCAACACATTTGATTTAGCCACCACCACCCTAAAAAACGCTCTAAGAAAATCCAAAATTAAGCATTAGAATATTACAGTAGCAGCAAACTGGAAAGGTATTTAACTGGGAAAAATTATCTCGAACAATAGCAGTCAGTGAACCCCAAGAAGAGTGGTACTTACATACTTAAATGTCATGTTAAGGAACCCTAACCAAGAGGTTGGCAAGAGAGCTAACTTTTTAAAATAAGAAGCAGATCAGGGTGTATACATAATGCAGGGGTTAAAAATGCAGCTTAGATTAACATAACAGAGTAGCTCTCTGAGTCCTGTAACCTTAAAAATTAATTTTTGTTTCCTGTGTATCTCAAGAAATTGCCAATCTTTTTGTTTTGTCAGCATCCCGATTACCATAAAAAGAAACTGGTTCAGTGTGGAAGAATGCTAATACTAACTGCAGGAGATAGCCTCATAATCTGGCAGGTGGCTTCCATTTGTTGCTGCTCATACAAAGTGTTGTCTCTCCATTTGATACAGAAACTTTACTGAAATGAAGTTACTACAGCCTTCAAAGGCAACAGAAAAGTCCCAGAAGTGATGAGAGCTTACTTCATATGAATCTGGAGAAAAGGCTTTGTGTGCAAGAGAAATGTGGGGTAGCTACATGGTGCTCAAAGAGCACCTCTGATGAGTTAGTGCAGCTTAAGTGTGCCTTTCATCACTGTTTGGTTGAGGACCTGCTTCAGATTGTGGCTTTCACCTTAAGTTAGTTTGTATTCTGTTTAAGTGAGAAGGAGTATTTAGCTTTGTTCTTTACTTCTCTCTTCAATGCTCTTCTGTTTAGTAGTTTCCATGTATGACTGATAGCAGAGAAGATAATACGCACCAGTGTAAGAGAATAGCTAAGTGGTTATTTTCTTTCTGGGTAAATTGGCCCCACTTGGACCGATTCTATTCTGTAACTTGGGCAATACATGACCTTTTTTCCTCTGCAGAGGAGAGGTGCAGTTATTCAACTGAGTTTTTATGTTGAAGGCTTCAAGAACAGCTGTTAGTTTTGGGAGTGAAAGTTGTAGTTTTACTTGGGAGTTCCCTTGCAACAGCACTGAACAGCATCCAGTCTCACTGCATGTGGACTGTGACCTATCCGTCACATTGGCTGATTTTACCCCAAGAAAGGAAATCGGCAAATTATAGTTTTCTGTGGCCCTCACTAGGGTGTTAGTGCATAATTTGCAGAACGCCAGTGCTGTAATTTTAATCATCTGCTGTGCTTTGACGGTAGAAAAACTGGCAATTTGCAGTTCCCTAGCTACTATTTGCCAACTTCAGAGGTTTAACTACAGTGGTCTTTGCTGACTGCTATGAACAGAGCAATAGAGTAGCAAATCTGATTGTGGCGGCTCCGTGGAAATCTTTGTGCTTCTCGTCAGTCAAAGAATTTTGTTGTAAGATGTGGGAATTCATGGTATATAAAACTTCCTCGTGGGAATGGCCTGGGGTTTTGCCCAAGTCTCCGTAGAAGTTTCATGGCTGTTGAATTCTGCTATGCTTGTTTGTGTGAAGAAGCTTTAAACATTCTTCTAGCTTTGCAAATTTTGATCCAGGTGGAAGCTGGTGATCTGGCCCATTTATGACTGTTTCAAACAGATAGATGTAACCATAGCGATTATCTAACATAGAATGGATTATAGGGGAAGAATAACTGCATTAGGAGAGGACTGTTTAAAATTCAGGTACCGCATTTGAAAGAATTACTGCATTTTCACTTTGATCTATTTTTAATCCAGTAGAGTTGTGGAAGTAGTCAAAACTGCCAGCAATACAGCAGTGCGTTTAACACAAACATTCGTAGAAATAACTTCTACCACCTAAGTTAAAATTTTAGCTTCAGCTTTGTTATGTTTTCAGACTGGATGGTACACAGAAATCTGAATTGGGGTTTTAATTTGTGTATTTCTCCTCACAGCCTTGATGCACCACAGCAACCATGTGGACAGCAGCCGTTGCTACCAGTGTGTCAAGTTCCTTGTTACTTTGGCTCAGAAGTGAGTAATACGGGTTTCGGAGTTTAACCTCATCCCTACCTTAGGTCCCTCTTTGACTGTTTAGGCTGCTACTCTTTCTACTTTTGATCAGCTTTATCTTTTGTTACTGTGATACCAGTGATGCTCAAAGGTCTTCATAGTACATGCGTGAGTGTGAAGTCTTTAGTGATTAGTCTATCCCAATATGGACTTCTCATATAACAACCGATGATAAAGGTCAGCTACATTCTGTAGAGAAGGAGCCTAGCATTAAGACCAAGATAAATGTAAAGAAACTGTCCCGGAGTTTTGAAATGTTCTGCTTCCGAAATTCTCTTTGTTTACAACTTGGCGTATGTCCCAATAAAGCATAGTTCTGAGATGCGTGAATCTGTGTAGTAGCTACTTTGTGTAAACTTTACGAGGCATTATTGCTCTTCCTAATTCAGTTACTAACAGGGCTGTACAGTTAAGTTAAAGTCAAGAGTTTGCAGTGATAACAGTGCATACAGAGGGCAGCAGCGCAAAGAGAGAGAAGTCTTTGGATTTTTTTAAGTTTGCCAGAATGCCTTGTTTGTGATTAATGAATACAATTTCAATTTCCAAGATGCCCTACTGCAAAAGATTATTTCAAGGAGAATTCCCACCACTGGAGTTGGGCTGTGCAGTGGCTACAGAAAAAGGTAATTTGCCTGTAACTTCACCGAGAAACTGTCAACTTTGTTTGCAATGAGAATTATGAAATCTCCATCCTCTGTATGGCTCTCAGAGATGACTCTAAAGACAAAATACAAGCTACTTCATTTTTCAAAAGGACAATTTGGATGCAGCTGAATCTAATGCATGCAAGAACTTAAGTAGGCCCCCACGTGTTTCAGGCATAGATGCATGTACAGTGAATGAAACCCAAGTGTGAATGGTCGTAATGATTATGCCTTGCTGTGTGGGAAGCTTTCAGTGCCACTGTATTCATGTTAGAAGGGTTCACTTTTTAAAGAAAGCAGTTTTCGTTTGCCTGTGTGTTGATGTGAGAGAATGTGTAAATGAGCAGGTTCCTTACAGAATCGTTGCAGCTTTGCACAAAACATAGCTGTTGGCAGCTACAGCTTTTTCCTCTCACACATGTTGGTTTTGTTTTTCCCTCTAAACTTAACGCAGATTGGCCAGCGCATCTTTAATAAATACCCAAGGACACTTTGGAAATTTAAACTCAGCAGAATTGGCCCGGGTTTGTCTACAGTCAAGCAGGGCCATGCTTGGTCTCCCAGCACTGCATGTACAACACGATAGTATCCCAGCTCCAGGCTTCCTTTCTGTCCTGACAGCTGCTGCCAGGCAGATTGCAGATGCGTGAACCAGTAACTGTACTGAACACTGGAAGCAGAATTAGTGGGATGCGTGCAGTGCAGCTGGCACAACTTGTTGCCACTCTTGAAACACAGCAAACTGACAGTTGTGGATGGTCCTGCTGTACCCATTTGTACTTTGTACTGGGTCATGTAAACCCTGAGTCCACCACTCTTCAGCTGGCATCCAGTAACTTGCACGCATGTACAATCACCAAATAAAGGGAGTTGATTGCTAGTTTTCAGCTGAGGGACAATAGCCTCTGACTGTTATGGCTGCATTAAAAGTGCATGCTTGACTGTGCCCCAGATCTCCAGCTCATTGCCAGAGGATTCAGGAAGCTTGTTCCAGACTTCTTAGTTCAGCTACCATCACAAGTGGATGAGGCTTTACACACGTAAAATTCATATGGCAATTTTATGGCTTTCTTGGCTTTTTGTGCAGATGTCTGAACATTACTGGGCTCCACAGAGTAATGTATCCAATGAAACATCAACTGCAAAAACCTTTCAGCGCACTATTTCAGCACAGGTACGTGTCAGACTTGGGAGACTTGGTTTATTTCCTTTTTTGCTTTTCAGTTAGCATCTTTGGTTTTCACAGCTTTAGCATATTCCAGTGCACTTAAGACCATTCTTGCTTTCAAAGCCCAGACCCTGTGGTTGTTCTTGAAAAAACTAACCCTTGCATGATATTAGTCAATACCTCACAATTACCGGTGGTGACTCGGCTATCTCGCTACAGCAGCTATATTGTTTCAGAATCAACTTAAAAAAAAAAAAAAAATTATGAAATGAAGGTATCTTCATGGCCCCTGACACTCTCTTGGGGTGTTTCCAACTCAGGACACGCTGGCCTATGCCACAGCCTTGCTGAACGAGAAAGATCAGTCTGGAAGCAGTAACGGGTCAGAAAGTAGTCCAGCCAACGAGAACGGCGAGAGACATCTGCAGCAGGTAACAATAAAATAAGGGCATGTTTATCTTCTGTTGCGTTGCTCTGTTAGGCACCTTGTTCCCGGGGCTCAGATCAGGACCATCACTGAACGCAGCCACAATAATTGTGTGCCTTGCAAAAGTAACGTGCCGTGTCTTTCTCTCCCCATCCCTTGTGTGTATTGAAAGGGCTCAGAGTCTCCTATGATGATTGGTGAGCCTAAAAGTGACCTTGATGACGTTGACCCATAGAGGATACCTATGAACACAGGAACAGATCAACTCAAACATTTAATGCCTGGTACCTACTGAAACTGGAGTCCCGTTGCTTATGCCTTTGGAAGAGTCTGGAAGAGAATTGGCTTTGTAGGATCGGAGACAGCAGTGCTGGAGGAGGTTGTTTCCCTGAAAGCTAAAAAAAGCATTTTTTTAGCCACGAAGGCTTCAGATCAATAAATGCTCTAGAAAACTGCATCCTCACCTGCAGTAGCTTATGACAGTCCAGACACCGAAAACAGTTTGTCAAGAAGATTTTATCAAATACACAAACGCTAGTGGTTGAATTTTTATGTGAACATTAAATGAGTGAATGTAAAACTGTTGCTTTTCTGTGATGCTGCAAAAAAATTCTTTTGGTTTTTATACAGGAAAAAGAACAGATTGCCCTTATGTATGGAGGGTAAATTTTTAATCTTTCTGATAATACTGAATAGGAATATTCAAATTTCTGTAAAGATGTGTGATGACTTACATTTCATTGTAAAATATTAGTTAAAGAATGGGTTTACATAAGGACTTCTGTATTTAATATGTCTCCCTGCTAGTTTGTAAAGCTCTTTGTGAGAAGGATCAGCAAGATTGCTCTGTAAGGAGAGTGATTCCGTACAGAATGGTTTGGTCGAGGAGCTCTGGAATGGGTCGTCTTTCCTGGTACCCTTCCGAAAGCCACAGACAATTGTGAAGGGCAAGAGAAGAAAAGCTTTGTTCTCTAGGTATGCAAGTGTTTATTATTAAAGGACGTTGGTGAATTTTAAAAAAAAAAAAAAGTTAATGAATAGTTTAAAAGAAAAAAGCACTTTAAGATGGAATTTTGTTGCAGTTTTACTCATTAAATTTTTTTAACTTTTGGAGACATATTGAATAAAATGTAGTCTCAATCATGTGATCTGCAATCACTTGCTTATGCTTTGAAATCACTGAGAAAGTTGGTATTGGTTGTATATGATGAGTAATTCCTTGAGTGATCTTGGGGACACTGTTGCGCAGATTGTATAGCAATTTTAACACGGGAAAAGAATGACTTGGCTTTGTATTTTCAGTTGACTAGGCAACATTTAAAATATCACATCCCTTTTGATTTGCTCATGAACAACTGGAAAGCAGTTGGGATGATTTGAGCACAGTTTTGTTTTCCACGTCAAGTGCAGTTCAGTGATTTCTGGCTCTGGAAGCTTCTGTTGTGCCAACTAACTTCATCTTTTGTACATTTTGCGTTTGTCACATTTTCTGCACTGCTTTTTGCCTTTATTTATGAATTCTGCCTTACTTTAAAAAAATTATATAACAAACATGCACAGAAATGGGGGGTGTCTTAAGGAGTGCCTGGGTACCTCCAGAAGAGAGAAATTTGCCAAGTTAAAGGCACAACCAGCCAAAAAGTGCCTTTTTTTTCTTTTTACGTGCTGTTGCCGAAACAAGAAGCAGCAGACAGCTTTTCACTGTTGTGCACTAATATTGAAATTAACCAGTCATTTCACTGTTGGAAGTAAACATCCGATGTGATTTCAGCTGTACAGCTTTATAACTTATTGCGGGTTAAGAGAGCCGTTGTCATAAATTGCGCGTGCAGAGAAGTAAGGGTGGCATTGTAGTGAATCTCTCTCTTTCTTTTCCAAACAATGTCTTCATAGACACATGGCAGAGTTAGCATTTTATAAATGTTTCTGATAATGTGCTGGGACATTTTAAATGTGATGTTTTAAATTAATTTTGAATAAATCATTTCTTATGGATACCCTTTCTTCCTTTCCCCCATCCCTACTACTTCGTTAACGGGTCATAAATCATCACAAGAAGTCAGTACGCAGCGGTGATGGAAGAAGCTGGTAATGTTCGTATGGGTTGGCACCACTTGTCACTTCAGGTTCCTGTTATTTCCTATGGAAACAACGCCCTCTATTTTCCGCAGGCCCAGAGAAGCATTGGTAAAGAGAATTTCATCAGGATGGCTCATCACCACTGTATACTTGAAACCAATACAAACTTTTTCATGGTTCTGCTCACGCTTGTACAAAGTCAATGGTTATAATTTGCAATAAGACGATACTTGGTCAATTATTTTTGTTTCCAGCTGCTGTCATTTGAACCTGCTGAAGATTATTTTTTGGAAGACAGAGTTCAACAAAACTAGTTTTTGTGTAAATTGTGATGCATTTCTATGTTGTAATTTTTACTGCCAATCTTTTTGGATGAAAATGTTTTTATACAGCTTACAAAATGTTCAGTGAGGAGCAGCCGCAGCCTGGCTGTGAGCATTTGGGGAGATACTGTCTGATTAATACGTAGACATTTGGCACTGGAAAAATAGGCAGTCTTGATGAACAGTCTTGGGATTCCTGGTCAATGGAATAAAGTTATTCCTTTCACAGAAAACTAGTGTAATCTTTAGACTGCGCGTACACTGCTACGCTGTTGTCTTGTTGATCCTCCTATCTTGAAACTTCTTGGGCCAGTCCTGCAGATGATAAGCTCTGAGAGGTTGCCATTTTGGCTCCTGTCCAGAGTAAATGGAAGCAGCTGAGGAGCCCTCGGTGCTGAGCTGCTGTGTATCCTTATGCATGTTCTGGTGCTGTCAGGCTTGTATCTGCGTGCGGTTTCCTCTCCTGACCTTCTCAGCAGAATGATTCACCCTGGCTATGCTTGCAGGCATGGATTAGACTGGCTTCTGTGTGTCAGAAAGCAAGATTTGCAGGCGATCTGGACTTGAATTGATACTGCCTTTTCTGGTGGTGTGAGGTGCAGGAAGCTGGCTGCACAGCCATGCCACGGTGCTGGGATTCCCCTGCTCGCCTGTCTGCTGCCTTGGTAAGCAGAACTAGGAGCTACAGCCGGGGCTGCCATCCCGGCTCTGCCTTCCTGACAGATCCCTTTGTCCTCTGGCCTAAGGACAAAGACTTCGACATTTCAGGCACCACCCAGCCTGTGCTCTCCACAGGCAGTGCCAGGCCTGGGAGCCGGGACTGTGTATTGCAAACAGCCTGCGGGTGGGGCCGTCCGCAGTGTACCTGGGATCAGCGCCGCTTTCTCCGCAGTGAGAGGCTTTTCTGCCTGCCCGCGTACAAGATACTAAGTAAGGGCTAATCTTTTAATATTGCTTCCACCAGGCTTATGCATGCTTGAACTAAGCCACGAAAGCTGTATCTGGCTTACTGTGCATGGAACATGCTTACACCTTCTGCTGGGAGCAGGCACCAGGATCTTCCCCTCTCGCAGGGAAGTCAGCAGAGTTGAAATACCTGATGCATGTTTTGAGGGGTTACAGCCTCATAAGTCTGCTGAAAAATTACCAGCTGTGTCAAAGCTGTTCAGGAGCTCTTAGGCTAACATCCCTCTTTCTTTTCCCCGCTTTTTCTGCAAAATTCAGATTCCAGCTGATAAAATTAGGGGCTGTAATTATATACATGTTATGTAATTACATGTTTAGATCAGGATTGGGCTTTTGCCATCTTTAGGTAACAAGTTAGAAGTCATTTAAACCTTCCAGAGTGGTGCTTCCTACTGGGTCTCTCTGCTCTTGCCCGTTAAAGCTGCACTAATGGATCGGTAAGGGGCTTATTGATGGGCAAAAACACCCAACCCTGAACAGCCCAAGCTTGACAGGTTAACCTGGTGCTTGTGCTGTCAAGCTTTATTTTTTCATCTGTCCTCAGGTAACACCACACAAATTCCATATTGTAGTACCAGGAGGCTGCTGACCACCCCCAAAAAAGTGAGACCCAGCTTTGGTGGCTTCTGCTACTTCTCAGCTGTTCTCTGCTGCTGTGCATCTCTCTGGGCATCTATGCTTTATCTTCTTTCTGGGGCTTCGACCCTTGTTGAGTGAAGCCCAACAAACAGCACAAGGCCCCGTGACGGTTTGTTTCCATAACTGGAAGCTCCTGTCCTACACCACTGTTTTCAAAACAAACTTCTTTTCTTGCATGTGCATGGGACAACATGACTTGGTCCCGGAGCTCAGGCCGGCTGTGGGCAAGGTGGGGGGGTGCCCACACTGTGTGTGCTGACCTCTGAGGATGCCAGCGGTCGTCCCTAGGCGCCTTGTGGGAGAGCCCGAGGTGCTGGCCTGGGGCTGGCTCGCTAACGAAGCAGAGCTCGTCTCGGGGGAACAGCATCCCTTCTGGGTGGCTGCTGGCTCCCCCTTCCAGACTGGTTCCTTGTGGGGCTGTACATGAAGCCAGACAACGGATCATACCTACTGAGCACTGGTCTATGAATTTTATTTTAAAAAGACATTTATAAAATGTTTATTTATAAAATTCCAAATAAATATTTAAGGTACAACTGTAAAAACCAAGGTACTATGAAAGCTTTTTCTTTTTTTTCTTTTTTTAAAGGAATTGCAGCCAGTTCTATGTGTCTTGGGGACCCTTGAAAGGGAACTGTTAAAGCAGTGCGTAACACCAGCAGATCATTAACTTGGATTTAACAACAAAGTCGACACTAACAAAGCTATAGCTGACTCTGTAGTAATGCAGATTGAAGTCTAATTAAACAAGCAGACTTTTTAGTTAAACTAGAGCCCTTATACTTAACTAAAAAGTAAAGAAGTCTCGTAGATACACAAGTAGGCCATTATAAAGCTGTCTAAAAATGGCTAAACTATGGTTTTCCATGTGTTAAGAGGCATTAGCTGGAAACTAACGAGCAACTAACAAGGAAAGAAAGGAGCAGTCCTCACAGTATTTTTTTTTTTTTTTCAAAAAGTGGTGGTTTTGTTGTATGCTGGGTGCCAACACAAACAGCCAGCCTTGAGACAGCTTATGCTGTCAGGGTATTTACCGGAAGACCCGGTGCATGGCGAGGAAAGGATGCCAGGATGGCTCCTGTGATGGGGCAGGGTTCCGGCTGCACGGAGGCTGCTTGGAGAGCTCTTGCAGAGCCACCCTGGGTCTCAGCCTCACTGTGTGCTAAAGGGTGACGAGCTTGTGCCCCACCATCGTAGAGGTCAGCAGCAGCCACATGTCAGAGCGGCATGAGCGGCAGCTCATCCCCGCGAAAGTACCAAGCCATTGATGCGGTGGTCCAGCAAGGCACCCATCCCTTTCACACCAGGCCTGCCAGGCCAGCAAAGCCGCGTCTCCCGCTCAGCCCATCCCTACTGCCGGCTCCGGCAGCAAATGGCAATGGCTGCAGCCACGCTGCTGCCAGGGATGCTGGCTGCCACGCAGGTATTGTCCACGGCGTAGGCTCCCATGGTGCCAGGGCTCTGGGAATGGGCGTTACAGCCCGTCAGCGTCCAGCCGTCATCACAGGACACTGTCACCTAACAGGGCAGAAGAGGTTACCCTCTACAGCTCCGCAAAGGGGCAGGGGTCTGCCCGTTCCCAACGGTCCACAGGGCTCAGTGCAATGTGGCTGGTGTCACAACGAGCCACTGGACCCTAGCCGGGGTGGGTGTCCCATGATGGGTGGGCAACTGGGGGCACCAGTGAAGGCTGGGGTTGGGGCTACAGTCGCAATGAGATGCCAAAGCCAACACGGTCCCCCATCAGGGCGGCAGAGGGATGAGCAGAGGTGAGGACACCACCATGGCAGAGGAGCGTGTACCATCCCTACCTTCTCCGCAGAGCCCGGTGACGTGTGCTCCTTCACCCAGCACTCGAGGCTGGCGGCGGGGCAGCACAAGGCGTGTGCCATCACCTCTGTCCTGCTGGCGCAGTGGCTGGGCCCGCTCCCCAGCCCCGCGATGGGTCTGCTGCCATCACCCAGCGCTGGGGTCGGGGAGTGGAAACTGCACCCTGCCGAGGGGAGAGGGGCTTTCAGCACATGGTGGCCGTGGCACCGTCCCAGCACACACACACGCAGGTGCTAAGGGATGTCCCCGCTGAGCCCCGAGCCTTCCCTGCCTCCATGCATGCAGCACGTGTCCCTCTTCCCTGTCACCCCAGCGCTCACACCCACCCTTTTACCCCTGGGTCCCAGAGTTTTTCTGGAAGAAATGCCCTTGGCCATCACAGTGTTGGCTCAGGGGTCCGTAACCTGCCGTGTCGCGCGTTACCGGTCAGCACGTGGTCCCGCAGGGAGCAGCCAGCCCGCTCAGCCGCCGGGGAGCTGCTGTTGATCCGGCACTCGGCCCTGGGCCACGTGCAGCACCTGGCAATGGCATAGACACCCCGGCCGCGGAAAGCATTGTGGGCCACGCACTGCTTCTGCCCGTCCTTGTCCTGCGAGCAGAGCAGCACAGTGTCACCGGGGGTGCTCAGGGGCCTGGGGATGGCCCTCCAAGGCCGGTGGGCACCCCAGGGGCAGTACTTCTGCCTCCGCAAGCTCTGCTCACCTCCATGTGCTCCCCCAGCCGCCTGCCGCTGTGGGAGAAGCTGGAGCAGCTGAGCATCTCCTCAGCAGCAGCACAGCGAGCCACAGCCGTGGCGTGCCGGGTGAGCCCCGAGCGCGCCGACCACACCGAGCGGCAGTACAGCTGCTCGTCTGCAATGGGACAGATGGTGTCAGCGGCAGGGTGGACACCCACAGAGGCACCCAGAGCCCATGGCACAGACCAGGCTGCTACTGAGAGCTGGCAGGTCCCCCCTGAACCTCTGCGTGCAAACAGCCACGCTGGGGCTGAGCTGCCCCTGGCACAGCCCAGGGAGGGACATGCCCTGCCGATGCACCATGCCTTCACCCAGGCATTTCTTTCCCCGGTAAGGACAGAACTCTGCCTGGCACCCAGCAGGCAGCTGAGGTCTTTACCTGCACCCAGCTGGGTGGGCAGCCCAGCCACACTGTTGGGTGTCTGGAGCCGCTGCTCCTCAGGGAACCATGCCGTGTCCATGAGGTTCTTGGTGGCAAAGTGCAGGAGACGCTGCCGGAGCTCGGCGAGGCTCAGCTGGGGCTCGGCGCTGAGCAGCATGGCAGCGATGCCTGCCGAGAGCCCAGGGGGGCCACGGTGAGAACCAGGGGCTACGCAGCTGCCTACGCACGACTCCCTGAGCAACGCAGCTCCAGAGAGACAAGAGAAGGAATCACCGCAGCCCATCATCCGCATGCATGGGGTACGGGAGCTCTACACAGCCTGCAGCACCCAAATGTGCTGAAACTGTGGCATCGTAGCATGCAAAAATGTCCCCAGCACAGGCAGCCCTGATGCCCTGTGCCTGCAGGGACACGTGCCCAGCACCAGCAATGCTTGGGGCAAGCAGAGATCCAGCCCTGCCCACCAGCCCAGAGCCCAGCTCGCCTGCCACATGTGCAGCTGCCTGTGACGTCCCACTCTGCGACGTGAAGCACGTGCTGCAATCGCTGGAGGCGCCGATGATGTCATCCCCTGGGGCGAACAGGTCCACGCAGCGGCCAAAGTTGGTGCCCAGCGTGCCGATGGAGGCAGGCTGGTCCTCGCTGTTGGTGGCACCGACGGTGATGACCTGCCAGGGCAGTGATGGAGGGGGACGTGGGCAGGACGGGATGCGCAACCCCAGCCCGCTCAGCTGACTTGGTGCTTACCCTAGGGAGGCGAAAGCGTGTCCCCGCACATCCCCACACCTCAGGGAGCGCCCCAGCCCGTACCTCTGACTCAGACGCTGGCGAGTACAGGCAGGCATCATCCTTGTAGTTACCAGCAGCCGCGACCATCACCACCCCCATCTGCGCCATGCGCCGACAGCCCGCGTTCAGCGCACGGCTGTAGGCACCGGCGAAGGGCAGCAGCACCACCAGTGGCACGTAGGGCTGACCCTCCAGCTTCGCCTTGATAAACTCCAGGCCTAGGGTGGACGAGACGAGGGACAGGACACTCTTGCAGGATGGGGACAAAGTGGAGGGAGTGCGCTCCTCTCCAGGGCGTGGGGTGACTCACCAATGAGGATTCCGCTGACGGTACCCTTCCCCTGGCAGTTCAGCACGCGGAGGCTGCGAACGCTGGCACCCGTGGCCACACCGGCATCGCGCCCGCTCAGCACCCCAGCCATGTGGGTCCCATGGCTGTCGCACTTGCTGGCCTGGTGCAGGCACCATGGTTTTACACCCCGGCCCATTGCATCAAAGCAGGTTTGCAACACCACAGCATCCTCCCACCCCGCCCACCCCTTGTGCTTTGCACCAGCTAAATCCCACGGCAGAATAAATCTTTAAAAATATTTTAGGGTGGGGGGCAGATAAAAAAATCATCCTGTGCAGAGAGAGAAAAGCTGGCAGAAAGGATGGGGGGTACAGCCAGCCTTCCCTGGGGCTGTGCTAACGCTGGACTCCCTTACGCACACAGTGATGCAAGCCATGCAAGGCAGCACTAGCACCCACCGCAGGGTGCAAGCAACCTTCGCAGCCCCGGGTGTGGGATGCAATCGATTCCCTCTTGCAATGACACCTTGACATGCACTCATGCCCCCCGCAGCCTGCTTTCCCCAGAAAGGAGCCGTGCCCAGCTCAGCCACAGCCCCAAACGGACCACGCTGAGGGTCCCAACATCCCCCAGGACAGCAGCTCCCGCTGCTGTGTGTCCTGCCTGGCATTTTGCCGCGAGCCAAGTGACTCTCCTGTCCTGGGATGCCTCGCAAGCCCATTCAGGGTTCGGTGGGTGCAGGGGGATGCTCTCGCCAGGCTGCAGCATGCAGCACCTTGGGGCTCACCTGCCTGTGGAAGCGGGTGCCGTCCTCCTCAGGGACGCTCTCGAAGTCAGTCACAAGCACCCTGCCCTCGATCTCCCGATGGGTGCTCTGCACGCTGGTGTCCAGCAGGTAAATCTCCACCAGGTCACCTTTATCTAGCAGGGACACAGCCGGGGGGAAAGGCAACCGCTGCCGTGGTCAGCCCAGGCCGCCCGGGATGCTCCCAAAATGCAGCTCCACACCCGCAGCCCCACGGGGCAGGGGGACATCCCCAACCCGTCAAGATCAGGAGAGGGGACTGGGTCACTGAGCCTTCCCCGAACCCCTGTGGTCCTCCTCCCACGCCCCAGCACTTACTGGGAGGGCTGTAGGCGCCTGAGCTGGGCTGTGGCAGCACGATCCTGCCCAGATTCCAGGGGATGCTCTGGGCAAAGACGTAGGCATCCTCCTCGACGTACTCCACGTGTGGCAGCCTCAGCGCCTGCAGGGAGGAGGCACAGCGACCAGCGTGGTGGCAAAGCTCCCGTTCCCCCGTCGGCTGGGGCTGCCACCCCTCAGCAGCACCCACCCCTGCTGCTGCCCCCCGCCGCGACCTGCTGCCCTGGGACCCGTCCCCTGCCCCACATACCGTGTCCAGGACGTCGCTGCTCATCTTCACCAGGAAGGCGGGCAGGAGGTGGAAGATGTGCAGCAGCTCGGTCAGGTATCCCCGCCGAGCTGCCCGGGCCTGCAGCCGCCGCGCCGTGCCCCGCACCTCGGCCTCGCCGCCGCCCGCGTGCAGCACCACCACGTAGCGCCCGGGCAGCCGCCACGACGCCTGCAGGGACGCAAGCGCCGGGGCTGCGTTCGGGGCGGGCGGG
>VZSC01017443.1:93941-108065 GCA_013398225.1 Steatornis caripensis | reverse complement strand
GGGGGGGGGGGGGGTGTCCCTCCGCGGCGGGGGGTCCTGCGGGGGGGGCAGAAGGCGCGAGGCGAGCGGCCGGGTGCTGCGCCCCACGAGAGGCGAGCGGGGAGCAGGGCCGTGGGCTTGGCGCGGCTCCTCATTCCATGCAGGAACGTCCCGTCCCTCGCAATGTTTAACCTCAGCCGGCGTTGGGGAGCTGAACCTTTTCTGGTCCCTCTGCTCCCGCCCGTGGGCACGGCAAGGATGCTTCGCAGAGGGATGCGGGGGGCCAAATCCGGCTGCACAAACAGTTCCTGGGCCGGGGGAGAGGCTCCAGTCCCCATCTCAGCCCTCTCCTCTGCCCCTGCCCAAGGAAAACGCTTTTGAAAATGAAGTTTTCTCTTTTGGTGGTGAGTTCCGGGGCGTGAGATGGGCAAAAGCTCTCAGGTCTCTACAAGAGTCCTAAACCGAACACGCAGAGCCACGTCCCATCCCAGGCACCCTCCAGAACCCAGCGAGATGCGGCCCCACCTGAACAGCGTCCCCGCGGCCACCATGCTCCCCGTCACCAGGAAGGACGGGCAGGAGTCGAGCAAGTGTAAACAGTTGGGTAATGCTTCCTCTTGGACAGCCGCTCACAATCCTGCCGGCAATATTTACCAAACACCAGCGTCTTCGTTCCCCACCCTCCTGACGGCACTGTTGCCCATAAACACCCCGAGTGAGCGGGGCACTGCCTGCCCTTCTCCACTTGCTGCTCGGTGGTGCAAAAGAGAGCAAGGGGTGCAGTGACACCGGGAAGGGCGTCACAGGGCCATGAAGCCCCCAGGTAGAGCCATTTCTTGTACCGCCCTGGACTGGACCAGCAAAGCACTGCCTGGCTGGCAGAGGAGCATGGGGTGTATCTTTCCAGCACTCCCATGCTCCACCCGCCTCGGGTGCCGAAGGACAGCTTTCCCCCCGCTTTTGGGCTTGTCAACCCACACAAATTTGCTGAAGAGCCGCTGTGACAGCAGATATGTGTTCGCAAGCCTCCTGGGGCCACGCCGGGCACACACAGCATCCAGTCCAGCTTTCCCAGAACAGGGTGAGGGGCCCTCAGCATCCCCATACTACTATTGGATCCTCTGCTGCTTTCAGCCTTCCTCCTGAAATCAGCCCGAACGCGGCTGCCCCGAGGAAGCTCAGCCACGCAGATCCCCACGGCCCCAAGCAGCCAAAGGGCAGGCAGAGGTCGCAGCTCCCACTGGCGCTGCCGTCTCTACGTGTCGCAGACAGGCCGCTCAAAAGCCACTGCATTGCCCCTGTCATGGTGACGAACCAGGCTGAGCTCCACCAACATGACGCGAAACGAGTGCTTATTATTCAGAGGGAGTGTGGGGATGGCGGGCGCTTGCATGCAAAGCCGCTGACACCGGCCCAGCGGCGAAAGAAAATGTTGCCCAAAGCCACCGCCTTGGTCGGCCGTCGGGAAGCCACAGCCGTCACCGGGGTTCCAGCTCAGCCGAGTGCTTCTCCCTCTGCCCCCGCCAGCACTGGAAGATGGCCCTAGTGCAGGAGATGGGGGGCAGCACGGTCTGTCCCCACCATCACCCTTCTCCCAGCCTGGAGACATGAAAGCTGCCTGCTGCCGGAGTCTCAGGATTTGATTTTAATTCCAGGATGGCTTTGACAAGTGGGAGAAAGGCTTTGTGGACATCTCTGTCTCATAAAACCTACCTGGGGTGAATACATCTTTACTGACCTGAACGCTGATCCTGTTTCAAGCAGCAAAGCTCGTCTTTTCTCTTCCTGAGAACATTATCTAGCCCAGATCCTGCCCACCCCGGCATTTGTGCTTATCTGTGCCCACCCAAAGGGCTCCAGTGAGGGAGGCTTTGCTGCTGGCTGTCCCCTCTGCTGTGGAAATTTGGGGGTCAGGACATGGTGATGCTTCCCTCGGCTTTTGCGGGTAGCAGCCTCCCGTGCGGCTGGGTGGGCATGATGGGCCCAGCATGGCACGGGGGACGGCCAGGAGCCTGGGAGCTCCTCCATGCCGCAGGTGCCACATTTTTGGGGGGCAGCCCCAGCCCCTCTCTTCCAGGCTGCGATGCCTGCGTCCCCTCCACGAGACGGGTCCATGCCAAGCGGCCATTCTCTCTGGGAAATCAGTTTTCAGGCTCAAAAAGGCAGTCGCTATCCTCAAGCAGAGCATCTGGTCCCTCCTGGAGCCCGTAATAGAGGTCATCCTCCTCCCCGGTGCCTTTGCGGGGGGAACTGGTGTGCTGGCCCCCAGCCAGGGAGCTGGTCGGGGTACAGCTGGAGCGGGTGGCAGATGGCGGAGGGGGTTGGCCCCGTGGCACAGGACTGCCAGGCACCGAGCCCTCCAGTGACGGTGTGTCCATGTCCTCCAGGAGGGATGCCAGCGGCGCATCCCCCAGGGCTGGCTGGAGGGAGCTGCGGGAAGAGAGAGGGCTGAGGGGCGGCGGGCAGGAGGGGGGTTACGTTAAACACAGATGGGCTGGAGCTGGGGTTTCCCTCAGACAAGGTGGCTGCTGGACCCGGTGCTGGGCTCAGCACTGCTCAGCCAGCGTCCCAGCATCACCAGTCCCCTTGCTGGGTGGCTGGGGTGCCCCAGAAGGGCCTTCTCTCAGCCCCTGGTGCCTGCCTTTATGGGGACAACCTGCCTGCCAGATTCCTTCTGCTGCCCACGGGACAAAGTAGAGGCTGCTCTCCATGCTGTGCCTGCCTCCGAGGGAGAAAGCAGAGCGCCCCGTCCCAGCTGTAGCTGCCTTTTGGCGGAGGGGATGCCCGAGTCCCACGCCCCGAGGCTGCACGGTGACCCCCACTGCCTGCAAAGCGCTTTTGGAATCTTCTGGACCAATGCACGGGCATCATACGTGGCATCTGGTTTGAGGGACGCCACTGAGCATCTCATTTCTATCAAAGTCTGACCAGGAACTTGGGATTTATTCTGGTGAGGGACATTGTTCATATTTACAAAATGAAATAAAAGCAAAATGCAAATCACAACCAAAGGCAATCCAGAATTGTTCCTGATTTCACTCTGGTAAATAATTTGGTATAAATCCCATTGGTTGAGACACTGTCCAGGCTCCAGCAGCGCTGTGGATCTGGTTGTTGGTGCTGTGCAAGCAGCAAAGACCCCTCTGCCTCCTCTCCCTCCCCCTGTGCCGGGGGGTCTGACCCCCCCCCGGTTTCACCCCGCATCCCACCAGTGCCACCCCAACCCCATGGGCATCACGTACCAGCTGCTTGCCGCCATTTCCAGCTGAGGCGCTGGCTCTCGGGGGGGATCTCCAGCATCCCCCAGCTCCCGGTGGACCTCCGCTTTCGCCTGCACGGCCAGCTGGGAGCAGCTGCGGGGCCTGGGCTGGGCCATGGGTGGGAGCTGGGCCAAGCCCACCGCCTGTCTCTGGACCTGCTCGTAGGACGGCAGGCTTTTCTCGTAGGTGCTGGTGGCCTCTTGGTTGGGACAGGGTGCGATCAAGCTGCAGGCGAAGGAGGAACAGGGTGCTGAGCAGGACCTGGACCCCCGAGGAGCCAGCAGATGCTCAAGGACAGGCACACAGGACTCCATCAGGTGCATTAGAGGCCACACTGCTGCCCATGCCAGCAGCAGAGCCAGCAGGTCCTTGCAGGGGGATGTCCGCAGGGATGCAGATGGATGCTTTGCATCCCCCAGCACCACTCAGAAATCACTCAGAAGAGGGTGCTCAGCCAGCCCTTGCCTCCCCCACCCTGCCTCTGCTTGTCATTTTTTGCTGCAATAGATGTAGTTGTCCCCGGTGCCAGTGTGCTTAGACACTGCCCTTGTCCCCAGGGGCACGCAGATAACCGTGTGTACAGATGAAACCACTTGCTAAAAGCAAAACGGCAGCTCACGGAGCTGGGGCCGGCAGCTGGGACCTACCAGGTGTCCTTCCCCAGCAGCGTGATGGGTTTGTGGTCCAGAAATCGCTTGGCCTCGAGGTCCACGGGGACGAACGTCACCTGGGGGGGAAAAGAAACTCAGAGCCCAGGGGGCTGCACTGGCCATCGTGGGGACCCTCGGCCCTCGTTTATGGTAAAAGGGCCGGAGTGTCCCTTCAGCTGGGTTTTCGGTCTTTTCCCAGCACATTTGGATGTCTTGCTTGGAAATGGGGTTTTGGGCAGAAATCAATAAGGCAGTGAATGAACGCAGCATGGTGCCTCTCAGTNCGCTTGGCCTCGAGGTCCACGGGGACGAACGTCACCTGGGGGGGAAAAGAAACTCAGAGCCCAGGGGGCTGCACTGGCCATCGTGGGGACCCTCGGCCCTCGTTTATGGTAAAAGGGCCGGAGTGTCCCTTCAGCTGGGTTTTCGGTCTTTTCCCAGCACATTTGGATGTCTTGCTTGGAAATGGAGTTTTGGGGAGAAATCAATAAGGCAGTGAATGAACCCAGCATGGTGCCTCTCAGCGCCTTGTCACCAGTGGGGTCATGGGTGTCCCTGAACCCAGAGAGGGTCCCAGGCCTCGTGGAGGAGGTCAGCATCCAGGGACAACACTGAGGGTGTCCTGTGCTTGAGCCCCAAGCACGGTGAAAGCCACATCTCCATCCTCCCCAGGGCTGAGCTCGGCTTGGGGGGAGCTGGAGTCAGCTTCACCCCGGTCCCGAGGGACTCAGCCGGTCCCTGGGGTCCCAGCTGGTCCCAGGTCCTGGGGTCCCACGAACCGCCCCACGTTTTGAGGTGCACTCAAGCTGTGGGCCATCTGGCACCACCGAGATCAGCACCACGGCGGCCGTCTCCTTGGAAAAAAAGCCTTCTCTGCCAGCGCTGTTTCCCGGGGCAGGGACGCGTGGCTGCCCTGCCGTGCCTGCGATGCCCTCTGCCAAGGAGACTGGCAGGTGAGGGCTGTGCTCGGGGGGGCCGGGCCACGACAGCCTCGTCTTGCAAAGACCTGGGAGCCTGCCAAGCCCCCGGCCCCTGCGGATGCAAGGAAGGCGTAGTTTTGGGAAGGTTTGCACGGGAGAGATGTACACAAGCCAATTTTCTTGGGCTTTTTCCCTGCTGCCTGCTCGAACGCAAAGTTCTGAGCTCCGGGATGTGCAGGGGTACAGGGGGTTGAGGGAGCGGGGCCGCATCCTGCAGGCATCAGCAGGGAGGTGTAGCAGGGCACGAGCCTCCCAAACCAACACTTCCACCTCCGGATTGCCCCATCCGGCTTTCTCCTGGGATCTGCCGCTCCCCTACCCCACAGACTGGGAAACCGAGGCACAGCCCGAGGCTACACGTCCACAGCAGTCGAAGCCCCCCAAACCCAGCTGAGCCCTCGACCTTCCCGAGGCACGCGGCGGTGGGACGGACCCTACCTTGGGGTAGCACTGGCACATGCTCCAGATGATACCCACGGCTACGAGCAGGACACCCAGGGCACAGAAGGTGATGTAGATCTGTGGTTTTTCCACACTCATGATGAACATTCCCGTCATCACCAGGAAGAAACCCAGCACGATGAACCCATAGCGAAAGGTCTTCTCCTCGGCCATGGGTGCCGTGTGGGAGAGGCAGGGGAGGAGAGATGCCGGGGAGCCCGTTTACCCACGGTGGCTGCCCGCTGAGCACGCCTCCGGGGTAAGGCAAGGAGTGGTTTCTTTCTCTGGAGGCTGCCAGGGGCTGAGGATCAGCTGCACGTTGAGCCTGGTCCTGCCCAGGGCTGAGCTAGCCAGTTTTTAACGGGTTTGTAATGAATGCAAACACCAACCCGCCGTTCACACTCCAGTGAAGCCGCCTGGCACGTGTCCGGGTAACCTTCCCTGCAGGCACGCGTGGCCAGACCCCATGGCTGGGGAAGGGACGGGGAGGGAGACGGGGGCACAGCGGCAGAGACGGGGACTCAGAGAGCGGCTGGCCCAAAGGGACCTTCGCAGCTCTGGGGGCTGGGGCTGGACTTGGCCGTCAGAGCTGGCAGAGCCCAAAAATAAGGGGGACACCAGGGCGCAGCATGTTTCCAAGGGCTGCGGGGCTGCAGCAAGGAAGGAGGGAATGCTCTGGGGTGTTTTTGGAGGCTGGTGGGCTGGAAATAGCCCTTGTCTCACTCCAGCTGGGTGCTGGGGAACCACCAGTGGGCTGCCTCAGTGGGGCAGCAACCGGGCTGCGAAGCAGGATGAAGCAGGGTCAGTCCACCCAGAGCAATAAGGACATAGCGTCCGTGTGCCCTGCGTTTGCTCGAGATGGAGCAGGGGTGTTAAAAGCTGTCCCCTTCCCACCACACATCCGACAGCCAGGCAGCAGCAGTGCCTTAATGAGCCTTCGGTTTGTACCCTGGCTTGCCTGCCCATGTGGGAAAGCATGTACCTGGGCTATTAAAAAAAAATATTACATTATAAATAATACGTTCTATGTGTCTGTGGCTCCGCAGCCACTCTGCAGCCCTGCAGGTTCGCAGGGGGCCCGGGGCAGCCCGTTATTTTGGGGGGATGGAGCAACCAGCAGCAGCCCCCAGTGCAGTTGGCCTTTCCTCTGGGCAAGGCTGCAAACCCACGCGTGGTGGTCAGGGCACGGGGTGAGGCACTCGGGGTGTCTTTTTATAGCATACTGTCTGAAATGCCAAGTGCACTTGGACGCCCTGAATGCACACACGAGCCGCTGAACATCTCTAAACCAAGTGAAGTGAGGCGTGGGAGTCAGGATGAGGGGAAAGCAAGGTGGAAGGAATGAAGGTACGGTGGGAAGGGGCAATAAAAAGGCAGAGGAGCGAACAGGGTGGCACGGAGCTGGTTTTCCTCTGGCCAGATTCCTCGTTCTTTGCTGCAGTTTTTATTATATAGCTCTTGCTTTGAGCGGGCAGCCCCTGGCCTGACATGAGCACCCCAAGGGTGGTCAGAGCAGGGAATGCAAAGCATCTGCAACCAGCAGTGGTTTTATTAAAAATAAGAAGGCTTTCAAACGTGCCAGTTACCCCCAATGCTCTGAACGCACCACCCACAGGACCCGCAAGCCCGTCAACCCCAGACTGATCACTCAGAAAGCCAGACAGACCCCTCCACCTTCCCCCTCCTTGCCCACTCTCCTCTCACCCCGGCCACGGAAGGAGCTCGGCTTAAAGCCGAGGGACTGGGCAGCCACCCGCAGAGTCCCGGCCCCCCATCGCCGCCAGCTCAGACACCCCGGACGCTGATGTTTTCGTAGCTGGGGGGAGGCGTCGCCTGCAGCTCCCCGGGGTGCTGGGTCTCCAGCCAGGACGGGCTGGGGCGGAACAAGGCGCTGTCGGAGGAGCTGCGCCGGCGGCCGCCCTGCCAGCTCTCGTCCTCCTCCAGGTAGCGGTACAGGGGCGGCGTGAACTCCTCCTTCTTCCCTGGGGGCTGGATGTAGGCTGCGGCGCCGTGGGCTGGTCTGCAGGTCAGCGCTTCTTCATAAGTGGGGATGGCGCTGGCGTCCCAGGTACTGCGAGGGAAGAAGAAAACCAGCAGCACGCTCCGTCAACCGGAGCATCCCGGCACCCAACAGCTGGAGCACCCCAGCACCCATCAACCACAGCATCCCAGTGCCCTGTCAACTGGAGCACCCCAGCACCCATCAACTGGAGCATCCCTGTGCCCTGTCAACCAGAGCATCCCAGTGCCCTGTCAAGCAGAGCATCCCGGCACCCCTGAGATGGAGCATCCCTGAACATGGTGGACATGCATGTGCTGGGGACACAGGCAGGTTTTGCACGCCTGGGGTCACTGAAGACTGCGTCAGCTGCTTCCCGGCACCAGGAGGGCGGGGAGCCATGTGGGAGGAAGGGCACCATCCGTCAGACCTTGCAACAAAACAACGTCGCCCAGCTCCCATTGAGTTTATTAACCCCTCACCCAAGAAGAGGAAGGTCAAGGCAGCCTTGGAGAGCTGCCACCTCCAGTGTTAAGAGCTGCAACTGCAGATGTGAACGACCACAAGGCAGCAGAGGTCCTGGCTCTCAAGACATCTGCCCCTTCATTCTGGACTGTCCTTCTTCCTAGGGCAGGAGAGCATCCTCATCACCTGCCTAACCCCAAGGTCACCCCCCAAAGCACAGAGGCTGACGGCAGCCGAGTGAGGGGTTTGGCACAAGCAGCCGGGCAAGAGCCAAGCGTCCCGGTTCGATGCGGTTGCACCCCACCCTCGTGCCCGTCGGAGCCCTCCATGCGTCGGCCAAGCTTGGTGCCACTTCCAGCAGCGCTTTGCTGAGCAAACACGGCTTGTGTACAGCAAAAACCTCCGCCCAGCCTTTGCCCTGTGCACGGCCCCGCTCAGCGCCCTAGAAAATGGTGCAGCCCCAAAGACGGGGAGGCTTTGAAAGCAACCTACCATCCGCTTGCTTTTGAAGATGAAAACACAGTGAGGCATGCTTATCAGAGAGGCACGGCTTGTCCAAAGCGAAAGCTGTGATGCTCTGCAGGGATGCCTCCGTCCCAAACTCAGCGGCCCCCTGTCCCAGACCTACCACCCCGAGCATCCGCATTGTGGCTTTTGCCAAACGGGCTCAGCTTGCAAAGGGATGCTGCCTCAGAAATGCGGAGAGGGCAGATTCAACCCGCTGCGGAGGAGTGTTTTCTGCTTCGGAGCGCTTTGCTGCGTGAATGCCAGCGCTGCTGGGGCTGCAGGAGCTGCCGCAGCACGAGCAATGCTGGGGCAATGCCTCGCCGTCCGGCATGGGTGCTGGGAGCTCGGGAGAGGGGGCATTCCCCATGAGGGACACAGGAAAGCCCTCCATCAGTGGAATAAAACCCCCAGGACAGCCCAGACCAGCTTACGGTCTCACTCCCAGACACTCAGATGGGCATGGAAACCCCCAGAGAACCAGGAACGTGCCCCCTGCCCTGACTGAATTTTTATGGTGTTATGTTCTTAAGAGTTTCTTTTAGTGCTGCTTTTCCCCAGGGCCCGATTTATGCTGGAGCCAAGATCTTTGCTGCGACCCCATAAAACACCACTGGGAAGGGCTGGCTGGCTCGGCTTCCACAGCAGTCTCTGGAAAAAAACCCTTTAGATCAAAAAAAACTTTTAAATCAGGGAGTGGGAATAAATCTCAGGCTACACAGGAAGAGTCTGGGGACCCGACAAGCAGCAGTGGTGTTCGGAGTGGGGCGAGGGGTTTTCCCACACCCCAAAACCGGCTTCGTAGAAGGACCCTCTGCCTACACTCCCATCTCAATGCCAATCCAAGGATTATTTTCCTTCTTTTTTTTCTTTTGACCCCTTTTTAACATAGATTTTGCTTCCATTAAAGATGGCACAAACCCCCTCATCCTTACAGAGCAGCACAGACCTGTGGCACTGGGGAAGGTTTGAGCAGCTGGAGGTCTGGATGCCCCCCTGCCCTCCTCCAAATCCAGGCGCTCTGCCAGAAAACCGATGCAGTCTTCTGCTCGGTGGCTCTGCTAAGGAGATGTCTGCCTCGGCTGCTGATGGCCCCACAGGGCAAGAAGAGTCATCTGCGGGTGAGCCGGCTGCAGGAGCAGCCAGCGTGGGCACGGAGGGTGCCTGCAGGGAGGGGACGTTGCGAGGGCTTGGGCGAAGGTTGACGCTAATGAGTGAGAGCTTCTGCTCAGGGAGCAGGCGGAGAGCACGGAACGGGGTCTGAGCAGAGGCTGGCAGCGTGGCGGCATTACTGCTCACCTGAGCTTGCCCACGAGCAAGCCTGAGAGCAGGCTTAGGTACACGGCTGTGCTGGGACAGTCAAACCCACCCTCGACTTCTTCCCACCCAAGCGTTATGAGGGGACGTGGCACCCACCTGCAGTTCCACTTCTCTAGAGGCTCCGCGGTGAAGTACTGCAGGTCCCTGGGGAAATGGTACTGGTAGCGGCGGGAGACCACCCTGGCGTTGGCTTTCACAGACCAGAGGAGCCCGAAGAGGAGGAGGATGCCACCGATGCCGCAGCAGAAGAAGCTGACGGAGCGGAGCAGGGCGCTGGAGGAGGAGCTGGGAACCGCCTCTGCTTCCCGGGGAGGCAGGAGGCGAGACCCGCTGCTGGCCGGGGTGCCCACCTCCCCATCGCTCCACCAAGCAAAGCACAGCGTCCCCGTCACCAGCAGCACGGCCCCGGTGATGGTCACACCATAGCGGAAAGAGGCAGCTGCCATCCTTCAGGAGGAGGTTTTAGGAGGGGAGAAGAGCGAGACAAGGCATGAGAGAGCCCACGTCCTGCAAGACAAGAAAGGGATCAGGTTTGAGAGGGACAAGGTCACGGAAGAAGACATACCAGAGGAGAAAACTGCTGAGCTAGGACCTCTTTGGGGGTTGCACTCTCTTCAGCTATTTATTATTGACCGTCAGAAGGGGCATTTCCACCATCTCAGATGGGAAGCCCTTGTGCAGAGCAAAGTCAGTCCCCAGTTTGGACCCATAAATGTCCCAACAGCCTCGTAAAAACCTCCTCGTTTTCAAGAAATGACCCAGCACTCCCACGGAGGCAGGATGGAAACCCCAGCCAGGGGAGCTACGGAGACAGCTCCGGGGACTCGCACAACTCTAGTCTTTTGAGTTTTATTCCAGACTTCCTCCCAGGCTCGGAGGGATGCCAGCTGGGTTTCTGATCAAAGCAAGGCTTACGGAAGAGGTTAGGGAGAGGGACATAAATTTAAGATTACCATCGCTTCCAAATTATCAGTGCACATGTTTTCTCCTCTGAAACTGGAGGCAAACCAGTCCTGCGGTGACAGTAGGTGTCTGGCATCACTGCTCAAAAGGCCGCAGCCCAGGGGCTTCAGGGCTGCCCTGCCTCTTGCCTTCTCAGGGAAAAAGGCCCAAGTATCATCTCTGAAAGTCACAGAGATGCTATTTCAGGGAAAAATGAACCTCAGACGCTGCCAACCCAGGGTACCTCATCTAGGGATGGCTCCCAAAATGCTGAGTGAGCGAGGACCCCAAAGAGCTCTCCTGTGACTGATGGAGCCCACAATGGCTGTGCTCCACAGAGACCAAGCTCAGAGCAAGGATGGGAGCGGGTATCACTCCGCATCTCCATTAAAAGTCAGCAATGCGCTGGATACAAGCTAAACCCTTGGAGAGGGTATGACCTACCACTGAAGCAGGTGTTTCTGCTATGCTGGTCAGCGGGCTTGAGGCAACAGACCACAGAGATGTACGAGGATCTTACCCAGCTATGATGTCCCATTTTAGAGACACTACAGAAGCACACGGATGCTTCAGTTTATTTTAAAGGTGGGGTAAATACCCTGACACTGGAAGAATCTGCTCAATCTTCATCTGAATGAGCTTTTGCACATCAAAACTCACTCCCTTGGGTCAGCTCCAGCAGACGCCTTCTCAGCTCCCCAGCACGATTGATCCTGCAGGTGTTATGACCACCTTCACCACCCCTATCAGGGTGGTGTGGGGTTGGTTTGATGACCAAAGAGATGAAGCAGTTCCACGTGTTCGTGCTGGGTGGCACTTCTCAGCTCCACGGCACACGCTGAGAGCAAACGTCCTTCCCAAGCGCAGGAAAATTTGGGGAAGGGGAAATGGCTTCTCATCTCTGGGGCTCTCACTCCCCCCTTGCTTTCTTCAGCAAACAACGAGCATCTGCTCTCCAGGCTTGGGGATCTCCAGCCCCCAACCACCAGCAGCCGGGGAGGCAGAGAGGTCCCACCACGTCCCCTCTGGTCTTGCTCACTGCCCAGCAAGAAGATGCAGGTTCAGCTCCCACTTCTTGATGGACAAAAAGCTTGGACCTTGTGGGAATTAAGCACCACCATCCCGTTACAGAATTCAGTCTTGGGTGACTCCTCTTTGAGGGCTTCTCGTGGTGGCAGTGCCAGTGGAGAGCCTGCACGTTGGGGGCTGTCCAGGATGGAGATGGGGCTCAAACGCAGAGGTGGATCGAGAGCTGGGTGACCCACACTCAGTTCCCACCTCTGCCGTCATCGCTTTGCCTGTATGTCAGGAAAATGAAGATAATCTGCTGGCTTTAGCCTCCATTCCTCGCAGAAGGGCTCTCCTCCCACAGCGGGGACTCAGATTGTACCCTGAGATCTGAAAGTGCCAAACCAGAGCTAAGGAGGGAGCAGAAGTCCAGCACAGACTTGGTGTGATCAAGGGCGGGTGGAATTACGTTATTTCAAGCCATTATTTATCAGATGGGCTCACTAAATGGAAAGCCAAATTACTTTGTAGTGAAAGAAACACCATCTGATCTAATCTACGTTTAATGAAGAAATCCAATGAGAAGCGGGATTTAGGAAACCTGCAGGAAGGCTGCAGGACTGGGAGCCCTGACAACACGCTCTGGCTCTCATCCCCTGGTCAAGAGCCCGAATCGCCGCCCGAGCTGGCGGTGGCCGGCGGTCCCCACCAGCAGGTGCAGTCACCTGCTGGGAAGGAGGTGATGTTTCTGGGCTGAGAGGAGGCAGAGCTTCCTCCCATATCAAGGGGGCATGTTTAGATGCTCCCTCCTGAATGGCAGGGGCTTGGCTGAGCTGAGACTTAGAAGGGACTGTTAGAAACTGGTTAGGGATGCTATTAGGGATCAGCATCCTCCAACTCAGCACCGACCACAGGCAGGACACAGCAGACAAGCTGGGCTTATGTTGCCTTGCAGCAGTAGATGCTCAGGAGAGTGCAAGGACCCTACTGACCCATGAATCCAGCTCCTTCTGAGACCACCGTGTTTTCCTGGAAAATTTTCAGCCAATATTATTTGGGGAAAAAAACCCAACCACCCCACAACCCAAAAAGTCTCAATCCAACTGCATGTAAATGACAGGTCGCTCCGCACTGAAAGCCTGGATTGAAACAGCACCAAGAGCTGAAATGTTCAGCTCCGGTAGCCAACACTCTCCTCTTTTTAGGGTCAGCCTGGTGAGGTTTGGGAGATGCTGTGATTCCCCTGGTGAGGTTTGGGAGATGCTGTGATTTCTCTGCCCGGGCACAGGGAATTTTGCAGCCCCCGGCACTGCGCACATCTGGGAGCACCGGCGGTGAGGGGGAGGCGGGCGTGGAGGGAAGGCGGAGAGCCTCTGGGAGGTGATGGATTGACAGCTCGAGAGAATAAACTCTTCTCTCTTGACAAAACCAGCACAGCACAGGGAGCAACGCTGAAAGCTCCTCCAGCCTACCCGGCACGTGCTCCCGCAGCGCGTGTGCGGGGGTGGCTCCTCCGTGCTGGGTGACATTGCCATCGCACCGTCCCCTTGCCAAACCCCATCTCGGGCTGGCACAGCTCTCCTGAGCCTCTTTAAAAGACCCACGATGTTTTTCTCAGCACGCCAAACACTGGAAGAAGACGCCGGAGGAGCCGGGGTGCAAGGGGAGGTGTGAGGCCAGGGCAGGACCTGGGTCCCTGCTGCCCGAGCCGGCTCCCAGCTCTGCTCCTGGGGCACTCAGCATCCTGCACACCAGCTCTCTGGGTGAGCACTTCCAGCGCAGGCTTCCACGGAGGGGCTCCCCCTCCGAAGACAGCGATTGCTGGCTCCCAGACACCCGTCTCCACCCGCCGAGCCACCCTGACATTTTGTTCTGCCCCATGTCTTCCTTTGACCTGCTCTGAAATAAAGTCTTTCCGGAGAAACAGATTTGCACGTTGCATGGACAAACAGAAACGAATGTTAATAGTTTACATAGTTCCAGTAAATTGCTGAGAATAGCATCCCCCATATAAAGTTATGCAGATGGTGATTCATAGGGTCTACAAAGCATTACTCAGAAAAACACTCTTTTCCAGCGATACAAGAAACGAAAAGAGTTTTGAATCTCTCCCACCGCCATCAAGCAGAGATCCACCTCCACACCCCGTCGGCCCTCCGCGGTGCGCACAGCCTGTCCTGCCACGCCGCGCGGCCTCGAAACCTTTAACCACGCGCGGACGTGCCAAGAGGAACGCCGAGGACAGATGTGCCGGGGAGCAAGCGTGTCATTAGGGAGATTCCTTCCTGCCTTCATCGGAATTTGCTATTATGATGATGATGATTATTATTATTATCAGTGAGAGCTCTGGTACCCATCCAAAGCAGAGCAACGAGCAAGCTTTTGAAAGAGCATCCGAGCAGCTCCGCCGTGCTCAGCCTCCCAGCCGCGGCTCCGGCTGGAGGGGAGCCCTCGGGGAGCCGAAGCACGTGTGTGCCCCCCCGGCCCCGCTGCGGCGGCCATGCCTCAGCCCGACGGCCCCTCCAGAGACGCGGCCGGCACCCGCCCGCCCCCCCGGGGACCCGGCCCGCCCCGCC
>VZSC01017443.1:80072-93300 GCA_013398225.1 Steatornis caripensis | reverse complement strand
TGTTACACGTGGGATGAACTCCAGGGAGGTGGGTGGGCTCGGCTGGGGTGGCCCTGCCCGTGCTCCGAAGGGACGGGCAGCACAGAGCCCGGTCACCCCCGGGGCGCGGGAGTCGCGGAACAGACGTATCAGGGACCTGGGGAGAGCTCCGGGCTGCAGAGCGGTGAGGGTTGCCCCATGGATGGGACATCTCTGCCCCGTGGACACCACCACCCCGTGGCTGGGGCATCTCAGCCCTGTGGACCCCACTACCCCATAGGTGGGACACCTCAGCCCCATGGACACCACCACCCAATGGGTGGGACACCTTGACCCCGGGGGCACCACTACGCCATGACTGGGACACCTGAGCCCCATGGACACCACTACCCAATGGATGGGACACTTTGACACGGTGGACACCACCACCCCATGACTGGGACACCTCAGCCCGTGGACACCACCACCCAGTGGCTGGGACACCTGAGCCCCATGGACACCACTACCCCATGGGTGGGGCACCTCGACCCCGTGGACACCACTACTACCCCATGGGTGGGACACCACTACCCAAAGGTCAGACGCCACTGTCCTACAGGTGGTGTTGGTAATTTAGCAGGGGGGTTGGACTACGTGATCTCCAGAGGTCCCTTCCAACCCCTACTGTTCTGTGATGCTGTGAATCTCTGCCACAAGGTTTCTTTGTGACCACTTCTGTTCTCCTCATCTCTCTGTCAAATGCCAATATTGCCCCTTTCCCCTGTTCCAGTTGGATCTTCTTACCCTGCAGCGCTCATGAGGATACCTGGATATTAAAGCTCCTGATCCGAGGTTCAGGACGGTCCATATGACTGGCAGCTGGATTCGGGCACAGTTCCTCATCACAGAGGTGGAGGTAGATTTTATTAATAGCTGTCGTGCTGCGCTGTGCTATTGCTGTGCACTCTCACAGATCCATCGTGTTGCTCTCAAAGTTACAGCTGAGCATCACTGACGGACAAAGCTATTTCTGCGGATACATCTGTGCTGTAGCTGAACCCCAGGCTGCTGTTCCCGCGCTGCTTGCAGCTTCTCACCTTGCTGGTTCAAAAACAGCTCAAGGGTTTATCTGGACAGGCTGCAGGGACTGATGCAAAGCCCCATCGTGTAATTCATATCTGCTTTGTATATCCTTAGTAGCCACTCTACCTAGCTGAAAATATGTGGGTGTGCAGTCCCTTTTACCTGCACGCACCGAGGAGTTTTACAAATGGTGCTGGAGAAACTGAGGCACAAGGAGGGCTGGTTCCCACAGGGCTGGCCCTGTGGCAGGTTGGGTCCCCATCACAGAGGAGCATGGGGCAGGGGTCCCCAAGGCCAGCATGGCCTCACCCGCCAGGCTGGGATGCAGCAAGCCCTTTGAAGCCTGGTGTCCAATCCCTGACAATAAATCCCAAACACTGTGATCTTTGGTCCTTTGCAGGCCAGAGTTTGGTCCTAGAGATCCCAGGAGAGAACATCTGGGTTCCTCTGTCGCAGATACACCCGTGCTGAGCGCTCATATTACCAGCACCTGCCATCCACGAGTGATGCGGGCACTGTGAAACTCCAGTTGCCCTAATAACGGACAGTGAGACATCTTCTTCTGCTCATTACCTGCTCAGATATTATATTTAACCAGAATTTGATTGTCAGATGGATTCTGAAGCACTTCAAGGCAGCGTTAGCATATGGCTCTGTGCACGCTTGCTAGCACAGCACTGCAGAGGGTGAAGCGGCTCAGTGCCAACCCTTTGGTCCTCCAGCCCCATAACCAGCTGGGATCTTCTGTCTCCCCCAGAGAGCTGGCCTACAGGCAGACACAAACCCATGACAAATATTTTGCAACAGGGCAGAAGCTCTAAACGCTGAGTGTGCCCATCAGAGAAGAGTGCCAGCATCTCTGCCAGCTTAGCAGCACCTTGGCCAAACTTCATTTTGCCTCTCTGAGAACCTTCTTGCTGGTGGACAAGGTGCTGCAACACATCACGGGGCACGGGCAAAGGGCTTCTCCAGAATAGCTGTGCAAAATTCATAAAACAACCCATGCACGGTGAAACAATGGTGGAGAAAACAAGAAGATATAAAAGACAGTTACAGCCCCTGCAAGAACAGGAACAAAGGAGGAACGGAGAAACAAGAGATTGTTCCAGTAATTGCCTCCCCCAGGTAAGGATGCTGTGCCTGAGCAACGCTGCTGGCACAGAAAAGTGCTGCTTTTTGATTCACTGTTCACCACATTTTGCTGCTGCAGCAAATCACATGTAAAATAGTGTATTTCACTGTATAATCAGGCTAAATAAGTTAGCATTTTCAATACCTCTGTGCATGCGTGCGTGCGTGTGTGTGTGTGTGTGTGCAAATGCTTGCACTTTCTGCCCCATCACAAGAAGGTGTGGATGCCAGAGCACCAAGTCAAGAGTAAACTTGGGTGCACCAGGGCACCAAGCCTAGAGAAGAGGTGCCCAGGCTCCCTGCCAGGGCCCTCACACCTGGGACGGGAGTGTTGACACCCTGGGCCAGGTCGCAGGTCTCTATCGGTGATTTGGCACTCGGGTCACTCTCCCTGTGCCCAGCTGCCCCCAGCAAGCACGGCTCAGCAGGGCAGGCACTGCCACCCATGACGGAGCCACTAAAGAGTCACTGATAAGGTCTTAGGGGACACGTCTCTGTAGGCCTAAGGCGCCCACGTTGTCTAGATCCATAGAGCAGCCATTCCCAAGGGGCTGGCACGCCTCCTGTTTCCCCTTAGCACGGGCCATTGGGCACAGCAGAGGTGGGTGCAGCCTGCCAAGCTGATAAGGGGCTGCTGCACGCAGTCATGAGGATGCGCAGATGGGAAGGTGTTCCTGCATGCGTAAAGCAAGGGAGAAACCTCCTGCTGTTTATCTTTGCCTTAATTTGCATCTTCTTAAAATGCCTAATTAGTTGCATTAGTTGATATACTGGCTCAGGCACTCCTACCTAATCCAGTAAGTAAATCTAGGCATTGAAAATATTTGTCCTCCATCTTCAAACAGTGCAATTTTCACTGGTGTCCTTAGACTTATTTTGGGTCGAACTTGCAGCTGGCCATTTCGTGGTTCTTCTATGTGGGCAGCTGGCGGGTTTGGAACTACTCATTCTTGCTTTCCAGCACAAAAAGCCTAGCACTTGGATGTGAAAGGTGATCATCCCCGTGACCACAGAGTGGTGTTTGTTGCCAGGGCCAGGTTCACCAAGAAGTACTCGGTTTTTTTTTTCCTGAGACTTTATTGACTGCAAAAGTTCATTTTGTACATAATATATCTTATTATTTAGTTCCAATGGCTTTTACTGGATTCAAATTATAACAGAAGAGCCAGAGGTGTATAAACTACACTCAGCTCCATCACTTGTTTAATATCACTTTCTGAAGTGGTTTCTGCACTAGCTATGTCCATCATCTAGCAAGCATCTGGACCCAAAACCTCTGAGTGTTTTAAAGCTTAAAAGTGTGCTAACCTGACTGTAAAGGTGTCCTAACCGGCAGTTTGTAAAGCTGCACCACCCTGAGGAACGTGGCTGCCGTGGCAAGTCCTGGAAAGGGAGAAGTGCTGTTGATACCCTCACCCACAGAGAGCTTTATGGATGAGCAATGATCTCAAATTCCTTCTGCTCTTCATTCGGGGCTTGCGTTAGTACAGGAGCACCAGGCTGAAGTGCTACCACCCGTTGAGGCTGTTGTGTAGATAAACAGCCATATAAAGCTGTGGGTTTCCTGCGAGGGAAATTTCTGTGTTGTAAATGGGGACAGTAAGAGGTTCCTAGGAGCTTTCCACCAAAATCTGCAAAGGATTTGAAATTCACCTAAAAAGGAGTGGGGGATAAAAAGAGTTAAATTCTGATGCCTCTGCTCAATTCTTAGTCAGGTAAGATTTTTCTTGAGATCCCAGAGATTTTTGCCTTAGGGAGGCCCCATGCGCTCTGCACGTTTCAGGTCTGAGCTGCTTTCTCTGGGAAGAGGCACAACCGTTGTGCTAACAACGCGTGCGTAACCCACCACCCAGCGTGTTTTACACGCTGCAGGTGTTGCGGCTCTGCTAGAGAGCATGAGCTGCCATTTGGCTCGCGGTAAAGAAACGTTGATTTTCAGCCTTGTAGGCTCCTCAGTCAAGCTTGATGCCGGTCATGAGTGCAGTCATCACATCTGAGCAGAGCACGCTATCAAAGATCTGCACTGGCTGCTGAAACACGGCGGCAGTTAGCTTTACTGCACACATTGAATATCTGAGGATGGAGCTCCTCTCTAGCCTTGATTTCAAATCCCGATAGTCAAAAAAGTAGAAAGCACTTATAATCTAAGACAGAACTGGCTGAATTTGCTTTCCAGCAAACTCAGTGTTACACGTGGGATGAACTCCAGCTACCCTGATGTCCCCGAGACCCTGTGCAGCCTTCACGTCTCCGCTGCACTCGGCTATTACAGCGGTCTCCAGGGAGCAGGTAAATGGGCTTTTTATTTTTCCAGCACAGAAATGCAAAAGAGAAGCTTAAAAACAGCATTAAATATGATTTTTAGAAAAAGGATAGAGCAGGCATGTAACTCTTCTTGTTGCCACCATGTGTGGAGCCACAAAGAAGCCCTGGGTGTCCCACACACACCCATCCCAGATTCTCCACTGTTTCCTTTCCCAGTGCCCCCTGCATTATCTCACTGCCTGGCTTGGCATCAGGCGGCCCACAAGCACTTGCTTACATCAGTTCACTGTGCTGGGAGGTTGCTGAGGGATATTATGCTGCCAGCAAACCTTTTTGCAAAACTTTTGCAGAAGGCATGACAGCCTGAGGAGATACGCAAGGTATAGCTGAAAGGAGAGGGAGCACCTTTTCTTAGTCTGAGGGATATACAGATGGAAAAAAACCCAAACAAACACGCTTTCAGGCACAAAAACACTTCTGCAGGTTAGAGTATTTGGGGCAGCATCTGGTGTCCAAGCGTTATAAGTGGTGGGAAAGTTGCTGTGTTTCTTACACCAGCTTAGGAGGTAGGTGGTGTTTAGCTTGCTGCTCTCTTCTTCACGCCGTGTGGTCCCCGTTTCAAACAGCAAATGTCACTCTTTTCCTTCCAGCGGCAGTGATGTTGCTCTGGCTGCACCCAAAAGCTTGTCTGCTTGCTTCAAAGCTTGTCTGCAGTGTCTTCTGTTGACCTAGTAAAAGCTGTTATTTCTGCACACCTTGCCTCGCTTTTAACCTGGAGCATTTACATCTCCTTACCCGAGTTTCTAGGTAGCTGGAGACAATTTCAAAGTCCTGCAAAAACATCAGGAGGTGAGTTTGGGAAAGAAAGGGCTGCAACCTCTCGGTAATGGCATTAAAAGTGTCAGAGCCAGGCTGACCACGGATATCAATACCCATCTCCATCGAAGCCAAGGGCAGTGCCACAGGTCCCTCGAAGGTGAATTTGGCTCACACTCCGGTTAGCTCTGTAGTTTGAGGCTCTGTGGAGACTCCGCTCCCAACGCGTTCTCCTGATTTACTCCTGAAAGAAACAGCAGTAGCGGAAGCTTTCTCCTATGGGGGTGTAGGAGCAGGTGGCTCCCATCTCTTCCCTCCATGCATCAGAGAAAAACAGACCCTGTACCGGCCTGGGAGAAAGAGAAGGACATGAAGGTGAGTAACAGATGTGTATAAAGAGTCATGTGAAGGAACAGATGGAAGACATTGCCTAAATTACTTAATCTTTGAAGTGAAAAAATACCAGGATGACTTACCATCAGCACCTCAGACTCGGGGAGGATCCCAGAAGAAGCACCTTTAATAAGTATCATCGTTGAGACAGCGACCTGCCATCCCTGACAGAGAACACAGCCTTCCCTGCTCGAGCTCCTGGTAAAGTCTTCGGGAGCCCAAATTGTTAATCTTTCTCCCCAAAATGTATCCTGTCCTTTCCCTTGCTAGGAGCTAGTCTCGCTACTCATCTTATTTGAAAGAGTGTAGTTTCACTTCACCGGAGGTGTAAATACTCCTGTGCCATAAAACTGTCAACTCTTGTTGCAGAGGGATGAAACTTTCCTCCCTCAGTGATTCACTGTGCCACTTCCAGCATGAGGGAGAGCTCGTCCCGGCCCTATAATCTGCATTAGTCTGGATGTGAACAGACACCTCAGTGCAACAGAAGTTCAGGGCTTATCACAGACTCTTGGCCGATACGAGAGATAATGCTAATTAACTGCTCCGGGGTGACAATGGTTTATTGCTGGCTGATCCCCTGATGCTTTTCTTAAGCATTTTGTGAAAAAATGGGCCTTGCCAAGGATGGAGAGGGCAGAAGGAGACAGAAAGCAGTTGTGTGAGTCTCCAGCTCAGCATGCAAGATTTGAGGAGCACGCCTGTGTTTTAATGTGAGCTGGAGACGGGATCTGTGCATTTACCTATTCTCAGACCTATTTCTGGAGTCACAGGATTTCTGCGTGTGGGTATGGAAAGGCCACTGCTCCCCATGGGCAGAGCTTTGCAGCCATCACATTTCTGCGCTTGCTAGATGTAAGAAAAAATTGGTTTTTGATTGTCTCAGGAGGTACCGGAATTGCTGTCTCATTTTACGGGGTACTGCTATAATCAAGTCTTCCAAACTGAATTTTACAGGAATCTCTTGTATTAAAAGAGACTGAACAATTGCACCCTCGACACCTTCCTGTGCAGAGACCTTCGCCAAACTTGCAAGGGTAAGGACCAGTCTATTTGTTCAGTCCTCAGTCTGAAACTGTTCTGTATCTCCATGAGATGCTCCACACGAGGGAGTGCGTTTCATCGCTCTCGACAAAAAGGGTCAGGAACCTCTTATCAGAGCCTCCAGCTTCCTTCTGCTCAGCTCCATACCCGTGGGAGTCACTTCCCAACGCGGATTGCCGCAAAAGCCCATCTGCCATCGAAAGGACACGAGCAACTCGAAGTAAACTGGCTTAACAGATACCAGCAATCAGCTTTTGACCTGATTTTATACTGAGTTTTCTAGTGAAAAGGGGGCACTTGTAGTCTATCAGCATAGCACTGAACCATATTAAATACGCCTCCATTTATCTTCGATAAGACTAATACAGTTCCTTATTATTGGAACAATGGTATATTTTTGGCACCCTTAATAATTAACTTATCTGGCTGCTATTGCTTCGCTTACAAAAAGGATATGCTAGGTAACAATAATAGCTATATGACTCTTACATAACCAACATTTTTAACTGTTTTTTTCTCAGCCGTTCTTTTCCCATTTTGCTTTGCTTACAGCTTTTCTGTTTTCCTTTGGCATAGGTAAGTAAACCCAAAGAGCTAGATCCTACACTTACACTGATTTTTTTGGAGCACAGCCTGGAGTTTTATCAGTTTACATCATCTGGGAGTGGGCCCATGAAATTTTTAAAATGTTGAAATAAATGAAAGCAGACAGGTGACGGAGTGACAGCATCAGACAGAGAGAATGGCGACGGCCAAGGCAGCAAAAGTCTTAGCTTTATTTGGAGGAAAAGGGCCCACAAGTACATCTGGTACCAGGAGGCTAAACACACATGCAGATCTGCTGGGAGCTGAAAAGGGGAGAAAAATGTGGCCTATACAGAAAAATAACTTCCAGTGTTTTCCTCCGGTGACTTTGGCAAGCCTTCACTGTCACATTAGCCCTGAATGCTTTTTGCATGTTCTCACAGCATTTGCCACTCCAGGCAAGAGGAGGCTGGAGGCAAATGATGTGAGAAGGTATCCTGGAGATGTTCATCACCAGCTGTCGTTCACAACTGCCTTCATGACAAAGTTCACCCTGGGCATCTTGGAGGCCACATGTCTGTTATATCATGAGTCTCAAATAATATATTTATCACCTTCCAGTGCCTGCAGGTCCTTTCTGATGCCCAGCACAGTTGGTGTCTCCGGGATCTCACCGATGGAAGGAGACAGGGGACCACCACCACTTCTCTGACTGCAGCCCCTCCTCGCTCTCAGGCAGCCTCCAGCCAACTGATGGTTGCCCACCTGCTCACTGTCCTCCGCTGGTCACCCACAAGGACTGTGGCCTCCCACAGCTCACAATTTCAGTGCTGGATCCCCATGTCCATCAGCAACCAGCTCATCATGCCTGCTACCTCGCCACAGCCATTCCATTTTTGCTGCTGAGGGCACTGGCCCCAGTGACAATGAAGAGAGGGCTGAATTCCTTTCCCAGCCTGGCTCTCTGTTTTGACAAGTGATTCTTTTTATAAATCCCAGGCAGCGTGTCTTTTCACAGGCAGTTGTAAAGCTGGATTTAATACACGTCAGAGAGAATACACGAAAGCTCTCGCACGTTCTGCGGCATGGGTTTTTTTTCAGCAGCTCTGCGAACGTGCTGACCGGCAGCTGACCTTGCCTCCTGACACAGTGCATGGCCACCAAAGGAAGGGCCCATTCTGCCGTTCGCTAATATTCCAGATTTCACTTCACAGCCTACATCTGCTTCCTCCCAAGACGATGGCTGGGGTCCCACCAGCCATCTGCAATCATTCGTTGCTGGAAGAGTGGGGCCAGTCATGACATGGACAGTATGAAAGCACATAGCGTACAGCCCAGGCATCCTTGGTTCCTTGTCCGGCCTTGCAGCACCGCAGGGATTTCTTCTCTTGGTGAAGCCCTTCCCAGTGCAAACACGGTGAGTGCAGCCTTGAGTGGACAAGGGGAAGGCAAGGAAAAAAGAGCAAAGTCGCCCTAAAGACTAGGGGTGCCGATCAGGCTGGGCACCAGCCACCTGGAGACCCTTCCCCATCACAAGTCTTTCCACATCAGATTAGGTCCACCTACACCTAAAATAGCTGAATCATCCTGAAGATCCTCGTCTAAGCCTTTAGACGGCATTTCACCTTCCCTGAGAACTACGTGGCAGTTTCTAAGGTAACTATAATCCCATTGCCTCTTTTTTGATCGCTTTTGCAACAGCCACCACAGCTACAGCTGCTGTACTAAACCCTCTGCTCTGCCCTCCTCCTCCTCAAGTCATCATGCATGTCTACTCCCTCGCCTGAAATATTTGTGAAACCTGAGAAGCGGGCCCTGGATAATGGCTATGCTAGTCATAAAGACCTTTCAAAAATCATCTGGAAGCCAGGCAATTGAGCAACATAAGATAAACAACATTCTTCCCATATACCCTCTAAAAGGAAGGTTTTCTAAGCTACATGCAATTTTGATGACTCAAGCGTCAGTAGAAATGTCTCTGCTGTATTTTGAAATCTCCTGGGCGTCGCAAATGTGCGTCCAGGTGGAGAATCCCAGAATCCCAGAATCCCAGGATGGCAGGGGCCGGCAGGGCCCTCTTGAGATCCCCCAGGCCAGCCGCCCTGCTAAAGCAGGTGCCCCCAGTGCAGGGGGCACAGGAACGCGTCCAGGCGGGGTTGAATCTCTCCAGAGAAGGAGACTCCACAGCCTCTCTGGGCAGCCTGGGCCAGGGCTCGGGCACCCTCACGGGAAAGAAGTTCTTCCTCACATTCAGGAGGAACTGCCTGTGCTCCAGTTTGTGCCCATTGCCCCTTGTCCTGTCGCTGGGCACCACTGAGAAGAGTCTGGCCCCGTCCTCTGGACACCCACCCTTCAGATATCGATCAGCATTGATGAGATCCCCTCACAGCCTTCTCTTCTCCAGGCTGAACAGACCCAGGGCTCTCAGCCTTTCCTTATAAGAGAGACGCTCCAGTCCCTCGTCATCTTTCTTGCCCTCCGATGGACTCTCCAGTAGTTCCCTGTCTCCAGTCACACAGAGCCAGTCCAGTTCCTACATCTCTGCTCTTCAGACAGGTAGGACTGTCACACCAGCTATCTTCCATTTAGGTTTACTTTTCATTATTTTCCATTTAGGTTTATTTTCCATTTAGGTTTCAAAAGGGTTCAGCAGTGTTTGGCCACCCTTCCCCATATTCCTTGGAAATTTATCCCAATCCCAGCACATGGCCGTCAGGTTTTAGGTGGGGTACGCGCTTCTCCTGCCCGGTACAGCCCTGCTGCCCCTGAGAAACGCACAGAGCACTCCCCAGACCAGGCTGGCCTTAAATCTTGCTATGCCACAAAGCGAATTTTTTCTTTCAGAGGTAATACGTAAGCACGTGTCGTCCCTCTGCACTATTCTGGCAGTTGTTCTGGTATCATCAGCCTATAAATCAGATGATAATATTGCCCTGTATTTTTTTCCTTCAAGCTGAAATTAAGCATTTTTCATCAATTACCGGCCATACGAAAGCTCTCGAGATTTGCTCAGCCCAGAACAGTGCAACAGCGTCACACAGAAAGCCCCACTCCAGCCTGCGTCCCCCAACAGGCTTTTCCTTCCAGGGGACCGCGTATACTTTGGTTTTCTCAGTAGAGGGAGCTTCTCACACAGCAGTTTGAACACCACATCCCTGGAGCCCTCTGAAACCGTTTCTGACAGTACCAGCTATGCGCCAAAGAAAGACACAGGAAACCCGATGGCAGCTGATGAGGGAAACGCGCTCCCAAGCCCTGTAGCCGTGGGCTGATTTGGTTATTGAGTTAAGAAGGCTTGTGGCCTTCCCAAAATCCTTGGTTAGTTTCCGTAACTGTTAAAAAGCCCGTCCTTTCGATGTCCTGGTACCCCTCAAGAGCAGCTCAGTGGCAGTCAGTACCAGGGCTATGAGAGGTTGCGTGAAATAAGGGGCTTTCTAACGCTTCTCAGTGCCTTTCTGTGGTTCCTCTGAATGCCTCTTGATATGTTTCTGAGGCAGGCAGAAGTTTCCAGCCTCCTTTTGTTTGCAGCTTGAATGCTCTGTATGTTATTATCATGTCCCTTTTAGCTGCCTCCTTAGACAAACAGCTGCATCTTTTCATTCTGCCTTCGTCCAAAAGCCTTTGCATAGTTATTGCTAAATCCTGTTTGGTAATGGACAGAGTCCTGCGCAGCATCAGCGGGGCGATCTGTGACGAGCTCTCACCAAGGAGACAGGTAACTCAGGTATGGTCAGTGCGAGGCCCCCGCTCTGCTCCCTGCACCCCACCTACACAAGCGTGCGTGGGGTGAGCTCCACCAGAGAGCTGATCCAGGCAGAAAAAAAATTGATCTGAAAAAACAGTTTGATTCTTCAGTCAGATCAGTTCCCCAACCCTTTTTAGAGTGACAGCAGAAGCATTTGTACTGTACAGCGTGCCCAGAACAGCGTGAGTGGGCGGATGGGATGGCAGGAGAGGGAGGGAGGAGAGGAAGGGAAGAGGACTGCTTTTTTAAGAAGTGCTAACAGCTTAAACACCCTTAAAATGATAATTTAATTGAAAAGACCAGGGATTTTAGCCTTAGCAAAGATGCTGAGGGAATCTTAGCTTTTCAAATCAGATTTGCAGATGATGTTTTCCTAAGCCTACACAGATTGTTGGACAATGTTTTGCTCACACCTAAAATAACTAAAAGTGAAAAACGTCAGCATTTAAAACATCTGCCTCCCCTTCCCTCATCCCCTTCTGTTTCCTGTATCTTCTGTGCTTGGCGTCACTAGGTACACAATTTCACCACAATCTTGATGGTGATTCACTCCTCAGTTTAAAGCACAGGTTCACATCGCAACCTCGGAGCTCAACTAATCCCTTCTTGCTGCCTAGAGCCTCACAAAACCAAAAGCAGAACACGGAAAACATTATAAACGCTTTTAATGGGTTTTTATCAAAACAATTTCAAAACAGTACTTACACTGAAGGTATAAATATCCCCTCATGAATAAATGATGCTGTTATCCAATAAGCCCTGCACTTGATCACGCTCAGATTGAGAATAATTATTTAGCTCCTTCAGAGAGTTAAAATAACCTTTCTTAGGGCATGGGAAACTTCTTTTTCATGCATAATTCCAGTCAGCAGACAAATTGGTAAACAAAAGCACATAACATCAACTCGGATGCAAGGAGGAAATGAGCTAGTGGGCAGACTAGGCACGAGCGCAACAAATGTAATTTGGCCATGAATAAATTTAGGCTGGGAGTCAGGAGACCATTTTCAAACATCAGAGCAGGGAAGTTTCAGATCAGTCTTCTGATAAAAGCAGTGGGACAAAAAATGAACTGGGTTCAAAACAAAGCCTGCAAGTTGTCAGAAAGACTACAAGGTGTGGCTGCCTGCCATAGCTGAGCTCCGAACCTCGACGCAGTGATCCCTCCCAGCCCGGTGCTGCGTAGTATTTCCTGTGGCAGCTAAAGGCAAAGGTGACTATTTGTCCCACTGACGAAGAGGAGGAGGCACTATCTGACACGTTAACATGCCACGTCACTGTGGTAGCGTCCTCATGAAATACCTTTGGCACCATGTTCCCCCCTGAACCCAGCAGTGCTACGGCAGGGTGTCTCTGCCACTCTGGGGTCCCTGATAGCGTCAGCGTCTCCTGGTCCGGTCACTGCCTGAGGGTACCTCTGCCAGTGGCCTCCCAAACAGCACATCTCTTGAAGGCATCACGGATTTTAGCTTTTAAAAAAAAGCCTTGTCTTCCTCACAGACCTTATATACTCTTCCCTCCCACTGCTCCATTGTGGACAGTGGGAGGAGAGGAATTCTCTAACAGGGTTTAGAGAGCAAGCCACGTTTTGGAGGGGGGTATTTCCTTCGTCCTTCTAGAAATTGGAATGCATGGCGCTTTTCAGTTTCTGTGGGAAATACTCGGGCTGATGGGTTCACAGGTACCTGCAACTCCACCATGAGGGTGCCTGAGAGGCGTGCAGAGCTCCTGCTCCCCAGCCCAAAGCCCCTTGCCCAAGGGACACTGGCCATCACAGCACCTCCACCACAGAGCCGCCACGGGCCTGTGCCCAGCCCCACAGCCCCCTCAGCCCTGACTGGGGGGAGGTCGTCTGCCTCAGGCCCTGTCCCCTGCCCCACGTCCCCCCTAAGCCCCTGCCTCAGGCCCTCTCCTCCTCCTCATGAGTCGTCTCCAGCTCCGGCCGGGGGTCCGACCCTGCCTCATGCCCCCCACCAGCCCTGGCCGGGGCTCCCCTCGTCCCCCCGTGCCCCACGGAGCAGGGGGCAGCCCACCGCGCGGCCCGGGTCGGGGGGGGAGGTCGGGGGCCGGCGGCCGCGGCGATAAGGGGAGAGCGGGGCTCGCCGCGCGCAGCCAATCGGCGGCCTCAGCGCCTGATCCGATCTCCCCGGAGCTCTCTCATTGGCCGTTCCCCTCCCCTCGCCTCACGGCGGAGGCCGGCGGCGACCAATGGGGCGCGGGCGCGCGGGGGGTAGGGGCGGGGCCGGGCGGCGAGCGCGCGAGCGGCGG
>VZSC01017443.1:55158-79430 GCA_013398225.1 Steatornis caripensis | reverse complement strand
GCCGTGGGGCGGCTCGGCGGGCGGAAAGCTCCTCCCCCGTCCCGCTCCCTGCCAGCCTGCGCCCCCGCTGCGGCGCTGCTGCCCGCCGGCGAGGCGCCCCCCACCCCCCCCTTCCACCCCGCCGCCTCTCCCGGAGCAGGGACAAAATCCAGCCTTGAATCCGGCTGCGGCAGCGGGAGCGGCAGAGACCAAGCGAATAAAAGCGAGCGGGTGTTTCAGCCCCGGCGGGGTTTTTTTCCCCCGTCTGAAACTCCTCGCGGAGTTGCGGCGTCGAGAGCCGGCAAGTCCAGGTGCGGCTGTCCGGCTGCTGGCATCGCAGCGTCCTTAGAGATGTGCTGTGCATCCGTGTGGAACACGGGAATGTTAGTGTTTGAGTGACCGCCCTAACGCCGTGGTTTAATACCCCTTACATCCAGCTCCCCGGCATTCTTAGCTCCAAGAGATGGTTGAAGGGGAGCGGAAACTTTTCTTCCGCCCAGAAACGCAGATGTCGGTGATGTTTCTGTGCTCTCTAGTATTTGTCATAATTCTGTCACGCCTGCTTCTGTTTTCTTCCTTGACCCTCATGTTCATTGCAGGTACGGATGGATGTTGATGTGCACGGAGCTGTTCTTTGAGGGTTTGGGGTTGGGTTTTTTACCAGCTGTAGTAGCAGTTGAGCTTTGAAGAAAATGCTGCAACTGGTGTTTGTTCTCCAAATGTTAACCACTGTGGCTTTGCAAAATTCATAGATCCTGTGTATGGCTTACACATTTTCCTTCTCAACTTTTCTCCCTTTGCCCGCTCATTTTCAGGCTCAGACCATTTGTTGTGTGCTAAGGAGGAGGCATTGCTTCATTAAGCTTCACAGAACTAAGATTATTTATGACAGTGGTAACACGTCCCTTAGAGTATAGGTTTTCCTGTGGAATTTTAAAATTCTGTTAGTTTCTCAAAAGTTTTCTGAATCCCATCTCCAAAAAAACCCAAAAGCTTCAGAGTATTAGAAGTGCTTCCTCTACAGGAAGCACTGTACTCTATTTAGGAGTTCAGAGAGACTTCCAAAGCGCCACTACTCAACATGGAGACATCCAGGCTTTGTTACTTGCAGGTAACATGCGTGTAGAGGAGTAACAATATCTCTGAATGCCTTTTCACTGCAATGGAAGTGTTTCTGGTATTCATTATTGATGACACGTAGATGCTTTACAGCGTTAGTTCAGTTGTTACCTCTCGCAGGTTCGGGAATGGAAAAATGAAGGCAGCAAAAGATACATGTGCACGGGCCGTCCCGGCTGGTTGACTGTATCACTTCGTGTTGGAAAGTATAAGAAGATTCACAAGAACATCATGATCAACTTGATGGATGTTCTGGAAGTGGACAGCGAAAGACAGGTAATAAATTCATCACAAAGCTTTTGTGGTAATGAAGTTTACAACTCTTTTTACTGTATTTGTAGCTGAAGAGATTAGGTTCCATAAAGAGCAAGGAATTTTTGTAGCAGTAGACCCACCAGATTTCAGGTTTTTGATCTATTCAGGATCATTCTATCAAAAAAACCAACATGCGGAATTGCTTAGCTTGTATGTGCTGAAGTCGAAAGACCAGATTGATTTACAGTTTTGGGGACTGAGCAACACGATGTTGAGGCAGAGGAGGAATCACTAAACAGTTTAAACTATTTTTAGTAGTGCTCTTAGGAAAGTAAGTCTCTGAATTCTGATAACAGATGGAAGTACAATCTAGTTAGCCATGTTTTGTCATCGTTAATGCTGAACACTTAATCTATGTTTGGTGGGGGGAACTGGGTTTTATTGCTTTTTAGGTTGTTCGTGTGGAACCTTTGGTGACCATGGGCCAGCTGACTGCGCACCTGAATCCCATGGGCTGGACTATTCCTGTGGTACCAGAGCTTGATGATCTTACAGTCGGTAAGGGTTGCTGTGATGACAAGAGACTTTGCTGCATTTTCGTTAGCTTTTTATGCAGCAACATGTTGCACTATTTTAAAGGTTCCTGAAATACTCTGTTGAACCTTATGTTCTGTTGTGGTATTTATGTTATAAGCACTTCCTTTTTTGGTTTTTTGGTAGTCTTAAAAGCTTTGCCCAGAGTTTAAAAGTGCGTTTTGTTCTCGTAAACTGCTTTCATTTTGGAGTGTGTTTAATTTGATTTTTTATGTGCTTCTTTGATAAGGTGGCCTGATCATGGGAACGGGCATTGAATCTTCATCCCATATCTATGGACTATTTCAACATACCTGTGTGGCCTATGAACTTGTTCTTGCTGATGGAAGCCTTGTGAGATGTTCACCAGTAAGACAAAATGTTACTTTTCTATCATTTACAATGTCGTTGACAGTTGTCAGTATGAATATATGATTTAGTGTGACATACTTTTTGCAGACTGAAAATTCAGACCTATTTTATGCAGTGCCTTGGTCTTGTGGTACTCTGGGTTTCCTGGTTGCAGCAGAAATAAAAATGATTCCTGCCAAGAAATATGTCAAAATACATTACGAGCCTGTGAGAGGACTGCAGAAGATTTGCGAGAAGTTTACTGAAGAATCTAAGAAAAAGGAGAATAGTTTTGTGGAAGGACTTGTCTATTCTTTGGAAGAAGCCGTCATCATGACAGGAATCTTGACTGATGAAGCTGAGCAAAGCAAGGTAACTAAAGAGAAGTTACTCACAAAGGAAGAAATACACCCAAAGTTTAACTGAAGCTGTACTGTATGCCAGTATAAAACCAGAATCGTTATAAGATTGGAACAAGCTCTTAACGTGGCATTAAAAGTTAGGTCTGTCCATCAGAATATTTTAAATTACAGCTCTTTGTTGCTACAACAGAGTCTGTACTCTCAATCTTTTAAATGACCCACTGATTTCTAGCAAATTCTACCCACTATTCTAGCAAACAATTTAGTCTGCAGCCTTTTCATTGCAGTGCCTAAGGAGGAAGAGGAGTATCTTTTGTTATATACAGAACAGTGCTGTTTTAAACTGCAGTTAGTCAGAGGAACTCTTTTCCCAGCAAGCTTTTAATACAGTTAATATTGGTAAGACACATCAGGGACATTTACAGGAGGGACACGCTAATTATTCGCTGCAACCCTCAACCTCGATATTTCTCCTCTGCCATAATAAGACTTTGGATTAACGATGGGTTGAGAGATCCATATTTTAGGAATCCAGTTCTGGTCTCTTAATTAGCTTGTAACAGGCAAGCCTTAGCAAGCCTTATTTAAGTTAAACTTCGTGGCAAGAAAGGTAAGAAGGAGCCATGCATTTGGAGAAATAAAGGCTCCCTAGATGTCTTGTGACAGTCTCATTCAAACTGTCACGGGGGGTATGACATGGGTTCTTCACAGAAAGGGAATTTGGGGCCATTCTGAATGTTCTCTATTAAGGTGTACCTGTTACCTGTGCTGGTGTTTGCTAATGAATGCATGTTTTGTTGTAGATAAACAGGATCGGCAACTACTACAAGCCATGGTTCTTTAAGCATGTGGAGAAGTATTTGAAAGCTGACAGGACTGGAATAGAATACATTCCCTCAAGACATTATTACCATAGACATACACGCAGTATCTTCTGGGAGCTCCAAGTAAGACCAGTTCCAAAATTAAAATAACATCTGCAGGAAGGTACTCTGCTCTTTCCCAGTGTGGGTACAACATACCTTCTTCCCCTTGGCAACACTTCTGTCTCATGGCAGAAAAAAACAGTGAAGTTTGTGGCAAATTTAAAAGTCCTGTGTTTGGGCAAAACAAATCCAAAGGCGCTTCTTTATGTATATGTCATGGTTTTAATCTGGCCGCAGCCAACCACCATGCAGTTGCTCACTCACCCTCCCCTGCCCCGGGGAATGGGGGAGAGAATTGGAGGGGTAAAGGTGGGGAGACTCGTGGGTTGAGATAAAAAGAATGTAATAAATGAAATTAAGTAAAATAAAATAAAATACAAATAATAATTATAATGATGATGATGATGATAATAGTAATAATAGAATATACAAACGAGTGATGCACAGTGCAGTTGCTCACCACCCACCGACCAGTGCCCAGCCCATTCCCAGTTAACAATCCCAGAGAGAGAGAGAGATCCCAAAACCGCAATCCCAGAACAGAGAGAGAACTTCCTGGCCAGCTCTCATCTGTACACTGAGCATGGCATTGTATGATATGGAATATTCCATTGGCCAGCTTGGATTCATTGCTCTGGCTGTGCTCCCTCCCAGCTTCTTGTGCACCTGCGCACTAGCAAAGCACGCACAGTTGAAAAGTCCTTGATTTCTTAGCAAGAACTAAAACCATCAGTGTATTATCAACATTCTTCTCATACCAGATTCCATACTAAAGCCAAAACATAGCGCTGTTCTAGCTACTAAGAAGAGAATTAGCGCTATCCTAGCTGAAACCAAGACAGTATTAGGCATCGTGTCATAACCTCCTAATTTCTGTTTTAGTGCATTTCTGAATTTAGATCATAAGTACATATTTCAGCATTAAGCTTTTATACCTATGAAGTGATTTTCAAAGACAGATGGTGGAAAAAACATGGATGTGAAATTACGGCTGAAAATTTGTCCTGCCTAAATTCAGAAGAGTAATTATACAGTAAGGTCATTACTTTAAATTTCATAAATGTATTTGTTGTGATGTGCATTTACACAACACTTTATTTGGCATTCTGAAAGGTTCCCGTTGCTCTGTTTTGAATCTCTGGAGCGAGGTACCTAATCCTTTCAGCTCCTGGAAAAGTTAAGCAGGAGTTGGCTGTGCAGGAAGTGCTTAAGATTTTATAGCTTTAGAATTCTTTTAAGACCTGATCTTGTATGTGTTTATTCTTGGAAGAGTTCTGTAAGTTTGGCTTCTTGTGCACTCCTTCCTTAGCTATTTCAAGATAATAGCCTACTGTTCTCTGAACTTCATTCTCTGCAAGTATTTGGGGCTGAGTATGTTGTGATTCATGTGACTGAAAATCAATCATCGTAACTAGAGGAGGCTTAGGGCAGGGCTGTACTGGCCTCTCCTATTTGTTCGTATTTGTATTAGAGTAGTTTAGCAAAAGTATCAGCAGTTAAATTTAGTGAAATTCTGGCTTAGTATCACTCTGAGTTTTCTGAAGTGTTGTATTTTGGTTCACATGCACATTCTTAAGTAATTTTTTTTTCTTTCCTCTTTAAAGGATATCATTCCTTTTGGCAATAACCCTGTGTTCCGTTACCTGTTTGGCTGGATGGTTCCTCCAAAAATCTCTTTGTTAAAACTCACCCAAGGAGAAGCTATTCGGAAGCTGTACGAGCAACACCATGTTGTACAGGACATGTTGGTGCCAATGAAGAGCCTTGAAAAATCTATCCAAACCTTCCATGTTGACCTTAATGTAAGAACACGTTTTTAAAATGCAGCGAATCTTGGACTGTGCGTAATAAGAACTGTGACTGTCGATCTTAAGACATAATGGTCTGCTTGCGTAAAAGGTCATGATTGTGTCCTGGGGAGTACTGTGCTTCACGAGTCTATAGTGCAAGGCCACAGAAGACGTGAACACAGCTTTCAGAACAAAAAAAAATTTAAAAAAAGTGAGATTCAAACTTTAGTAGAAGGCCAGCACTTCTAAAAGGTTTTATCACTTAGTAAAGCTTGAACTGATTTTTCTTTCACCTGAAGTGACTGGCGATCTCACTAAACCCCAAGTGTGGGAATTAATTTCCCTTTCTTGCCTTTATTTCTGAATTTATTTTAGTTAGTATAAGAAGTACAAACCTGGCAATTTTGTTTTGGGCTTACCTGGAAAGGAAAACTCTTCATTCTCTTTTTGCTCAGAATGTGTATTCAGTTGTTGCTTTGGGATCAGGGATGTGTAATTCTAGGAGATGTAATTCTAGGAGGACATTGCACATATTCTGAGCATCTCAATCTATTTGTGTTACTGTCATTAGAAAGGGCAGCAAAGAACCACAGCACGACAATTGGAAAGGAAGAGCTGTGTAAGTTTCAATCCCAAATTGGGAAGAAGTCCTCTTAACTCTTTATTTTGTCACCTTTATTCAGAGATAGCTTAAAGGATTATTTTGTTAAAAATAAGTGATAAAGTGTTTTCTTACCTCTGCAGGTATACCCTCTTTGGTTATGTCCTTTCATATTGCCCAATAATCCTGGTATGGTCCACCCAAAAGGGGATGAAGCGGAACTCTACGTGGATATAGGAGCTTATGGAGAGCCCAAAAGGAAACAATTTGAAGCCAGGGCTTCAATGAGGCAAATGGAAAAGTTTGTAAGAAGCGTGCATGGGTAAGGATCCCGCTCCTTAGAGTAGTAATAATGCCATATAATTTATACCTGTGTGGTTTAATTGCAGTTATTTAATCCCACAGCACTTTAATATTGCAATTTAACAAACTACAATGATTGAAAACTAATTTTAATTACTAATTTTGATGTTAGTTTTTTTAAATATTATTTCACTTTCATTATTTGATTGCAAACCCAACCAAAGTGAGTGCACTGGCTGAAGTTCTTGCAGTGTATTTGGGAGCTGGGCAGCTTCAGGTCACCTGTGCTTCCTTTCAGCTCCAGGCTGCTCTGGGAGTAGAGTCTCTGCTGCAACAAAATACGTCCATGCGCCCAGGTGCAGAAACACCTCAGCGGGTCTGTACTGACTGTGCATAAACCAGTTGCTGTCCGAAAGCTGTGTTAGCGTGGGTCGGTGACCGCTTTCAGCAAGGCTGGCTAGCCCAGCCCTCGGGACAGCAGCCGCTGAGCTTGCACACTGAGGCCAACTTGTTTCAGGCCAGTTCAGAGCAGCGGCACAGCAAGCGCTGTTTTGGCCGCAGTCCCTCCAGGAATCCCACACGCTTTTAAAAGTCTGGACAGCTTCCCTGCCTGCCCTTGTGACTGTTCTGCTCCCTGCAGTCCTTGCAGCCTCCTGCTGCAGCTCTGCCCCGACCTTGCGCTGGTGTGTCCTTGCACAGGGAGGACAACCTTGACTCTCCCCTGCAGCCCCTGTGCGGTGGTGGGAGTCTTTCCTCCCTCACAACTTGCACTTCCACAGCCTCCTCTTCCCTGCCCTGATTCTTATCACATAGGACCGCAGTAGGCGTGAGATACGTGCCTGCCATCTGTCACGGACTCGTGCCAGCCTAATTTGCTATGGTAGTGTCAGTGGAGAAGCAGTTACAGACTTGTTTCTCAGCAACAAAAAACAACTGTACAGTATTTTTACACCCTCAGTATAATTTATCCACGTTGCTATTTTGACCTGCTTCTCAGTCTAACAGTGATTATATCCCATGTGGCTGAGTAACAACGGTGAGTCTGCTTCGAGGTGATTTGGAGAGTGTAAATGACTTTTAGCTGCACTAAGTGATCTGCCAGAGAAGAAAGCAACCGAAAGTTAATTTTAAGCTTTTTTTAATTAACTTGAAATTAAGCTTTTAATTCAAAGCTCTTTACTAACAAAGTTTTGTCTCTTCTCTATCTGTCACTGGGAAATGAACAACGGATAAATGCTTAATCTTACAGTTTTGTAATCACACACAATGATGGAGCTTTTATGTAACAGTTTGTGTTTTTCTGCTGTACTCTGATGCTAGCCGCATGTTAGAGTGCACAGTATGGAAGTCAGGAAGAGCCCACAGCTAAATAAGGATTTAATTTATTTTTGTAAATGGACCTTGGTTACACTGTGCTTCATTTACACTGTAAGTTTATCTTCTTGGCCTGGTCTGATTTGGCAGGCTTTTGCCTTTCTAGTTACATTCTCAATGTCCAGTTCAAAGAAACTGTAAAAATTCGAAGAACATATTGCTACGCCTGCCTGGAACTCATTCTGTCTCACGGGCTAATACGAGGCGCCGTGACTGTGCATCCATGGATCATAAGAAAGGATGCAGAAAAAATACTTCCTTTTGTTTGAAGCTGGAATTAAAAGGTTTTGAATGGAAGAAAAGGAAAGCAGGCTTTCAAAAGCCGTTAGAAAAGTATTTGTCAGGGAGAATGTAGGTTATGTGTAGGTTTCGGTGCAAGGGGCCAGACTCTTGATTTGGGGGAACTTTTGAAGTTCTCTCTCGACTTGTGTTTCTTTGAGCAGCAATTGTTAGAATACAAGTTGTCAGAAGATTTGGCTGCACACGGTTAGGGTGTCTAAACATGAGCCACTGTTTTATACACGTTTTATTGGTCCTTCCCCTTTTCTCTTTTTAGTAGCAAAACTAATGAAAGTATGAATGCATTGATGGCTAAAGAAGTGTTCTGAACCACATTTTAAAAGTAACAGTTATTTTAATTGCTTGCTTTTCCCATCTTCACCGAAATGACTGTAGCAGTATTCTGCTGTTTTCACCATTACATGTTATTTCATCTTGGAGACGAGATCATGGTCATGTTAAATCCACAAAACGTAATTGGCCGAGTGTCCCAGTGTAATCCATGTGAGCAATTATATTTGCTTGGTTTTAAACAGCATTTTTGATGGGAGTTTTTTGTTGAATATTTGCTATTCATAGCTTGCCCTGAAGTTGGATTTTTTAATATTCTATTTCAAATCTTGTGACACAATCAATATTGAATCTCTGTCTCCCCCCTCTCCAGTTTCCAGATGCTGTATGCAGATTGCTATATGACCCGTGAGGAGTTCTGGGATATGTTTGATGGTTCGTTATACCACAAGCTGAGGGAGCAAATGAATTGCAAGGATGCCTTTCCGGAAGTGTACGACAAAATCTGCAAAGCTGCGAGGCACTGAGCCTGGATGATCTAATCAAGCAATCAGGGCAAGATGCATTTACCTATAGCTAGGCAGTATATCCTTTTAAAAAAAGCTTTATTGCTCTCCAAATAAGCTCATTCTTGTTGATGTTGAAAGGTATGAATTCCTGCTTTATAAATCTATGTTCGGTATTTCTTCATATGCTTTAAAACCAATTTTCCAAACTCAAAGTGATATTTTTTAAGAAATCTCAAGTGCTAGCCTTCGTATCTAATGTGATAACGTAGGTGAACTCACCTGTTTCCCAGCATAAAAGAAATAATTAGAAAGGAAGAGGATACTGGAGTTACGCCATCTGTGTACCATAGCTATATTTAACATTACTTTTGAAATACTCAGAAGTAGGTGCCAAAGCTGAACGTGTTGTCAAATTAATCATGATGTTAAGCACATTGGCCTCCAGTCAGTAACGTGTGGGATGGCTTAGCTACGTACCGTCGTCTTCCGGCTGTACAGCGCTGTGTGATGTCGTGTGGTACTGTACTGCACTGCTTCGGTTATACCGCACTGTGATCTCCACAGAGCAGTTAAACTCCCCAACAGTGGCTTCAGTTGCAAAACTGAGCATTGAGGTGTAAAGAAAGTGCTTTTTCCTGGTGCCTATCAGATTTGTACTGATTTTGATTATAAAGTGTAAGTGGATGTAGGTTTTAGGTACTTTTTAAGTGCTCGGTTTTTGCCCCAAAATATCAACATTCTGGCTTCACAGACTACTGAAAAATGTTGCTGCTATTTCATATAGGCAAGTATTAATTTCAGTTTTGGCTCGTTGTGGCTCGGTTTATTTGGATTTTTGTTTGTTTGTTTTTAGGGGAGGAGTATCGATTTTTGGTTGTTGCTTAATTTTAGTGCCTTATAAATACTCAGCTGGAGGAAGACGTGGGTTATTTCAGACCATTCTGTCCTGGCCGGTAGCAAAATGAAGACAATTTATACGAGGTTTGTTAGAGCAAGTGGCTGTGGATAAGAAGAACTTGTGAATCTTTATACATGCAGGCTTTGGTTCTGGCTCGAGTGGCATTATTGCTTTTCATTCTAGCTGGATTAGATTGGTAGGCTTTGTAAAAGGACTGTTTCAGTCACCCGCAGAGGAAATCAACAGCAAGCACTGTTCAGGTCCCTCTTCTGCTGCTCGCTGCCGAGAACGGCACAGTCACACACTTCACACGAGTGTAGAAGTGTGGAAATGTTTTGACCCTGTAGCCAGAGACATGGTTCCAAACCAAGCCCATGTCTAGTCCAAGCAGTACTTTAAATTGTTACTTGAAACCTTACTGAGCATGAGGGAAAAGAAAGTAATTTTCTTGAGGCTTGTGTCGGGGGTAACATGAAGAATGTTTTAAACAGTTACCAGTGGGAGGCGTTGTGGTTTTTATATGAGTGCTAAACCAATGATTTTATTTATTGATAGATGGATCCAGACGAAACCAATGATAAAGCAGTAACAAGAATAAGTTTGGCCTGTTACTGAGTGATGCACGCTGGGCAAATTGTGTGCAAATAAGGTACCCCTTAAAATCCCGCACAGGGGACTGGTTCAGGGGCAGCCTGCCGAGGGGAGACACAGCCACTGCAGAGCGCCTGCAGCTCTGCCCAAGCCATGGAGCCAGGTAGGAGGTGTTGCTGTGTCAGTGATCCGGGAGTGTCTGCTACACCGTTCCAGGCTTCGGGGTACACAGGAAGGCAAACACTGATTCTCAGGGTGTAACCTGCCTTCCTGCCCCTGTGAGGGATGCGGCACAAGAGCTGCTTCCTTGTCCCCAGGGCAAAGCTACGATTTAGCCCAGTGCTTGTAAGATAATCTGCATAGAGCAAGAACACGTTTAGTTAGCTTTTAAAGTGCGATGTTAAAACAGCTAGAGCATATGCAAATACTTTCATTTAGACTGTGTTTCTCTCACTTATGTACTGCTGATCTTTAGGTATGCACTGTGTTTGTTTTTTCACTACTTAATTTATTGGCAAACTTTGTATGATGTGATTGGGTACTGTAACTGTATCGGTCACACACACACACGTGCATAATTGCTGTTGCTCTTTATTTTTGGTTGTATGGGCTGTTTAAAATAAAGATCTAGCCAGCAGACTGTTCAAAGTGGTGTCTTTTAATGAACAATTACTTACTTTTCAACAGCAGTGTTTATCATTTCTTGTGCTTACTGTATTGTTACAAATGGTCAGTGGTCACTGAGAAAAGCTGCTGTCTGGGTAAGAGACTGGAGGCATTGCGAGGTGGTTGGGAGACGAGAAGCCTGGTGCTTGAAGGCATGTCTGTGAGTCTGCCTTTTATCTCTGCCCCAAGACACACCTGTACAAACAAACACCTTAGAGCTGAGCCTTAACCCTTCAGTTATGCACCACTATCTCTGCGTAGCGTCATGATGCCAATTATCTTGACTTTTCTTCCCCCTCACCTCGTTCTTTCCCTGTAAGGTTTTGTCCAAGGAGGACAAGACCCCGTTCTGGATTTAGGTGCCACAGCCCTTGACGTGGACAGCTACTTCTTTCTTCTCACTTCACGCTAATGAATCTAATCCCTGGTTTGAATGAGCAGCCACAGAAGCAAGGATGAAGATTCAGTGCCCTCTTCAGCCTGAGGAGTTTCACATCCACGTCTTCTGTTTCCCTGAAAAACTGCCTTCTCAGCAGCCCTGTAGGCTTAGTGGGAGGTGTTCCTGCCCCTCCCTCGCTCACAGCTGGTGCGTCCTCTTCCAATGCTCTCTTCCCAGAGAGAAGCTCCCAGGCTTTCTCCTGAAGTCAGGGCAGCCAAATGCCTCAACCCCACTGAAACCACAGTTCAGGTGCCAAAGCTTTGCATTCCTCTAATCACATTCTGCGTTGGCCCTGACTTAGGCTGCATTTCACAATCCTCCCTCGTTACCCCGGCAGCGTTTCTGTAGCCTGCACTTGCCCACATGACTGCTCAGGCGTTTCCCTTCAGAGACCTCCTTCCTCCTTGCCTTGCCTCTCCAGAACAATAGTCAGTACTTCCTTAAATCACTGCAGTTTTACCTGTGTTCAACTATCTCCCCCACCAAAGGATAATTGCAGATTAATTAGCATACTTAATCAGCCACAACTAACATGTATTTACGCCTAGATTCAATGATTCCAGTCTGGTGTAAACACTAGTATGAGATTTCATAAAGGTTAACTCTAAGTGAACCAGCGTACAGCATAGTTTTATGGCCACCCTTTGTTACCACTGACACAGCTCTCCATTTCACTTCCCATTGCCTCTAGGTTTTAATATCCTACAAGATTTGGAACGATGACACTAAACTCCCCCTAATTCCCTCCAGCTGCTTATAAGCATTTGCATTGCTAATTCTAGCGAAGCTGTACATTACAACTTGGCGATGAAGATCCTTGCACGCAGCTACTCCAGAGGCGGCAGGGGACCAGTGCGTAGGCAGTTGCTGAAGTCCTAACTACTCCAGCTACTTTGCGAAAGCGGTGCTTTCTCAGACCCAGTTCTCCGCTGAGTTGTGCTGGTGGACCAGGAGTTCTGCAGCTGCGCTAACACTGCCATGCCCATAACAGGTACGTGCAGCTTCTTTCTGTAGCGTCGTGTGAGAGGAATTTTTTAACTCTGAGTGAGCTGTGCGTGCCAGCAGACCTTCTGTGGGAGGGCACGCAGGATCTGGCCACCATCCTCTTCTCAACTGCCATTTTTATAAAGGCCAAGGTGGAAATAACGAATTCCTTGACAGGAAAGTTAGACTGCTGATTGTCTAAGGAGCACTGTTTTATTACCACAGAACAAGACTTGAGTTGTTTCCTATCTCTCAACTTGCATGCCAGCACGATTCATTTTCATCTACCCCATCGCTGACTGGGGCTTCCAAGCACCATCTTCTGCTTGGAAAACAGCGGTGATTTCTTCAGCGGTACCTGGACGACGTGGTGCAGAAATCAAATCACTCCAGTTGTTTTTAGCAACAGGCTTGAGCCGCTCGCTGTGGAAAGAGGATGCATTTCAGTGGGCTCAAATTATTGGCTGGATTAATCTCATTAGTCTTAATGAGCATGGAGGTGAAGAGAGCTCCTAAAAGCCTGGTTATTCCCTAGCAAGCACAGCTGTGGCTTGAAAAGTGGTTTTGGAGCCAGTGCTGTTTGATCAGAGAGATGCGTTTGAATTCCAAGTCCTGCTCGCTGTTCAGATTTCTTTTTTGTTCCTCCTGGAAGTGCAAAATTACCAAAGCTGGGCAATGTTGAAAGCTAGATTTCATTATGCTTTCTCCATTGTGGGATAGCTAACTTCTGTCTGCCCCAATGAAAGCTGCCAAGTTATGTTCAGCCAAGACCGATTTCTACGGACTCTCTGGAGATCAAGGCAGACCTTTGCAGAGCTGTCAGCCCGTAGCACCACCATGGCAGTTTGCTAGTGCTGGCCAGGAGCAAAGGTGAGAGCAGAGGGCTGAGGTCTCCCATCAGTACAGTTCCTGACTGCTTCACAGGGCTTTCACGCTAGCGATTTGAAAGCCCTTTGCAATGGAAGTGAGCGTTATTGTCTTCCTTCCACTGATGGGTAAACCAAGGCACAGCCTGAGAAGGTGACTTTTGTTCATCAGGGGCGTTGAGCAGTCCAGTGGTGGCACTGGGAATGAGTCCAGGCAGCCTGATTACCCATCCACCTCCCAGTCCCTTCCCAGGCTGACTCCTCTTCGCCTACGCCTCCGCTGCAGGCAAATGGCATTTCACAAGATACAACAACCACCTTGGCATCTGTTAAGGGCCTTGAAAGCCAGCAGTTCTTTAACCCTCCCGCTGCCCCTGCGTGGTGGGGAAGCACGAAGGTCTCCTCGCTTTCCTGAGAGAGGAGAGGTGCAGCAATACCAACCTCCCCATTCACAGAGGAAACCTGCAGTGGGGCTGGGGAGGGTTTCTCAGTCCCGATCCAGTGCTTTAACTACGTGATCATCCCATCTCACATCAGTTGTAGCGTCACTAACGCACACTCGGTCTCCCCAGAGCTACTCAAGATGATTTTCCTGTAAGCCAGCATGAAACCATCTACAGAACCCTTGTCTGTCAGACTTACAGCAAGTAGGTATCCCGCTTCAAGTTGCTCAGGTACCGCTGCGCATCACACCTGTACAGGGACTGGTATCTCATCTTCTGAGCGTGTTTTTCATGCTTGGTGATGTCATAGCGACCAACACCTACAGGGTTCTGGAAGGAGAAGACCTCATATGCTTCCCCATCCAAAGGCAGTGTGGGGGATGCGAGCAGGGCAAAACCAGGTAGTGCCTTCACCTGGCCAGGCCTTCAGTTGCAAAAAATATAACACTATGTGGCATATCTTAGCCAAACCAAGCCTATATTGCAGGGGACGGAGGAGACGCACTAATGGGTTTTAGCCTGGCCAGTCCCCTTCAAGAGCAGTTCTTCTTGTCCCAGCAGTCCATAAAGCAGTCCGTTAGCTCTGCAGGCTTGAGCACTCTCACCAGTCACCTGCTGCTAGCTGTGCAAAGGGCTGCCGTGTCACGGGCTCCCCACTGAAATGTAATCAGTCCAGTTCCCCAGCAATTACAAAGATGTCTTCATCCTTGACCTCTGTCAAGTCGCCTGTTCCCCACTCAGCTGGATAAAGGAGAGAAGCGGTGCAGAAGCCTGCTCCTCATCCCTAGCCAAGGTGGACTATTTCAGACTAAAGCTTTGCCTGTCGGCTTTGAGCCCTTTAGGCTTTGTTCTGGTTCTCTGTGGGGAAGCTGCCAAGATGAATACAGCTCCAGGAATGGGTACTAAGGGAAGGGCTCCTACCTGCATTGACTGCAACGTGCTGCTGATGCTGCTGGAGGGAAAAACTGGCTTTCAAGCAGCAGGACGTGACTTTGTCAGAGGAAACAAGGAGCTCCTGGCCCCTAAAAGGACTCAAACCCAGCTGCCCTCATCCATGAAGTGCATCCGCTTGCTTGCTGATGATGGAGAGCAAAACTAATGGCAAGGGCTGTCTGAGCGTCCCTTGAGAAGGGCAATGGCCTGAGGATGCAGGCAGAGAGCTGCTGAGCTCCTGCCCCTCTGCTCTGCCAAGCTTGCCTGCCTACGGGCAGCAGGTGCTCATCTCCCTTGACCTGGCAGGATGTTGGACCGTGGGCCTTTAGTCACCCTTGGTTCTTTAGCAACCTGTTCTGGGCAATAACGACAGCACCCAGAGAGGGACTCATCTCCCCTTTAAAGGATGGGTATCTGGCAAAGTCGCCCATGTTTCCTTGATAATCCATGGCGAGAGAAAAGCACCTCCTGAGGTCAGTCTGCCCTTGTATCACAGCCAGCTGCCTGATGTGCTGCTGCATTCAGAGGACACACCTAACGTTCAGCTGGCTGATGCTGGTGAGGAGTGCCCACCCTGACTTTGTCTCAGAAGAGTTTCATCCTCTCCCAGGCATGCTGGTAATGGATTGGGGATGGTCATGGAGGAGGCCCACAGCCTGACTGTTTGTGTGTCCCTCTCTCACTGCTGTTTCCGTTCACTCACCTCATTCCCGGTGAAGAGGCGGTAGGACTTTCTGTCAAATCTCTTGGCAGATGACCAGAATGGGGGTTGGCCGGAGTATGTTGATCTCCCAATGGGCTTTGGGTCATATGAGCCTGGCCCCACTGCATCCTGCGCAGAAGGAAACCTGTTACGCCTCAGTTTGCAGGTTAAAAGAGCTGCACAACATCGGAGAGTCATCCATCCATCCATCCATCCATCCATCCATCCACCCACCCCCCCAGAGCCTAATGCATCCCCACCCCAGGCACCCACTGCACCACTGGAGATGCCGGTGATGCCAGCCAGCACCAATGTCTGTGCTCCCACTGACCGCTTCCCTCGGGCACTGGCTGAGCGTGGCCCAGAAGATCCTCTCCATAGGGCAGCCCGGGTTCCTTGGCAGGGTGCTGAAGCAGCCTTTCTTCTTGTTCTCCTTCAACATCAGCTCGTCCAGGAAACCCTTGACAGCACCAGTGCTCAGCTCGGTGCCACTTCTCTGCTGCAACAAGGGAGCAGTGCCAGAGGCTCAGCCACCGGTGGTCTCTCAGGCCACCCCACCCACCCCATGCCATGACAGCTCAGCCCTGACGTGTCTCACAGGCCCCAGCTCGCTTTCCTGCACGGTGCCTGCAGCCTGCTCGCTCCCCAAACGCTGTTGCATGGGCGTATTTTTCCAGGATCCAGGGGAAGTCAAAGAGCAAAATCCCAGCAGGACAGATGCTGGCATAAGGCAGTTCTCCATCTTTATAGCAATGTGTTGGCATTGCCACAGCTCACTGAGAAACGCCATCCAGTTTCAATCAACAAAAAAAAAAGACAAACAAAAGGCCCTGAGGCAACGCACCTCCGAGGCGTGATGGTCACCACCAGCAGGCTTCGACCTGCGGTCCAAGGAGAACTGGCAGGGCTTGGGGCCGCTGGCCCGCTGCAGCCCCTCGTCGATGCTGCTCCGCAGGTTATAGGTGCCGGGTCCCGGGCCGCTGCCCTGCGGGCACAGGGAGAAAGGCAGTGGGGGCTGCGCTCAGTGGGGGACTGGGCCACCACATCAGCGTGTCCCCAGGGCAAGGGGCAGGACTTGCCATGACTGCTGGCAGGGCACACCTCGCCGTCCTGCTGTCCATCAGCCCTCGCGTGCTGGCAGAGCGCTTGTCCCTCTCCTCGAGGGGGGTGTAAGGGTTCCCCTGGGGTCCATACGTGCCGGGGCCAGGGAAGCAGTCCTGCAGGAGAGGCGGGGTGGCTGTGGGCAGCCTCGGCAAGGGGGACAGGCCCAGCCCAGCAGGACGAGATGGTGCCCATGGTAGCTCCTACCCTTTGCAAAGGGCTTGTTCTCTGGAGGAGTCAGCAGGGAGCAAAGTCCCGCATCCAGCAGGCACCATTCCCCAGCATCTCCCATGTCAGCGTGTGACGTACCTTGTGGACATTTCTAAACCGCTGCTCCCTCGTGTCGCAGATCCCCCGGAGGCTGGAGGGCCGGGTCTCCTGCAGGAAGTCCCTGATGTTGTACGTTCCTGGGCCCAGCCTTTGCTTCTGCAGGAGGAGAGTTGGGAAGGCAAGGATGGGGCTGGGTATCGCTGCCCATGCTGCCTGCACCGCTTGCCCCCATGCAGGAAACATGCACGGAGGGCAGATCAAACCCAGCTCTTACCTTGCATTTGAGCCTCTTCATTATTTCCTTGAACTGGAAATGGGGTAGCTGGCTAAGCCAGGAGCCCTTCTCTGGTCTCGCCTAGCTACAGGCTGATGCCTTCCCCTGCAACGCAGAGCCGGAGCACGGCCATCAGCAGCGCCAGGACTGGAGCACGAGGCTGAGCCCATGCTCAGCCAGCCGTGGCTCCGCAGGTGGGCGAGGAGGGGAGATGGACATGGGGATCCGCTGCTCCACACCCCACTCCTCCGTGCTCTGTCTTTGCTGAGCACCAAGAAGGCGCCAGCAAGCTCTGGCGTGAGCAGCCCACACCCCACACACCCACCCTGAGGTGCTCCCAGCCTGATGGGTCCCAGACCGCCACGTGCAGAAAGTCCCCGTGCAAGAAGCTGCTTCCCAGCGGGCACAGACAAGCTGGGAGGCGAGGAGAGCTACACCAGTTAAGTCCAGCTCTCCCTGTGCAGCCAGGCAGGCCCAGCCGGTGGCCTCACCTGGCTGTCCATGTCCCTGGGGAGTGCTTGCAGGCCCATGCTGGCAGCTCTGATCCCCAAGGGCTGCAGGGATGGTGGTAACCCTCGCCATGGCAGCCGTTACTGTGGCACCCAGCATCCCTGTTCTCCAGGTCCCCTCCCAGGAGCTGACAGGGCCTGCAGGCAGCAGGGTCGAGGCAGAGAGCTCGGTTGTAACAGAGGCTCCCAGCCTGGCTAAAGCAACATATTCAGGGCTCGATCCAACTGTTTACCAGGCTTTCATAGGGACAAATTATCTCTAAGCTGCTAAAAAGTATATTCTTAAAGCAACAACCCAACCCGCCAATCCCACTTTGGGCAATAAAATGCTGCTTTTAGTGTGCCCTGGTTTGGGCTAGGACAGAACCAATTTTGTTTTAGTAACTTTACTTTTTTAGTTAAGTCCCTTCTGAGGAGCTACGCTCTCTGAAATTAACTGCATGTTTTCCAGACAGTGGCTGCTTCTAGAGGTGATAAGGCTCAGTGTTTATAGTTAGTGCTGGAACATCAGTAGGAATGGTATGCAGAAAGGCTCTTGCTTATAGTTATCCCTATGGCGACCAAGGTCGATGCTTGCTTCTGCTGAGTTTCTTATGGACCGGAACTGAAAGAGCAGAGAAGTGGTCACACCTGGGACCCTGCGGTAGGGAGGAGCACGTCGGACAGGTGACCCAAACCTGACCAAAGGAAGTATTCCATTCCATACGCGCCATACTCAGTATAAAGCTGAGGGGTCACCAGGGTCTTGCTCTCTTCTTCTACGGCCGGTGTCCAAGGAGGACTCTGTCCGATTCTTCTGCCTTTGATCCCAATCCGTGCATTCCTGCGTCCAGTTCCTGCCTGCTGCTGAGTACAGTCCAGGACTTTCTCAGGGTGTGCCCCGCAGCGTGTGGGTGACGTATTCGTCATCGGGGGGGAGCTCGATATTGGTTTTGTGTGTATTTGTATATTTGCAGATATTTCATTATTACTTTTCCTATTATTATTATACATTGTTATTGTAGTTAGATTAAAGCTGTTTTAACTTTTCCAACCCGTAAGCCTCTTTCCCTTTTCTCTTCCCACCCCTCCCATTTTGGGGAGGGAGGGGGTTAACAAAGAGCATCTGTCACCCATTTAATAGCCAGCCCAGCTTTAAACCTTGACATAGTGCTTGTGCCCTCTGTGGCACCATGTTTGCTGCATCTGTGAGCACTGGTGGATCTAGGGAAGACATCCATGATCTCCACAGGGGAGGCTCACCAGCCCCCTTAATGCCCATGGCATTTTGGACAGGAGCAAGACAAGCCTGGGGAGGCCGGTTCCCTGGCGCTGGGCTGCTGTTTGGTGCAGAAAGCAGGGTTTGCTGCCCAGACCCAGTCCCAGCCATGCCACCTGCTCCCACTGCAGGCTGCGCAGGATCCTGCCAAGACGGGGCAGCAGGGAGCAGACAAGGCTGCCCGCCTTCAACTGGACCCTGGTGCCGCTCTGACAAGTCATCACGTCCTCCAACGCTCACTACAGAGGTAGGAGAACCAGGTTATTTCAGCAGGTGGGAGACCCCAAACCCATCTGTGTAAAACTGGCCTCTGGTCCCTATGCACACGTAACTCATGGTGTAATGCGCCCTGCACTGATGGATGCTGTGTGTACCTACATCCAAGGGAGCCCTGAAGCTCCGATGATGACACGCGTTATTCTGATTGATTTATTGACTATATTCTTGTCAATGTTGTTTATTTTCAAAAGTGTTGTCTGCTCAGGAGGAGCTGTCTGAAAGCACCCAAGGGCTACCCAGGCGCACCCACACCTTGGATAGCTGCCAGGGCACAGGGGATGTGCGATAATTTTAAATCCACAAGTAACTTCCTGAGGGGCGAATCCAGCACAAGCCCTGCCACTACCACTCCACAGGGCATAAAAACAGTGTCCTGCAGTCGTGCAGTGACAGTCACATCACTGGAAGGAACTGAAGTACTCATGAAAGTTAGTCAGCCAGGTGTGTGAGCCAGCGCTGTGGGCTCACAGACCCTACAAGCTGTGTAAGAGCATGGCCAGGGTCGGTCAGGGTGCGTGCGCCGCCTCTGCGCTGAGACCCCAAGCCCAAACTGCAAATCTTCCGCAGGATGGAGAGAGGTTCGGCCGCTGAATGACTTGGCCTCTCGCCTGCCCTGTCTTCTCTTCCCTAGCCCTGGCCTTGTGCTGCCTGGTGCTGCTGCTGGAAAGGAAAGAAATGCTTTCCACCACCCCGACAGGGGCCCAGGACTATGGCTTCTCTGAGACTGACCTCCTCAATTGCTTCAGAAAGATGCTACACCCAGCACTGCTGCGCCAGTGACTGATTTGGGTCCTTCGTTTGCCTTCCCCCGGTCCTCAGTGCTTTTCCTCCTGGAAATGCCCCGAGGCGAAGAGGCCCCAGACAGAGCCGATACCCCAGTGCTACCATGTACAGAGCACACCCCTCCCAGGCCACGTGTTTGACCCCAAGGGCATAAATCAGCCCCTGGCAAAGCAGCAGGTGAACAGTTCGGTGAAAGGCTGCAGGGACAGCAGTACATTTATTAGATTCCCCCAGCACAGCTGTTAAAAATAAGAAGCATAGACACGCTTTCAGGCACATAACCCCCAAGCTTAGCCCCACACTCAGTCCTGTCTGGTGATTTAATAAGAGATCGCAGCTTTCCCCACAGACCGCGTCTCTTATATAGCCTTAAACCCTCCTGGTTAAAACACCACCCCGGTGAATCAATCCAAGATGTTTTTTGTCCCTTTGATCAGCACAGCAGACAGTAAGTTGCTGACAGAAACTTGTTTCACTTCTGGGGCTCAAACAGGCGATAGAAACAGTGAAAGACAGCCCTCCCGTCCCGAACCACCTGCCAAAAATCTTCCGCATCCTGGGCGAGCAGGAGACGGCCAAAGGGGTATGCAAGATGGCACCGGATGTCCTGCGGGACCCACAGCTCAGCTGGCAGGCGCACTGGGCCCAGGCGCACATAGGTCCCCATCGGAGCCAGCAGAGCGTGCTGGGTGCACGAGGGGCGGGCACGTCCCCTTCCCGCAGGGACCTCTCCTGCTCCTCCAGCCTCTGAGATGGCCGCAGCGCGTCTCCCAGACAGCTTTTGCGTTGCTTGTTTAATTGTGGTGAGAAACGCAAAGGGAGAAGTAATTGCCTGCCGAAACTCGTGAAGGCTGGTCTGGGAGTGAAGTTGCTACCTAGCAGCCGGGAAATCTGGGCCAGATCCTGGCTCTGGCACTGAGCTGCTGAGGGCCTTCCACAGGTCCCTCTGAACAAGGTTTTACAGGGTCACCTCACAGAACTGGCTCCACTATTTAATGACTTTAATGCTCCTAAAGCACCCAGGAGCATAAAAAATGTGTGCTTTAATCCCTTGACTTTGCCCGTTTCCAGCCCCCTGTAAACAAGAGTGCACATTAGTGAGTATTTCCCATTAGAGAAGAATCACGAAGATTAGTTCCAATCCTATTTTTAAATAAAATAAAGACTCATTCTTAGTTCTTTATATTTAAACAGCATTTTTTAACTCCTCATAAAACGAGGCTCAGTGAAGTGAAATCTCCTCCTCTAGTGGAGGACTTCAATATGTGCTCAGGCTGCCCTTCAGAGATGTTTCACTTCCTTTGAGCAAGAGGCAGGAGGCTGATAAGTGCAGCGTGGAGGCGGTGACTGGGTGCCGGGTGGTGTCTGCCTGCCAGGTTTGACTGGAGAAAGATGAAACGACAGAAGAAAAAGGCTTTTGATTTCTCAGCTCTTCTTCACACACACTCCTACGGCCAAGCGGTTCAACCTCTGAACGTGTTAGGGCACGCTGCCGCCATGCCTGAGCCTGGAGGGGGAGCGGGTAGGCTAGCTGCTTTTAAGGACCTCGTGATCACCAAGAACTACATTTACAGCCAAGGTCAACAGGATGAGCGGCATCTCAGGGGCTTGCACCACCTTTCCTGGTACTGCTGACCATGGGGTTGTGCTTTGGACACAGAGGTGCTGGTGCTGGGCAAGCTGGCCTGGCTCTCTGGTGTAGCTTGGCACGGCCAAGGAGCTGACCTGGTGCGTGCTGGTGGTTTGTGCTCACATCACTTCGTCACCCACCCTGCAACTGGGCACTGAGGCACGCTCATGAGTTTCCTCTGGTCTCCCTATCCACATGAAGATGTGTCTGCAAGACCTGGAACTCGCCAAGACGGGACAGGGCCCAGTGCCTGACAGAAGGAAGCTCACGCATGCTAAAAACGACCTCGAAAGGGTCCTCAAGGTTTGTCCATGCCCGAGCACAAACCTGGGCACGGGCCAGGTGAGGATCTCACACCCCAGGGATCGCGAGGAGCTCCGTGCACTGTCCCCACGTTTTCATTAACTCTCGGCCCTACAGTTAGGGCAGAGACTGAGGGGCCTGGCCCTCGGCTGCCTCTCCCTCCTCGGCTCCCGTGCCCCCGGGGACGCCCACGCGCTTTCACGCAGCCCAGCCACGGGAGCCCCGGGCAGCCCCGGCGAGAGCCCCGCACGCCCCGTGGGGTCGCCGCCCNTCGTGCCGGAGCCAGAGGCTGATGCTGCGGGCCGGGCTCATCCACCCGTGCGGCCCCGGCTGCTACGCGTACCTGCCGCTCGCCGTGCGCGCCATGGAGAAGCTCGTCGGGGCGATGGATGAGGAGATGCAGGCCGTGGGCGGGCAGAAGCTGAACATGCCCAGCCTGAGCTCGGCAGAGCTGTGGCGTGCCAGCGGCCGCTGGGACCGCATGGGGCCAGAGCTCTTCCGGCTGGCTGACCGGCACGGCAAGGACTACTGCCTGGGCCCCACGCACGAGGAGGCCGTGACGGAGCTGGTGGCCGCTCANCTTGTTTCTTTTTTTCCACCGCCCCGCCGCCATCCCTGCGGAACCATAGAGTCCCGGCCCCCTCCGCCGGACGCCCGCGTCCCGCCCCGTTAACTTCCGCCTTCCGTCCGGCGGTGGGTTAGACCCCCTCCACGTGACCTGGGGGGCGGGGCCGCGGTTCCCATTGGTCGTGTCGGCGGGGCNGCACGGCAAGGACTACTGCCTGGGCCCCACGCACGAGGAGGCCGTGACGGAGCTGGTGGCCGCTCAGAGCAACCTGTCCTACAAGCAGCTCCCGCTGCGCCTCTACCAGGTCACCAGGAAGTTTCGGGACGAGCCCAAGCCGCGCTTCGGCTTGCTGCGCAGCCGCGAGTTCTACATGAAGGACATGTACACCTTCGATGCCTCCGAAGAGGCGGCTCGGCACACCTACGACCTGGTGTGCGACGCCTACCGCAGCCTCTTCAACCGCCTGGGCCTTCCCTTCGTCAAAGTGCGGGCAGCCACAGGCACCATCGGTGGCACCGTGTCCCATGAGTTCCAGCTCCCGGCAGACGTCGGCGAGGACAGGCTGGTGCTGTGCCCCAACGGACATTTCGCAGCCAACGTGGAAACGTTAGACGGGGAGCAAACGTCTTGCCCAGCGTGCGGGGAAAAACTCACCCAGACCAAAGGGATCGAAGTGGGACACACGTTTTATTTGGGCACCAAGTATTCCTCCGTCTCCAACGCTGTCTTCTACACCCCCGAGAATAAACCACAGCTGGCAGAAATGGGTTGCTATGGCCTAGGCGTCAGTCGCATCCTGGCAGCCTCCATTGAGGTACTCTCCACAGAGGACAGCATCCGCTGGCCGAGCCTCATCGCACCCTACCAGCTCTGCTTCATTCCCCCCAAGGGAGGCAGCAAGGAGGAGGAGGAGGGAGCCGCGCTGCTGGAGCGGGTGTACGACAACCTCGCCGAAGTGCTGCCCCACCTTGCCGGCGACGCGGTGCTGGATGACAGGACACAGCTCACCATCGGCAAAAGGCTAAAGGACGCCAACAAGCTGGGTTATCCCTATGTGGTCGTAGCTGGGAAGAGGGTTTGTGAGGACCCCCCAGTCTTCGAGGTCTGGGATCAGAACGCTGGTGAGGTTTTGTTCCTCACCAAGGAAGGTGTCATTGAGTTGCTGAGTAAAGTGCAAGTCCCTTAAACTCCCCATCTCTCAGTCTCTCTCGTCTTTGCTGCACTAAGTTTATCTGAACAGCCCCGCTCCTTTTCAAGGACGTGCAGGTTGTCAGCAGTGGCTCTGAGTGAGCGGAGCCAAATCCAGCTCACCTCAGAGCCGGCCGGGGTGTCTTGCAGCCGTGCCAGGCGCTGGGGTTGAGCTGGGGTCAGCCCACGCTCCCCCATGGGGCCAGCAGCATTTCTCCCTCCGGCTGCAGGCCCCCGTGAGCTGCTTTTACTGGCGCGCGTAGCCCCATGCAGCCATGGGAGCGCGGCAGGGTGAGCCCCTGGCTTCCCAGCCGCGGCGGACAGCCTGGCCGTGGCCTCTGTCGAGTGCACACAGCAGCTGAGGCTGCAGGAGGCGGAACAGGAGGGCTTTCCCTCGCCCTTTTCGGGTGCCGAGTTCGCAGCATGAGGGATTTTAAGAAGAGGAGAAAGGAAGACACCTTTCCTCCATTTGCGTCTTCTCTTTGGAGACACTCGGGTTCCATGAAGGTGGAGGCTAATCTTAATTAAAGCAAAATGGTAAACTCCAGAGCCTTGTTCACCTTGAAACTGCCACAGCACTGCAAGTCTGCAGGAATTTAGGTGAAGAATGTGGTGGGCATCCGCATCGCGGTCCTGCAGGTTGGTCCAGCTGGGGAGGCGCCTGGATCTGCCAGGCTTGGGTGGTCACGGTGTGGTTTTGGGCATGTGGCCTCAAGGTGGTACAAAATCTTCACAAAAAAATTAACAAGGGAACATGAAATCTGGGGACCTGCAAAGCTTGGGGGTAAAAATGTCCAGGGCCATGTTGTTGCCTGTAGGCTAGTCCCGCAGGGCGGTGACGTCCCGCCTGTACGTGCTCACTGCACACGGGGCT
>VZSC01017443.1:17695-54971 GCA_013398225.1 Steatornis caripensis | reverse complement strand
GGGGCGGTCCGGAGCGGCAGCATGGCGGACGCCGGGTCGGGCGGCGGCGCGGCGCGGTACCGGGGCGCTCTGCACCCCGATACCTGGGAGCAGGTGAGGCGGCGGGGCCGGGGCGGTGCGGGGAGCCGGGCCGGGCCGGGCTGAGGGACCGTGCGTGTGCGCCCGCAGGAGCTGGAGGCCATCCCCATGTTCATGAAGCGGTGCCCGGCCGAGATCGACGCGGCGCGGCAGCCCGAGCTGGCCTGTCTGCAGTCCCTGCTCTTCGACGAGGAGCGGGGCCCCGCAGGTGGGGGGGGGGGCAGCCGGGGCGGCGGCGGGGGTTGGCTCTCGGTCTGCGCCGCCGGCCCCGGCCGCCGGAGAGTGCTCCGGGGCGCCCGGGGGGCGCTGGGCCGCCGCGCCGCCGCTCAGGCCCTGCGCCCCGCAGAGCTGGCCGGCATGTACAGACGCGAGGGGAACGAGTACTTCAGGGAGAGGGACTACCGGAGAGCCGCCGTCGCCTACACCGAGGGGCTGAAGAAGAGCGGCGGGGACGCCGAGCTGGGCGCCGTGCTGCACACAAACCGGGGGGCCGCGCAGTTCCACCTGGGTAAGGGGCTCCGCGCCATCCTGCCCGGGCAGCGCTGGGGAGGGGGCTCTCAGCCGCCCGGCGCGGCCCTGCCCCGCCAGCTCTTGCTCTTGGCTTGCTCGCTCTTCCTCCGCTCGCCTCGCAGGGACCCTAGAAACTCTAAGCTGTCTTGTCGCCGTCGGATCTGGTTGAATCTTAAACAAAAGGTTCCGAGCGGTGCTGCTTGCTTTATAGGTAACTACCGTTCTGCTCTCAATGATGCCATCCAAGCGAGAAAGCTGAAGCCCACCCATCTCAAAGCGATCATAAGAGGTAAGCGTTAAAGCACACGTTACTGCGGGGAGCGTCTTTCAAAACGGCTTCACACACCTTAGTTTCACTTACTATGCTGTTACCGTTACAAGCCCTGGAACAGACCGTTGTTGGATGATTCTTTGTTTTGCTGCACGGTTCTGTGCATGAAACAACACTGTTTATAAACCTTAAATTACCGCGAGTGTGCATTTGTACTCTCTTTCAGGACAGCATTCATCTCAGAAAACCAAAGCAGTTACGGTACCAGATCTCTTCTCTTACCTTGTTGTTGCTGTTTCTGCCCAAAACAGAGCTCTATCTTTTGCTTTGGATTAGTCAAAACACTTTTTGCTCTTTGCCCTTCAGCTTCCTTCTTTCTCAAAGAGGTGTTGAACCTGTTTCTGTAGAGCACAGCATAACTTTTGCTGTTTTCCATAATATTAGTTTTTGGGGCTTGTTTCTTTTTTTCCACAGCCTTTCTCGCTCCATGGAAACGGCCGCTTTATTTTTCCTTACGAGACAAATACTGATGGGTTAATTATAATGATAAATTTTTGCTTGGAGCACACACTTCTAGCATCATTCTGCTGATTTCTCCAACTAGATGAACAAATTATACAAGAACTGTTGAAATATTTTGTATTTTCTTCTCAGCTGACCGCTGGAGGTCTGCAATTGAACATGACCCCGCAAGACGATAGCGTGTGCTGCTGTGTATGCCTCTTGCAAGCACTATGGCTAATGCTGTCTTTATAACCACCGCTTTGTGTAGTAGTTGTATACTGACTCCAGTACTAGAAACTTAAAATCTTCATCCTTCCAGGAGCTCTCTGTCACATGGAGCTAAAGAATTTCTCTGAAGCAATAGCATGGTGTGAGGAGGGCTTGCGAATAGATTCAAAAGAAAAAAAGCTTTTGGAAATGAGAGCTAAAGCTGACAAACTAAAGGTAAATATTAAGGCAGTCTAGCGTCTACAATGCTTGTCACCTTGCTTTGTGTCGAGAAGCACTTTGGGATCCTTGGTTGAAGAGTGCTCCGTACACATTTCCGTGCAGTATGATATCCCCAAAGAGAACCAAGTGGTGGTTCCGCGTAGTGTGTGTTGTTGAGATGTGTAGGGAAGAGGCGGAGGGGACCCTTCTGGAGATCTGAACCGATTTCTCTGCAGGGAAGGGTAGAGCGGTGATGGGCATTGACTTGCTGTGTGTGACCGTGGTGCAACCTTTTCTTACGTGTAGCGAGCTGAGGAGCGGGATGCAAGGAAAGCAAAGGCGATGGAGAAGAAAGAGCAGTGTCAAAAGGAAATTTTGCTTNGGGGCGGTCCGGAGCGGCAGCATGGCGGACGCCGGGTCGGGCGGCGGCGCGGCGCGGTACCGGGGCGCTCTGCACCCCGATACCTGGGAGCAGGTGAGGCGGCGGGGCCGGGGCGGTGCGGGGAGCCGGGCCGGGCCGGGCTGAGGGACCGTGCGTGTGCGCCCGCAGGAGCTGGAGGCCATCCCCATGTTCATGAAGCGGTGCCCGGCCGAGATCGACGCGGCGCGGCAGCCCGAGCTGGCCTGTCTGCAGTCCCTGCTCTTCGACGAGGAGCGGGGCCCCGCAGGTGGGGGGGGGGGCAGCCGGGGCGGCGGCGGGGGTTGGCTCTCGGTCTGCGCCGCCGGCCCCGGCCGCCGGAGAGTGCTCCGGGGCGCCCGGGGGGCGCTGGGCCGCCGCGCCGCCGCTCAGGCCCTGCGCCCCGCAGAGCTGGCCGGCATGTACAGACGCGAGGGGAACGAGTACTTCAGGGAGAGGGACTACCGGAGAGCCGCCGTCGCCTACACCGAGGGGCTGAAGAAGAGCGGCGGGGACGCCGAGCTGGGCGCCGTGCTGCACACAAACCGGGGGGCCGCGCAGTTCCACCTGGGTAAGGGGCTCCGCGCCATCCTGCCCGGGCAGCGCTGGGGAGGGGGCTCTCAGCCGCCCGGCGCGGCCCTGCCCCGCCAGCTCTTGCTCTTGGCTTGCTCGCTCTTCCTCCGCTCGCCTCGCAGGGACCCTAGAAACTCTAAGCTGTCTTGTCGCCGTCGGATCTGGTTGAATCTTAAACAAAAGGTTCCGAGCGGTGCTGCTTGCTTTATAGGTAACTACCGTTCTGCTCTCAATGATGCCATCCAAGCGAGAAAGCTGAAGCCCACCCATCTCAAAGCGATCATAAGAGGTAAGCGTTAAAGCACACGTTACTGCGGGGAGCGTCTTTCAAAACGGCTTCACACACCTTAGTTTCACTTACTATGCCGTTACCGTTACAAGCCCTGGAACAGACCGTTGTTGGATGATTCTTTGTTTTGCTGCACGGTTCTGTGCATGAAACAACACTGTTTATAAACCTTAAATTACCGCGAGTGTGCATTTGTACTCTCTTTCAGGACAGCATTCATCTCAGAAAACCAAAGCAGTTACGGTACCAGATCTCTTCTCTTACCTTGTTGTTGCTGTTTCTGCCCAAAACAGAGCTCTATCTTTTGCTTTGGATTAGTCAAAACACTTTTTGCTCTTTGCCCTTCAGCTTCCTTCTTTCTCAAAGAGGTGTTGAACCTGTTTCTGTAGAGCACAGCATAACTTTTGCTGTTTTCCATAATATTAGTTTTTGGGGCTTGTTTCTTTTTTTCCACAGCCTTTCTCGCTCCATGGAAACGGCCGCTTTATTTTTCCTTACGAGACAAATACTGATGGGTTAATTATAATGATAAATTTTTGCTTGGAGCACACACTTCTAGCATCATTCTGCTGATTTCTCCAACTAGATGAACAAATTATACAAGAACTGTTGAAATATTTTGTATTTTCTTCTCAGCTGACCGCTGGAGGTCTGCAATTGAACATGACCCCGCAAGACGATAGCGTGTGCTGCTGTGTATGCCTCTTGCAAGCACTATGGCTAATGCTGTCTTTATAACCACCGCTTTGTGTAGTAGTTGTATACTGACTCCAGTACTAGAAACTTAAAATCTTCATCCTTCCAGGAGCTCTCTGTCACATGGAGCTAAAGAATTTCTCTGAAGCAATAGCATGGTGTGAGGAGGGCTTGCGAATAGATTCAAAAGAAAAAAAGCTTTTGGAAATGAGAGCTAAAGCTGACAAACTAAAGGTAAATATTAAGGCAGTCTAGCGTCTACAATGCTTGTCACCTTGCTTTGTGTCGAGAAGCACTTTGGGATCCTTGGTTGAAGAGTGCTCCGTACACATTTCCGTGCAGTATGATATCCCCAAAGAGAACCAAGTGGTGGTTCCGCGTAGTGTGTGTTGTTGAGATGTGTAGGGAAGAGGCGGAGGGGACCCTTCTGGAGATCTGAACCGATTTCTCTGCAGGGAAGGGTAGAGCGGTGATGGGCATTGACTTGCTGTGTGTGACCGTGGTGCAACCTTTTCTTACGTGTAGCGAGCTGAGGAGCGGGATGCAAGGAAAGCAAAGGCGATGGAGAAGAAAGAGCAGTGTCAAAAGGAAATTTTGCTTGCAGCAATAAAGGTGGGCCGGTGAAGGGCTTTGGTTTTGTTTTAAGAGCTCTCCTGTTTGTTTCTAAGAGGTCACTCTCAAATGCTGGCTTTTGTGTGCTAGAGCAAAAAAAAATAAGTTAAAACTATGATTCTCCTTATCTGCATGGCTCTAGCCCCAGCCCCCGGGTTTCCGTATTTCAGGTAACAACTAATGCAAAGAGATGGACTGAGCTGCCAAGAGAGTGCTCTGGCTGCTGGGCTGTAGCATCGCACTGGCCCAATGAAGCTCACTTTCTTTGCTGCCGATGGGCATTACTTCAGTGGAAGGATAGAAGATAACCGTCCAGTGGGGTGGAGGAGAGAATCAGTCCTGGATCTTCTCCTTCCTACTTCCTCTCCTTCCTTTGGGCTGTGTTAAAATATTTTTGGCTATTACATAAATCCAATCTCCTCTTCTGCAGTTGTCTTTCCAAAGAAAAGAGCGAGCTTTCTTCAGTTTTCTGAAAGAGTGGATGTTCTCGGGAGCTGGTGCGTGTAGTTGCACCCTGAATTTATGCCGGCTAGGTGCCAGAGAACAGGACTTCAGATGCATCCCTTTCCCCGCATTTTCTCAGGCTCTTCTCTCAGCACGCAGGCTCCTCTGGATTCCCACCTCTCCTCCTCCGTTTTGTGAGGAGTCCAGGTGTCTGGCTGAGGTTCTGGATTCTACTGGGAAGGCCAGGCACCTGAGTCTGATACTGTAGGAAGGCTTTTGATGGCATGTTTAAGAGCTAACTCATTAAAAAGAATGACAGTTTGTCCTTTTGCTGACTGCTAAATTTTGCTCTCTTTCTCCCCGCCTGTTTGTTTTTTTTTGGTTGGGTTGGTTTTTTTCCTTCCTCCCCTCCAGGAAAGAAATATCAAACTGGTACTTGAGCCTTCAAATGAAGAAGATGAAATATCAGATGGCCTGGCTGAGATATCCTTAGATGGGTTCCGCTCTGACAATGCCACCAGGGCAAAGGTGCGCTTAGATGCTGATGGCAACCTGAACTGGCCTGTCCTCTTTCTGTACCCAGAGCACGAGCAAACAGACTTCATTGCGGCTTTTCATGAGAACTCCAGGTAAGCGCACTGTCAGCAACGTTTTTGCACGAAGGAGATGTTTGAGTAGATGAGAACAGACAGCAAGTGAAACACTGCCATGCTGATGAAGTAGCTCCAGACTTCAAATCATAGCTGACCCTGCTTTTGAGCAGGAGGCTGCACTAGGTGATCTCCTGAGGTCCTTTCCAACCTGTATTATACTGTGATTGACAAATGCCACTTTCAAACATGAGGGCCAAAATCTCGGGGTTACATAAATGTATAGCGCAGAGAACACATTGTATCTAGCCAATGCGATTAAAGGAGCTTGCACGGCAAGCTTAGACCAGTGGCCAGTAATAGCAGTGACCCATCTGCATGCATGGATTTTAGAGGTTCATTGAAGTGCTGTTTCAAGGCCCTCCACATACCAAGTCTCAGAAAGAGGATTAAACTTAACATTTATAAAAAGCTTCCAAAAGGGACCTCTTGTAACCACCAGTGACCCCATAGTTTTCCTTTGTGCTTACAGCAGGCCCGACTGAAGTCCTGCAGACCTTTCAGACTATAAGAGAGAACTCCACGTTTCTTGAAGTTAACTTCAGTTTCTGATCTTGCAACGTGAAACAAACTTGGAATTTGTAAACTTTTTTTTTTTTGTGGGGAGAAATGTATTCCTCAGATTTACTGTTAAGTTTAGGACTTAAAGTTATGGTCCAAGCAGATGAAGTAAATTTGTGGTTCTTCTACGGTAGTGTTCGCTATGCCTTTTCATGACCAAAGCCAAAGGAAGTGAAAATGGGTTCTTGGAACAAATTGGCCACCAGCACTCCTGAAGTACCAAAATAGACAAGCCTCTGATACACAAGCGTGTCCTGAGCACTCTGATCTAGTGAAGTGTGGTGCTGATGGGACCGTGTAGAAGGAAAATAAATTTTAGACAAAATGCAGGGCGTTTATTTTGGCATCTTTTTAAGGGTGAAAATGAAAAGCTAAGAATACTTTGCTGTTGCACCGCCCAAGTTTGAAACCAATAGCATGAGTTACACTGGGGCCTTGGTCTCACTGGGAAAGCAAGGAGTTTGAAGGAAGAAACTACTAGTGATCTAAACTTACTTTCAAGCCTATTGTCTAATTTGCTAATGTATTTTTACCATCATTCAAATGCAACCCTACAAATTACTGAAGCTGAACGCTTCATCTAAGCTAACCAAGTGTATTGTGGCTTTTAGGTTTATCGATCATTTAATGGTGATGTTTGCTGAGTTACCTCCTTGGGATGTAGAAAGAAAGTACCTTCCCAGCAATCTTGAGGTGAGAACTTTGACTTTCCCTCTGTTTCAGGGTTGTTGTGTTGTGGTTGGTTTTTTTTCTAGAGTGAGGAAATACACAGCTTTGAGTGTACAAAAGCAATGGCGTTGTTACCCGTTTACCATGCACGATGTGAAAGAAGGATTTGGAGAGCTACGTTCACTTACAAACTCAAACATTTTCCAGATGTGCTGACACGGACACAGAATTCATTAATGAAAGTTCTTTTGTCGTCTGCTTAACGTTATATTTGATAGAAAGTATTTATAGAATTGCTTAGATTCCCATCTTTGTAATGATAATTAAGGTTTAGACCATCAAGCTGGTAGGCTACCTGTTTTTTTAACTGCGTTGTTGTGAACTTGCTCAATACAAACAAGAATTTTTTTTTTTTTAAAGTTTCTTTTCAGTTCTAACTGGTGCTGCTTAAACACTTAATCCCATCAAGGCAATGCATGTCTATTAAGACTTCAGCATGTGGGCGATGCAAGTTGGTTGTTGCTACAGCAGGTTTGGAGAATTTTTCAGGAATTGTACATGGAAGGATACAGAAGTTTATTTTTCATTTTCCGCTTCAGTGTCACGTGCAGCAGGCAACAGCACAGCCCTTACTGCAGCGAGCAGACAGGTCCAAAAGGACAGTGGCTGTATACTTTACCAGATTAGAAACTTGGGTTATAGCACTGTGTGGATGTACAGTCTAAGGCACAGTTGCTGGGTTCTAATCTCTTAAAGCTACTCTTACTTTGTTCGAATATCTTTACAACTCCTCAGTTTAGCTCATGCCATTGCTGCATTTCACCTGTTAGAAAGCAGCCCTTAGATTTGGAATGCTTCTCTGTAAAGCGCAGGAGCAGCCGGTGTATTTTGCCTTCCCGCTGCCATAAGAAGCTAAGCTGGTTTATACAGGGAGGACTTGGGATTTACACAAAACAGTTTCTACCTTACTGAAGTTGGCATCCGACACAGTCGGTTCAAGGTACAGAAGTTTGATAAACCTCTAGTAGGTATAGGGCGTGCTCTTCCTGGACTTTCAACAGCTTAGTAGTTTGCCTATCTTAAGTATTTAATAACCCTCACAATTTTTTTTTTCAGCTCTATTTTGAAGATGAGGAAAGAGCAGAAATGTACGAGCTGGACCCAGAACACACACTGCTACAAGTGCTGCAGCACCAAAGGTGAGGCTGCACCTGTTCATGTCCAGAGAGGGCATGAAGGGAAAAAGTATGAGCTTTGGGCTTTAAGCACAGTTTGTTCTCTGATGTAATAGTCCTAGCTCTTGGACTTTAATAGTCCTAACTCTGGAAGGTGTAAAGTAGTGGGACTGCGTGGTTTTTGTGTCTGGCTTTAGCTACTCGCATATTTTTTTCCCCGAAAAAATGAACAACTCTTCCCAGGACTGGATGGAGATGGGAAGGGGAGTTGGGCTACAGACAAACAGCAGCACAAAAGGGCCGTTTCAGATTCCGTCTACACAGTGCTACTTTAAAAAAAAAAAAGGCACAGCATATAAAGAGAGCATGTTGAAGATTAACAATGCTCTCACTGTTAATAATGCTGCGTGAGCAGCCCCCAGCACAGTGTGCAGCACAGTTTCACTCTGAAACTGACTTTGAAGTGTTGTGCAGTTATTTAGAGAGAAGAATTTGCTGTTTGTGAAGCCAAAAAGTTACTGTAAAGCCCGGGCTGTTAACTTGCACTGTCTTGTAGCTGTCTGGAGAAAGCCTGCTGACAGCGCTAGTGGCTTGGTCTGTCACAGTGGGAGCAGAGCTCTGGGTCCCACTGCTGCAGGCTGTGTCTGAGCTGTCACTCCATAAAACTCAGCAGCGTCCCTAAGCCCTCAGTCTGTAAGGGCGGTTGTGAAAGAAACCTCCTACCAGGGGGAGAATAACAGCTGTTTTAATTAGAAGTAGCTGTTGGGAGAAGAGTTGATTCATAAAACACTCCTCTTTGGATGTGTGTAGCCCTGGCTACAAAAGGCTCTGCTAGTCAGCAAAAACCCTTGTCCTCAGCCTTGGGGAGGTCAGTCTGCATTGAGCTAGGTGGAAGGCGCTCACTTTGCATGACCCTTGGCTAGCTGCAAGGAAGCCAAAGGACTCCTTTTAATCTTTGCAGGTATTTTGTAAAGGCTGGGACTCCAACAGTTTTGGCATTTGCAAAGCATTCTCCTTTCTCTAAGAAGTACTTCTCTGGCAAGAAGGTGCATCGACTGTAATGAGCAAGAACGAAATGAGAGGAATCCCATGCGAGAGGCTGCTGTTTGTTACGCCAGCTACAGGCTGCACACTTCTGCGTGAACAAAAGTACCTTGCACGTTTCAGGGGAAAAATAATCTCAGCACTTGGGGAAACTTCCAGGAAAGCAGCATAGGAGAATGAAGGGCTTACAAGAGGGGATTATTTGTTTAAAAAGAAATCCAGCTGGCTTGCAGGAGGTCTCCTTTGTGATAGGCTGTGTGTGGTTTTGAAATAAACCTGAAGCAGTGCCAAACACTGGCTACAGTTTGAAGCTACAGCAGCTGGGAGCGTACTTGCTTACCTGTGAAATATCACCTGTTTCCTCGGAGGTGGGCTGTAGTGCTGGGGTTTAACAGCAGTGGTCTGGGGCGATACCTGCCTGTTGCAGCAGGATAGATGCAATCAGATTCCTGCCTGGGATTAAGCAGCTGCTGTTTTTTCACCGCTTGGCTCTGCTGCTGGCCAGGGTAAAGCAGAGCTCTTTGTTCAGAGCGCTGACCTTTTTGCTACCTTACTGATTGTCCTATATAACCTGGAAATAAACATGTCTGTTTTAAGTAGACTGACTTCTGCCTAATAAATGAGACAATAATTTTTCTCACCTCATGCAATGCTACAACAGAATGACAGGCAGTAATTCTAAACCCAAACGTAACAACCTTGTCCATTACACTAATTGGTAAAGCCAACATACAGGGTCTTCTGTGCTTCTGTATTAGCTTTCAGCACTTAATTAAAAGTAAGTCTAAAGCTCTCATTTCTCTCTCTTCTGCAGTCTCTCTGCAACTGGAGAAACACACTGCAGTTTTAGGCACATGTAGCTCACGGGGCATTAAAATGCTGTTCAGCCATAAACACTTCTGCTTAGATCATGGAGGATTTTTCTCACTCCAGAGCTGGATTCAGACAGCTCTAAAGAAAGCATTTCTGTTTCGCTATTCCTAAACTTCTGCACCACACACAAACACAGTTGAAAGTATCTCTGTCTGAGGATGCTGAAATTTAATCTCCAAAGCTTACGGCTGCTCTATGGCAAGGCAGCAGGATAGCCTCCTTTTCCTGGAGCGTTGGTTCTGGCCGGCCAGCCCTCGCCTCTCCGTGTCCTGCTCTCACAGGGCAGGGAGACGGGCGGCCAAGAAGTACAAGCTCAAGCCATTGCATGTGATGCAGCAGAGATTGCAGAGGGAGGACAGAGCGTGGTAGAGGGTGAACTGCTGGGACAGCTGCCTGTAGCTGGGGTTGGAGGCATGCAGCTGCCTGCAGGCCTTGCTGGTAAAAAGCCTGACCTCCTGGCCAAGGCCATGGCTGCGCTCGACGAGGTGCATGTCTGCAACGATGTCGGAGGTGACCTGCCCGAACCACTGGGTGTTCAGCACAGAAGCAGCGATGCAAACAAAGACGACGATGATCTGCAGGGGAGCAACACCAGCCATGAACATCTCACAGATGTGGTGGATTAAACGGCTCCCCCAGCCCCTCTTACACACAAGGCTTGCTGCAATCTGGATGTGAACTGGTTTCTTTTAACCAGAGCCAAGTGTGGACCTCGTCACCGTTTGCAAACCAGCCTCAGTGGAGCAGAGTGGCACCCCGCAGATGAAGGGATTTGGGCTACAGCCAGCTCGCGTTTTAAAGTGGGACACTACCTGGGTTGTTTGTTCTTCGCTGAACAGCTCGCTGGGATGGTGCATGGCAAATAGAGTCAGGTTGAGGTAGATGCAAGTGGAGCCAATGTGGAAGTAGTAGGGGAAGGGCTTGTGCTGGATGAAGGCGTAGGTGTGGCGAGGGAGGTGGTTGCCCATCACGAACCCTGCAAGCGGGGAGAGCAGGTAGGTCCTGGGGCAAAGCCCCCTCCCCTGGGCCTCCCCCCGGGCAGAGAGCCACGGTGGCGTGCACGGACCGCAACCTGCCGGCCACGAAGGTCACCCAGATCTGCATTCCCCAGGAGGTGGAGAGGAAAACCAGGTGCAGCAGTTTGATGGTGTTGGAGGGCTCTGTGGCGGTCGGCACGGTGTCCTGGCTGGGGACAGGTCCCTCCATGTCGGCCGAGCCTCCCCTAATTCAGCACTGAGCTGCTGTTACTGCCGTCACCTTGCTCGATCCAGCAAACGCAGTTTGTCTTCATAAGCCTGATTATTCGGGAAGAGCTTTGGAGCTGGCACGACCCCCAGCCGCACCACCACACACCTGTCCAGGCTGCAAACGCAGTTCTCAGACCCCTTATATGTTAGGGGCAGGGCACTGCGTCAGCAGCTGGTAACCATCTGTTTTGGGCGGACTTTCGGCAAAGTGCAGCCAAAGCCCCATCTCACCCCTGGCAGCAGGAACAAGCAAGAAGTCAATAAAAGGGGAAAATGAAAAGCCCTGACAAGTATGTCTGCCCATGCTGTGGCCATCAAAGAGGGGAGAAGTCCCCGTGCTTAAAAACAGCAACAGCTTCTGCGCATTTTAACCAAAAGGCCTGGGGGCTCAAAGAAGCAGGGCCAGCTCCTGGGCTCACCCCACTTCCCCAAACCCCACGCTGGCACAAGCATGAGAGCACGGGCAGCGGCAGGGGGAGGGAGGCTTTCAAGGAGCTGCCTGCTCTGCTACAAGGAGCACTTTGGAAATTAATTAAAATAAAGCTTGTGGGAGTAGTCCATCAATTCTGTCCCCTGCTTTATTCCTCCTCCCCTCAGCCAGCTGCCTCAGGGCATGAATTACAGCGGGATAGCCTTGAGAGAGATGCTGCCATCTAATTACATCCCGCTCCCCCTGCAAAACAGAAAAATGTACGCTGTGTTTTTCTATATCAATTCCAATGTATTTATTTAGGCATCTGTAAAATCAGGTCCCTGAAACCTTCTCATGGTGGTAGCATCACATACTGGAGAAGGCGCTCGGATCCCACCCGGACTGCTGGCCTGTAAATCCCCAGCTGTCTTCGTGGCCTTTGCTTTACCGAAAGCTGCTTGGTATTTCTGGGATGCTTCCCCGCTCCATCTTCCAGCAGCCCTGTCCACTGCACGATGGCAGGGGCCTGGGGAAGGCAGCCGTGGTCCTTTGGTGGGGCTTTGTTCCCTGCATCATCCTGTGCAGGAAGGCAGCGATGGGCAATGCGTGCAGCGAGCACGGAGCCCTGCAGCCCTCGGGGTCCCAGATCTGCCTTTCCAAATTGTTTGCCTCTGTGCAGGAATCAGCAGCCAAGGGCGGCAAGGCAGCTGGGTGCTTTCATGTAAAGAAGCCGCTGCCCGGAGTGTTGTTCGGCGCAGGGGGTAACACTCTGCAGGGATTTCTTTTTTATTTTTAAGGGAAAAAAGAAAAATAGTGATTGATTGCTAAATTGGCCCTAGAGCAGTGCATTTGGTGGGGAGGGCAAATAGGAGGCTCTGGGAAAGGCTGGTCAGAGCAGGCTGCTCCCAACCGGCTCCGATGCCCGCACCAGCGGGTCCCTTCTCCCCTGGGACTGGCTGTGGGACGAGGCGGCCGGAGATGGGGGCTCCAGGGATGCTCCAAGCTGCCCAGTCGTGCTGTCTGCCACTCCCTTGTCATTCCCTCCAGCAGAAGATGCTGCAGGACTGCAGTCTTTTCCCACCGGCACATAAACCACAAGATGCTTCGCACCACTGCAGCTCTCTGTTGTGCTCCCATCCATTGCCCTTTGCCCCCAGGTCAGTCCCGCTGTAGGACCCTGCACCCCCAGCGACCAGTGAGGGCTGACCGTGGCCCGCAGCAGGAAAAAGCACAATGCTTAGGGAGAAGGAGAGGTCAGTTGAAGTTTAATGTTCAGGCGAATACATCGTTCCCTGCACTTAATCAAGCAGCAGCAATTTCTAATGATAAGTAGAAAGGATGGCTCGCATCCCGGTGATAAAAAAGGCAGGTTTGCTCCGCATTTCGGGAGATAAGAGTGCTCTATAAAAATTGAATATTTTGTACCATGTTCAGCTTGAGACGGCTTTATCTGGTGGGGATAGCAGAGCAGGGGGAGGCCAGGGCAGTGCCGTGCCAGGCCTTGCACGGAGATGTTTATGATCAGAGATATGGCAGAGATAAGGAGTTTATGGCTGCAGCCGGCTCCAGGGCTGGGAGCCGCCGGCCGGTGCCTGCAGGAGGGGGGCAGGCGGCTCCTTCTGCTTTTAAACCAGGTGGGCGGTTTGGGTGGCAAAGCGCCTTTCTAGGGACTGTGTGTTGCAGAGGGAGGAAACACCCTGGGGTGCCTGGAAAATACCCTGCACTCATTTCTGGTACCCCACAGCCTCATCTTACCCCAAGCACAGCATCACTGTTGCTTGCTCAGAGTTAAGTCTGCAAAACCCTTGCTCGGGGTTAAGTGCACTGGGGCTTTTCTAGCAAAGGTGAGGGCACAGCTGCCTCGATTAAACCTGCCACGGTGCCCGAGGGGCTCATTCCCTTCCCAGTAGGCAGCAAGCTTTCTGAAAACCTCAATGCCATCAGCAAAATTACGGCTGTGTGACCCAGGAAAGCCTGGGAGGTGGCTCTCAGCCAGCCTGTGGCTGAGGGCAGACAGCCCCTGGGGTGTGACGGATGAGTCCACCATCACCCGTGCTGCATTTCGGTGGCTTTCCCGGAGCATCTCGGGGAGAAGCAGGTTGGCAGCAAGGTCTTTGCAATGGTTCTAACCCCGTCCTTTGCTGCTGCGGACATCTGTGAAACAGCTCCATGCTGCTGTCAAAGCGGCAGGGGGGAAGCACCCCCAGAGGTACTCATGCTGTTAGCGCTCAGAGCAATTAGGGATGGCATCGAGGGCTTTGAGGCTCTGGGCTTCGGCATCTGCCTGCAACCACCCTCCCTGTCCTCGGCAGCTTTGCTCAGGCTTAGGGAAACAAGGTTTGGGTTTGCCCTTTTTATTGCTTTTTCAGTGCCGCTGAGGCAGTTTGGGGTTTACGGCTTAAGGTGTTGGTGCACCCAACGGATGGCGACAAGGGGCAGCCCCCCCGGCCTGCTCCAGCCGTGCTGCCGCTGCCGTGGGGCAACGCCTCCAGGCAGTCCCAAAAAGCCACTTGCGTGGAGCACTGGCTGGCACGGCCCTTCCTGCGACAGGCGGTCCTGCCTCAAAGGACCCCCCGTGTCTGCCTGAGACCCCCGGCAGCGCTGGCGCTGGGCTGCAGCTCCCAGGTGGTGGCTGACAGCAACCCTGAGCGGCTCCATCGCCCTCCTCTCCCAGGGAAATGGCACCTGCCCAGGGTGAGTGTGGGACCCGAAGGGCTGCGAAGATGACGAGGGGACTGGAGCATCTCTGCTGTGAGGAAAGGCTGAGAGCCCTGGGTCTGTTCACCCTGGAGAAGAGAAGGCTGAGAGGGGATCTCATCAATGCTGATCAATACCTAAAGGGTGGGTGTCCAGAGGACAGGGCCAGACTTTTGTCAGTGGTGCCCAGCGACAGGACAAGGGGCAATGGGCACAAACTGGAGCACGGGCAGTTCCCCCTGAATGTGAGGAAGAACTTCTTTGCCGCGAGGGTGCCCGAGCCCTGGCCCAGGCTGCCCAGAGAGGCTGTGGAGTCTCCTTCTCTGGAGAGATTCAGCCCCGCCTGGACGCGTTCCTGTGCCCCCTGCGCTGGGGGCACCTGCTTTAGCGGGAGGAGATGGGCTGGGGGATCTCCAGAGGGACCTTCCAGCCCCCGCCGTGCTGGGACTCTGTGCCCCCCAGCCCACACTCGCCAGCCAGGCAGCCACACAACAAACCCGCGGATTAGACACTCTCCCAGATCACATGTACGTATTTTTCTTTTTACTGCACTTTTATTGCCCCTCCTTGCACAACCCCTGCAGGGTGGGATTTCAGCCCAGCAGGAGCAGGGGCTGTTTGCCAGCCCTGCCCAGGAAGAGGAGAAGCACGGGGCAGCCGTGGGGGGAGCGGGATGCTCCGCTGGCTGCCTCTGCACCAGGGAGGGGTACGGCACCCTCCCTGCATCACTGCCCCCTCTCTCCCTTTTCCCCCATAAAGAAATAGTAAAAAAAAAAAAAAAATCTGTTTTAGGAAGACTTTCGATCATATAAAGATTCAAGTAGCATTAAGTGAACTAGAAAACCAAGTCCTGTACATCAGCTTATAAAATTTCTAAATAAAAAAAAAGGAAGAAGAAGAAGAGAAGACATGACACGTCAGTGTAAGGGCGAGGTGGTCCCTCCACCCCAACCCCTGGGACCTGTTTCGGGCCAAAGCCCCCAGGAAGGCAGGGTCTGGGCGCCACCATCGCATGTCCCCTTCCACCACCAAGGTGCCCCCTCGTCTGTCCGTCCGTCTGTCAGCAGAGGTGCTGCGGCTCTAGAGGTCCATGATCAGGTCCTCCTTGTTCTTCAGCAGGAACNAGCGGCAGGGGGGAAGCACCCCCAGAGGTACTCATGCTGTTAGCGCTCAGAGCAATTAGGGATGGCATCGAGGGCTTTGAGGCTCTGGGCTTCGGCATCTGCCTGCAACCACCCTCCCTGTCCTCGGCAGCTTTGCTCAGGCTTAGGGAAACAAGGTTTGGGTTTGCCCTTTTTATTGCTTTTTCAGTGCCGCTGAGGCAGTTTGGGGTTTACGGCTTAAGGTGTTGGTGCACCCAACGGATGGCGACAAGGGGCAGCCCCCCCGGCCTGCTCCAGCCGTGCTGCCGCTGCCGTGGGGCAACGCCTCCAGGCAGTCCCAAAAAGCCACTTGCGTGGAGCACTGGCTGGCACGGCCCTTCCTGCGACAGGCGGTCCTGCCTCAAAGGACCCCCCGTGTCTGCCTGAGACCCCCGGCAGCGCTGGCGCTGGGCTGCAGCTCCCAGGTGGTGGCTGACAGCAACCCTGAGCGGCTCCATCGCCCTCCTCTCCCAGGGAAATGGCACCTGCCCAGGGTGAGTGTGGGACCCGAAGGGCTGCGAAGATGACGAGGGGACTGGAGCATCTCTGCTGTGAGGAAAGGCTGAGAGCCCTGGGTCTGTTCACCCTGGAGAAGAGAAGGCTGAGAGGGGATCTCATCAATGCTGATCAATACCTAAAGGGTGGGTGTCCAGAGGACAGGGCCAGACTTTTGTCAGTGGTGCCCAGCGACAGGACAAGGGGCAATGGGCACAAACTGGAGCACGGGCAGTTCCCCCTGAATGTGAGGAAGAACTTCTTTGCCGCGAGGGTGCCCGAGCCCTGGCCCAGGCTGCCCAGAGAGGCTGTGGAGTCTCCTTCTCTGGAGAGATTCAGCCCCGCCTGGACGCGTTCCTGTGCCCCCTGCGCTGGGGGCACCTGCTTTAGCGGGAGGAGATGGGCTGGGGGATCTCCAGAGGGACCTTCCAGCCCCCGCCGTGCTGGGACTCTGTGCCCCCCAGCCCACACTCGCCAGCCAGGCAGCCACACAACAAACCCGCGGATTAGACACTCTCCCAGATCACATGTACGTATTTTTCTTTTTACTGCACTTTTATTGCCCCTCCTTGCACAACCCCTGCAGGGTGGGATTTCAGCCCAGCAGGAGCAGGGGCTGTTTGCCAGCCCTGCCCAGGAAGAGGAGAAGCACGGGGCAGCCGTGGGGGGAGCGGGATGCTCCGCTGGCTGCCTCTGCACCAGGGAGGGGTACGGCACCCTCCCTGCATCACTGCCCCCTCTCTCCCTTTTCCCCCATAAAGAAATAGTAAAAAAAAAAAAAAAATCTGTTTTAGGAAGACTTTCGATCATATAAAGATTCAAGTAGCATTAAGTGAACTAGAAAACCAAGTCCTGTACATCAGCTTATAAAATTTCTAAATAAAAAAAAAGGAAGAAGAAGAAGAGAAGACATGACACGTCAGTGTAAGGGCGAGGTGGTCCCTCCACCCCAACCCCTGGGACCTGTTTCGGGCCAAAGCCCCCAGGAAGGCAGGGTCTGGGCGCCACCATCGCATGTCCCCTTCCACCACCAAGGTGCCCCCTCGTCTGTCCGTCCGTCTGTCAGCAGAGGTGCTGCGGCTCTAGAGGTCCATGATCAGGTCCTCCTTGTTCTTCAGCAGGAACTTCTCGCAGGCTTCGAAGGTGGCACAGAAGTTGGAGGACAGTCCCGCCACGTTGGTGGTGACGTAGTTGAGGTACCCCGGCGTAGCCTGGTTGTAGTAAGCCACCTGTGAGGCACAGGAGATGGTTAATAGGGGCACATGGGGATGGGAGAGCCTCCTCGATGGGGCGCGGGAGTCATTGCCCCGTGGCACAGCCACAGCATCCCACCTTGCTCATCTCCTCCGACTCTGGCCAAATGCAGAAGCCGGAGCAGAGCGTCTCCCCCCGTGTGAAGCCAGCAGTGGCGGGGAGGGTGGGCAGTGTCACCGACCGAAAGGCCACCACGTAAGGGTCCCTGCGGAAGAGAGGGGCCGGTGAGCCGGTGCAGCCCAGCAGGCGGGGAGCGGGGCGTCAGGGACGGGGACGGTTACCCGTTGCTGCAGGGTTTCCGTCGGGATGCCAGGATGACAAAGTCCTGTGGCTTGTTCTCGCGGCTGAGCGTCTGGCTCACCACGTGGTAGATCATGTCATCGTCGTCCACTTGCTGGACGAGCTTGGCGCTCCTGCAAGGCGAGAGGGGATTCGTCAGAGAAACCCCGCTGTGGCCCCCAAGTCCGGGGGCTTACAGATTTACAGCACACCGCCATACCCAAAATATTTTGGGGGGACCCAAAACAGATGTTTTCTGCAGCAAAGTGCAGCCACCAGCCCAGGCAGAGCCAGGACAGGGACATGCGGTGAAAGGTCTCTGGGAGCCATCACAGATTCAGGGCAATACGCTTGCTCCCAGGAAAGCCCAAAGGGGTGTTCAGTGACGAGCCTTCAATTTAAGGACGTGGTTTTTGGAAAGACCCAGGTGTCCCCAGGAAGAAGCCCCGCAGCACTCACGCGTAGTGGCTGTCCCACTCCTGCCGGCGCCGCAGGTCGGAGAGCAGGGAGAAGGCTCGGCCGGCGGTGATGCGGACGGACATCTCAATGCGGAAGGAGAGGAACTTGTCCTCCTCCAGCGTGTACATCCGCACCTTGGGGAGCACAGGGCACGGGCTGGGACGCGTTTACCACTCTGAGCCCCTGGGATGCCCATGCTTTGGGGGTGAGAAGCAGCTTGTGGGGACGGAGCGGGGTTTAGTACCTTTTCCTTTTCTCTGGCGAGTACCCAGTTTGCTTTGGCTACGAGCATCTTCAGTGCAGAGACGTTGTTGTAGCTCAGATAAACCTAGGGCAGCAGCAGCATGTCAGGGGCAGGAAGAGGGCCGGGAGGCAGCGGCTCCCGTGGGGCAGCACCCTACCTTGTTGCTTTGGTCCCAGGGCACGGAGAGCGGCACCTCGGTCTGTTTGCAGGAGACGACGTATTTTCTGCAGGAAAGGAACAGTTTCCCTTACAGTGGGTCACAAACCACCCACAGACTGTCCCTACACCCCAGTGCCAAGCCCTCCTCTCCTCCGTCCTCCATCCCCACATCCCACTTGCTTTTTCCACTCACCGGTCCAGCCGAATTTTTTTCCTAGCACTCGCTTCTCTGTACCTCCTCTCTCCTTCCTGGTAAACAGGAAAAGCGTATTAGGTTAAGAGGAAAAGGAAGAGGAAAAAACCCCATGTGTCTTTTTGGGAGCGGGCAAAACGTTCAGCAGTGAAAAGCCCCTGTGCTCACCGGCTGCGGCCCCAGTTACGCTGGCAGTGGTGGTTGGTGATTAACCACGAGTTATTTCAGCATCGCTGCCGCGCACTGTGATCAAGCCACGGGCACTGGCACGTTAGGCAAAAACCTCTCACTGTGGCTGCAGAGCTGCAAACAGCCGCTGAAACACAAATCGCGGCCCCTAGCACGTGCAAACGTCCCCTCCCGGGAAACAAAATCCCCAGAAAAGCAGCTTATTTTGAAGAAAACGCAGGCGTGGTGTTTTAAAGCAGGCAGAGAGGAGGTTTCAGGGAGCCCGGCTCCGGCTGCGGGATGCTCTCCTGCAGGGCAGGAGAAGAGTCCTAGTTTTAAGGCATCAAAAAAATCAGGTAGGTGGGCACGGACCAGCCAAGGGGAAGGCGACGCCCTCGCCCGCTTACGCTACGATGTACCCCGAGACGCACGGGTGTTTGCTTCACTTCTGTGCTTGCGTGACAGATTTTTCTCAAATATTTGGATCTGAGCAAATTATGGATTAGGATGCTTTGAAACATAAAAACAACCTAGGAGGTTTGCATTCTTTCCTCTAAATTATAGAAAAGATGAGCTCGAACTTGCAGGCAATATCCTGTTAAGCCTTGCATGGCTAATACGTCTCCATCTCTGCACAGGCAAGCGGTTTATTTTTATTATAAGTTGTACCAAGCAATCAATTTAATTCACTTGCTCTCGAGCAATTTCATTTCCATCGTCATAAAACTGCGTTTGTTTTGCCGCGAATCCGAGAGCTTTTCAGGGGGGTCCCTGAGGGGGTCCCACACCGCCATGGCAGGGAGAAGCCAGCCCTGCCCGTCCTTACCCCTGGCTCAGGTGCCACCATGGGCAGGTTGCGGGGCCGGCCCTCCTGGTCCAGCACCACGAAGGTCATGAAGGCGCTGTTGATGTGTCTTGGGCCGACGGACATCTCCTGGCCGTACGCCTCGGCGCAGACCCCCACCTCCATGCTGTGGGGAAGAGGGGAGAGAAGAAGGGGTGAGGGTGCGGAGAGCCATCGNCAAACAGCCGCTGAAACACAAATCGCGGCCCCTAGCACGTGCAAACGTCCCCTCCCGGGAAACAAAATCCCCAGAAAAGCAGCTTATTTTGAAGAAAACGCAGGCGTGGTGTTTTAAAGCAGGCAGAGAGGAGGTTTCAGGGAGCCCGGCTCCGGCTGCGGGATGCTCTCCTGCAGGGCAGGAGAAGAGTCCTAGTTTTAAGGCATCAAAAAAATCAGGTAGGTGGGCACGGACCAGCCAAGGGGAAGGCGACGCCCTCGCCCGCTTACGCTACGATGTACCCCGAGACGCACGGGTGTTTGCTTCACTTCTGTGCTTGCGTGACAGATTTTTCTCAAATATTTGGATCTGAGCAAATTATGGATTAGGATGCTTTGAAACATAAAAACAACCTAGGAGGTTTGCATTCTTTCCTCTAAATTATAGAAAAGATGAGCTCGAACTTGCAGGCAATATCCTGTTAAGCCTTGCATGGCTAATACGTCTCCATCTCTGCACAGGCAAGCGGTTTATTTTTATTATAAGTTGTACCAAGCAATCAATTTAATTCACTTGCTCTCGAGCAATTTCATTTCCATCGTCATAAAACTGCGTTTGTTTTGCCGCGAATCCGAGAGCTTTTCAGGGGGGTCCCTGAGGGGGTCCCACACCGCCATGGCAGGGAGAAGCCAGCCCTGCCCGTCCTTACCCCTGGCTCAGGTGCCACCATGGGCAGGTTGCGGGGCCGGCCCTCCTGGTCCAGCACCACGAAGGTCATGAAGGCGCTGTTGATGTGTCTTGGGCCGACGGACATCTCCTGGCCGTACGCCTCGGCGCAGACCCCCACCTCCATGCTGTGGGGAAGAGGGGAGAGAAGAAGGGGTGAGGGTGCGGAGAGCCATCGGGAGGGGCGGATGGGGAGCCCTGGCCATGGGTACCCACCTGTTTTTGAAGGCGTTGTTAACGATGGCTTTGAGCACCAGGCGGTTGCCGACTTGCGATGGTCCCCGAAAGTGGAACATCTCGATGGCTCTCAGCGTGGGGTGGGCATGGCACAGCCGGCTGCAGGGCACAGGCATTAGCCCCTGGCCGTGGCACCCTGGCAGCCCTGTGCACCCTCCCCGACCCAGCCAGAGCTGAGGAGACCCCAAAAGAGTCACCCCTGGATTTCAACCACCAACACCAGCCACGAGAAGGGACAACAAGCAGACTGTGGACAGTGCGAACCATTCCCGGGGGTCCTCCAGCGCCACGCACCCATGGGACTCCCTGTATGGCATCGTCCAGGGCTGGGGACCATCCCTTTGGAGGGTCCCTACAAGCCGGCTGTGGTCCAACCCAACTGGATGCTGCCCTGGCCATGCGTCCCCTCCAGGCACGCCACCCCCCCCGTCCCAAAATTCCCGTCGGGTCACCTGGCTGCGATGGTCGCCACATTCTCCATCCAGGCCATGATCTGCCCACCAAAGGTGTTGCCTTGATGGTTGGCGTGCGGTGGCAGCACAAGCTCCACGCTCTCCACCCTCGTCTTCGCTGCCGGCACCGCCACACTGCCGTCCCGTGTCTCCAGTTCTGCCGCAAGTGGAGAACAGGGTTCAGCGTGCCAGCCGGCCAGCGGGACCCCCCTCCTTGCACCCCACCAGCCCTCGTCTCCTCTCCCCACGGCCACCCTCCCACCACATCAACCTCCCCACACCTCCTGGTCTGGGGGTCGGGGATGGTGGGGCTGATCCCTACCCCTCCATGGTCAGGGTATTCCCAAGCCTCCATGGCGAGCACCATTCTTCCCCGTAAGCACCCCACCAAGGAAGGAGGATGTCACTGGTGGGTATCGGGACTATTTTGGGGCTGGAAGCCCAGGCTGTGGGACACGGTACCGGTCTCATGTGGGCTGCGGGTGAGGAGGTCCTTGAGGGTGTCCTTGTGGACCAGCCGCATGCGGCGGCGCTCGGCGGCGATGCTGTGCTCAATCTTCTCCTCCTCCGTCTGTGGGGTCAGCGGCTTCAGCTTCACCTGTGAAGGGGACACGGACAGGTTGCAGTCCTGCTGCAGGAGAAGGCAGGGCTCCTTCAGGCACCAGCACGTGCTCCTATAGCACTGTATGCCCCACCACGTGTGTTGGAGCCAGCCGCCCTCCTCCTGGGTTATGTTATAGCTGCTCAGGGAGGGGCCGGAGGGCAAACGGCTCCTACGAGCAGATAGGGATCCCCAGGAGGTGTCATTCAGCAAGGATGGGCACCCATGCTAAGGAGCCCTCCTGTGACGCCAGCCAGGAGGTGCCACCCTGGCCTCTCTGGGCACGGAGCAGGGGACGGTGGCAGCAGGCGGGTGCCCTCTGCCCTCAGAGCTCAGCACCCCCACACACCGCATAAGGGATCACTGACTATCGTGCGCAGGTAGCCACAAAGCGACGGCACACGCCATGACGGAAAGCCGGGCCCAGCCCAGCTCGTCCCTTCCCCAGAAAGGCCGTTTCCCTGCTGCCTCCACGCAAGGGCCAAGCGAGCTCCCGCAGCCACCAGCCGCCACTCACCTTGCTGCCGTTGGGGCCCTGTGCCACGAAGGTGGCGTACGCCTTGCAGATGCTGCAGTGCTTCCCGCTGCACAGGTCCTCGTAGCTCACCTGGATGCCCACCTGGGAGAGGGCACAGCACCCCTGAGAGCCGGCTCTGCTCCCCGGGGACCCACATGCCACCAGGCACAGCAGGAGGGGACCGACACGTGGGAAGTTCAAAGCTGGGAACCGCAGGAGGATTTGGGGGATTTTGCATTCGGCAGCAGTGAACGGGCACGCACGGCTGGTGGGGACGGGCGCACGGCGAGGGAGAGAGGGGCTGAGGCAGGGGCTGAAGGCAAGGGGCAGCACACCAACCTCCATGCTGGAGTTAAAGGCTCGGTTCACTTTGGCTTTGATGTTCACAACTTGCCCGACGCTGAAAAACAGAAAAGGGAGAAAGCACGCAGGCGTTACCAGGAGATGACAACACATGGTTATCCAGCACACACACTGGTGCCAAGCATCTCCCCACCAAGCTGCCGCAGCACTACGGCTCACTGCCCACTGCGGTAGCGGGGACAGTGGGGACATGCCCGGATAGCCATCAGGACATGGGGACGGCCACTCCCGCGAAGTGGGAGCCTGCAGGTGTCCAGCCCAGCGGTGAGATGTCACCCCTGAGCAGTCAGGTGCAAAAGGGTCCCCAGGTCTGGGGTGCTGCCGGGACCCCTGCGGGGTGCAGAGGTGCCCGAGGCTTGCTGTGCACCCCCAGCCATGCGAGCATGCACACTCCTGCCAGAGCAAACGGCTCCTCCAGCCTCGCATGCGCCGTCTTGTACAACGGGAGCACCCATGGGGCCTCCCCACAGGCCCTCGGCCGGTGGCAACAGCAGCCCCAAAGCTGCGGGGACCTTGACTGCTCCCGTCCCTCCTCCTCTCCATGGCTTCCCAGTGACGGGCACCTTGGGATACTGGGAGACGGCAGGAGGCAGGGTCCAGCCAGGGGCATTTTGCAGCACCTCTCACATGAAACATCTGCTGGCAGCAAACCACTGCTCTCAGAGTCCCGGAGCTCTCCTCCGCACCAAACAGCTTCACCTCTGCAGCCCAACCTGCTCCAGACGGGTACCGACCGAATGAGCAAATGCAGCTTTTTGGAGACACCGACAGCAAAGATAGTCTTCACCAAATGCATCATTAAATCAAGAATATTCCTCAACCCCTCAAAGAGGCCAATGCTAGAAAACTCAGTGGAAAAATAAACCCCTAGGACCGCCACTGCAGGTTTGCACCATACAGGGCTCAAAACTAGAATTCAGGAAGAGTCCGCGTGCGCTTATTCACCGTAACTTCCCCCTTGCCCCCACGCATGACTTCTGACTTCTAATGACCGTAATCGTCTCAGCTGCTTGACACGCCTTGCACGTTTGCACGTTGGCTCTGGCTGGAGCAGGGGCAGCACGAGGCTGGGATGGTGCCTCCAGCCGTCCCCCAGCACGGAACCCAGGCCCAGTGGCAACTCTGCGCCCGCCGCGGCATGCCGAAACGTTAGCAGGGTTACATGAGCCGCCGTGCCGCGTCAGTGGGGTTAATGCTCCCAACTCACGGCAGCGCTGCGTTAAGGCGGCTGCTCTAGGGCTGCAAACATCCATACCAGACACCGCTCTTCCCATCCCGCTGCCCAGGAGGGTTTATATATGGCTGGCTGGTGTGAAAAGAAAAAGCAAGATGGAGGGAGAGGGTTAGAGATGAAAGAAGAGGTGGCACGGCAAGGCTGGAGCACGGATGCTCTGGATGGGTTTGCAACAAGGGGCGTGCAAGGGCAGAGGCCCAGGCAGGCACGTTGGTAGCCCCGTCTGTCTATATTAGAGCCCCCAAAAATACTTTATCCTCTCTCTCCTTATCAAATGGCACAAGCCGGTGCCGTAAAAGCCACGGGAACCTGCATACAATCCTCGCGGGAGGCTGCTCTTCCACGCAGCAGGGCAGAGGGATGGGGAGCATCCAATGCCCAGCCGGTGAGTGTTTAAGTCAGTGATGTTTTGGGGTCTCCTCTGGCCCCCAAGCACCTGCAGCCCTTCCCTGCCCAAGGGGGTCTCTCCCTTGCAGTGGGAGGGGGGCAGAGAGCACAAACAGCCGGGCGAGGAGAAGAACAGACAGCAAACACCTCCCGAAGCTCCCTCTGCCCTCAAACAGCTCTGCGGGAAGTCCCACATGCAGAGCATTACGCTGGACCACAGCAAGCAGGATCTGAGCCAGGAGCAGCACAAATTCCCTGACCCTTCGAGCGGTGCCCGGCTCACCCCGAGGAGGGGCGAATGCCTTGCACGGCTTCATTGAATACTTTGGATCAGGGCTTGGGTCCATCCTCCCGCTTCCAAAACCCACAGTGAAAAGGTCCTGAGGCAAAGCTGCCCCAGGATCTGGAGCCACACAGCACCAGGCCTGGCACGCAGCAAGCCCGCTCAGTGCAGGGCATCGACCCTAATGGTGCCATCTCTGCCAGTGTCACACGGGGCTGCAGCACATCCCCACGCTGTGCCTCTAGCACACCACCGAGCCAAAGGGTGACAGACAACTCATCCTTGCCGAGCCGCCAGCATCACGATGTGAGATGGCGAGAGTGGGAGTTTAGCATTTCCTGGGGATGACAGTGAAACCCAAGAGCGAGTTGGACTTCCCGGCACCGACCAAATCAGCTGACAGCCTGGGACCTCAATGCCTACCCTGGGCAGCTGGTCTTTGCCCCAGCGGGCAGACCCGCACGGCAGGGAGTTGCCAGGCAGGATTGGATCCTATACAGCACGGCTTGCTTGGCCGGGCCAGCCTTCAGCCAGCAGGACCTCAGGGGACAGAGGCGCCAAAAACCCCACTGCCAACAAGCGGGTACCTCTGCCATCCAGCCCTGTGGGCACCTTTGTAGGTGTGCCAAAACCCAGCGCCAAAACACACGCAGAGCCCCCTGCGGTAGTACCCAGGGGGTGAGCAGAGAGGCATCCCCCCGCATGGGGGGACGGGGGCTCTGAGAGATGAGTAAAGGCAGGTGGCAGCACCAGGGCTCACCAGGGGCGATAAGGGAGAAGATCACCTCGGGCACCAAAGTCCTACGCCTGGTGGGAATGCTCATGCTGTCCCCAGCAACGCGGCAGCCTAGGGGCAGCATGCATCGGGTTGGGCACCTCTGCGAGGGCAGCACCCGGCGGTTGCCAGGACAAGCTTGGGAGGGGATTTTGGCCAGGCAAAGCTCAGCATCTCACAAAGCCATGCCCAGGGAGGCCCCGCTCCTCCTCGGTGCCCGGTGGGCGGGGGGGGTCAGCCCCACCGCACGCCAGCCACCCACGCGGCTGCTACAGAGGCACGATTTGCAAGATTTAAGTTTTTCAGAGCAGTAAGTCAGAGTCGTTCCTTGAACAAAGCCAGGGAGGAGCTGGGGTCAGGGGAAATTCCAAGAAGCCAACTCAGCAGGCAACCAGACAGCGGATAAATCAGAGCAGACAGCGGAGCCAGAGCTTCAGCCCATGGCTGCCCCACGAGCCTGGCACTGCCACAGCATCTCCTCCCCTCCCAAGCACACCGCTGCCTGTCCCGGCTCCAGCCCCACCATCCGCGTTGCACCCGGCAGATGGGAAAAACGCCGTCCGCCTCCCCTGCGCATGCGCCGCTGGAGAGCAGAGTATTTACCTAATGGTATGCTCAAAATAGATATCATCCATGGAAGCCGTGACGCACGGGCAGCCGGCATGTCTCTCGGCTGGAAAGAAAATACAGACTACATCAACTACCTGCAGCAACACGACGAGCATGCGAGGGGCACACGTGCTCCTGTGCCCCGCAGCCACTGCCTCGGGGGCTGGTGACACAGGCGAAGCCCCGGCGGGTGCCCCTTTCCCTGCTCATGCCCACCTGCCGCATTTGCAGGGGACAAGAGTGGGGTTTGGGGGTTTCTCCACCCTGTAGCAGCGTGGGTTTGCAGATGTTTTAGTGGTTTGGAGGGTGTGTTGTAACCAGGAGGCGTGCTGCCCTGCCGTTTGCCTTCCCTCGATGCTTTCAGCCGCTGCGGGGATGCACAGGCAGCTGATAATCATCTCCCCATACACAGCAAATATTTTAAAGCTATCTTGCCGTTCCGGCTTTCCCTCTGGGACTCCAGGAACCTCAAACTGCAAACTTGCACTGGGAAGCTCATCAAACTGCGATATTGCACTCGTGTTCCTTTCCCCGTGCTTGGCGACCCACGGTGCGCTTGGCAGGGCGAGCTTCTCGCTGAGCAGAAGAGCTCAGCCCTGTCTGGCAGAGCTCTCCGGCCACTGCCGGGACGCCGAGGACATCACCAGCTGGGTCTTGCCCTGGGCACCAGGCAAGGAAAACGGCAGCGTTTTGGAAGAAGCAGACGTCGGTTTTGATCTGTCCCTGAGCATGCATGCGTGCTGCAGCGCATGTCGCCTCCCCCTCTCATCCCGCTCCCATTCACTCTCTAATTACTCAGCAAAATGGCATGATGCAGGTCCCCAGCTGGCGTCAGCTCCGAGGGACGGCGCTGGACTGCTGGGCACGCTGCTGCTGAGCTGTCTCCTGGGGACACCGCCAGGTCCGTTCCCTCCACGCCTGACGGGATGATGGCTCCGGTGGGAGAGGATGGCTTACCAGAGAGGCAGGCGGCCGTGTCGATCCACTTGAGCAGCTGGCCCGTGCTGAGCTCACCGCGGTGGTTGGTGTGGCAGGGCAGCACCAGCTGGCTCATCTGCACCTCGGTGGGGTTGCGGGGGGGCGAGGGGCTCGCCATGGCCCCCGGCGCCTCCTCCCGCTCCCCTGGCTCCCAGACACGTGGCGGAGAGGTCGAGCCCTGCGGGGGGGACGAGAGCTCCATTTACCCAACTGGGAGGAAAATCCCCTGAGAAAGTGTTGACCCATGCAGCCCCCATCCCCACGCAGAGCCAGTGCGACCCCCAGTCCCGCACGGCCCAAGGCACGAGCAAAACCCACCCAGCCCCTGTCAAAGACGTGATGTCCGCAGCCAAAAGGAAAAAAAATCCGTGGGTGATCGCTGTGGGTTTCCAGGCCGTTTATTGCCACTGGGGCAGTGGAGAGGCCCTGACCCAGCCGTTTCCTTCCGAAAACTGTGCAAACCCCCCCTTCCAAAGTCAATCAATTCTCTGACAAAGAAGTTTGCTGCCTCGACAGCTTTGTTCTCAGGGTGCCGCAGCAAAGGGTGGTTTTGCACTCCCAGGGCTGGGCAGGCAGCGATGCTCCACACCGCCCACCAACACCCCCCCACCCCTTTGCCAAAGGAAACCCTGAAAGCTGTTTTTCCTGGCTGGTACAAGCAGAGCAGGGGAAAACATCCTTGGTTTGAGGTTGTTTGCACAGTTAAATACAATCCTTGTTGGCTTTGCAGCTCGTTGGGCACTGAGCCGCTCCTGCCTGCCACCTCGGTGGGAGGTAGTTCGGGAGACAGAGCCTGGTATCGCGGCTGTGCCAGCAAGAAAACAGCTGATTAGCTGTCAAGTGAGCCGTGTTACACAATGGGTGAACTCGGTTAGCCCAGTGAGTAACTGCAGAGACATGAGGAGCCGCCTGGGCTTCGTTACAGCCCTTCCTTCTGCTTTCTGCTCCCATCGTGGCTCCTGCTTACAGCACTCTGTCGTGGGAGCGAGAGCCCCGTTGCAGCAGCTTCTTTGCTCTTTGGTTTGCCCAGCTTCTTTTAAACATGGGTTTATGCTGAAAATGAAGCTTTCACGACTACCTCGGGCTCACCGCCTCTCAGAATAGCATTTTTCTGTAGCGGGTCTAACCTCTGTTTCCATAGCTACTGGTACACGACATCCCAGGAACGGCACAAACCTCGGCTTAGCAGAGACGGCGGCGAACACGGCAAGCCAAGCCTACAGGAAAGGGCCTCCCCAACCTGCGGTGAGATGGACCCTCGGCCGCCCAAGCCCCTCCAACGGGCTCCGTATCCCTTTGTGAACCTCCTGGGCTGTTTCCCAGCACGCCAAGGTGCCTACACAAGTACCACGGAGCTATTTCGGGAAGCCAGCAAGCTCTGGGGCATGAGCCAGGAACGCAAAGAGCTCCAAAGCCACCTGCTGCAAAGCGAGCAGCCAGCCTGGCCGGAGCTCCTGCCGTCCATTTCCCCAGTGCTTGCCTTTTCTAAATTTTAGGGAAAAAGCCGACACAGCTTAGGGAACAGCCCTGACCCCGCAGTACCCAGCAAGAGGCTGGGATTGCTGGTGGGGGACGTGTGGGGAGCTGAGGCTGCCAGAGACGGTGCAGGGCTATGAGCGGCTCCCGGCACGGCACAGCATCTGCCCGGCACAGCCTTGGTTAGTAGCCGCCGGCACAACACGGAGGCCCGGGGTTAGTTGCACGGCATGGGGGGTACCTGGAGGCCATTGCAACAGAAGCTCAAGATCTCTTCAGGGACTACAATATTCTCCTTGACCATTTTTAAGAGACACCTGGAAAGGAGAAGAGCGGCTCCGGTTACAGCAGGACCAGCAGAGCCAGTGGCAGAGGACGCCTGTGGCTGTCCCTCGGCGGGGACGAGGCAGCGTGTGTGGCGGGTGCTGCTGAGCCGCCGTCTGCCACCGCTGCCTGCGCGGTGGGTTATCACACCCTGTCCCTGTGCCCCACGCTGACGTCCCTCCCCACGCCACCGGCCCCTCGCCAGCACCTATCAGGGGGGAGAACGGGAGAAGGGCAGACCCAGGGCTCACACCTGCCATTCCTTGGGGGTCACGTCCAGCACTGACCAGCTGTGATGGAAAGGCTCCCAGCTATTTCGGGGTACTGGACAGAGCCCAGGGCATCGGCCGGTGACGCTGTCTCAATACTTTCCATGTTGCTACATGTGACAGACGGCTGTGTCTTGAAGCTCCTCTGGCTGACGCAGTGACACCGTTGCAGTCACAAGACAGCCAGGAGCGTATTTTTGGCAGCGAGTGGGGCTCACACTGTGCAAGGGTGGTACCAGGGGCAGCAAATGGGAAGCGCCCATTGCCGGCAACGCCGCTGCGTCCTGCGCTGGCCCCTCAGCCCGTGAAGCCCTGACATCCCCCAAGGGCATCATGTGCCCTTGGGTGCCGGCGGGCTCCCCAGCCACATGCACTGTGACTGGGTCCCGGCTGGACACAGCGGCGGCATTGCAAGGAAAAGCAGCGTGGAAGCTGCAGCAAGAACAAGTGGAAGAGACTTTATATTTAGTTTGCTTTTAACTACAACTCTGACGGGCCCTTGAGTGCCCTCAGCCATCCCAGCAAACATCCCACTCCCGTGCCAGCAGCTGCCAGAGGCGGCTGCTCCTTCCCCAAGGCGCGGGACTGACTGATTTTGGCACGGGGTCAAAAAAGTGGAAGCCACAGATTTGCCTCTTGCACCGTCAGCCCTTCGCTGGAGCAGGCGTCTGGGCATCGCAAAGCGCACAACCATTGCGGTCAGGACAAAATGAGGGTGCTCAGAGCTCCGACGGATGCAAGCAGCACTGCTGAGCCTTTCAAAGCCTTTCCAACCCCTGCCTTGGCAGCACCGGGCTTTGCTTTCCCCAGCCCCATGACTTCTCCAGGCTTGCTGTTGAGGCTTGGGGGCTTCCTTATGGCTCACCCACCCCCGCAAGGGCTCGGCGCAAGGGTTACTCTCTCATTTAGCAAGCCGGGTTTGCTCTCCGGGGTTTTTTTTTGCAGGCATAAGCTGGTGGCGGTGACCGGGGGTGGGCCTGTCACACCCCACAGCCGTGGCAGCCAGCACCAGAAGGCACGCGGCTCAGGCCATGCCATGGAAACCCAAATCTTCTCCTGGTTGCAACTGTGTCACCTTGTCCCCTGGGTTGGCTTAGCAGGACGGGGAAAAGAAAAAGAGCCGTGTGCTTTGCATCATCCCCCACTATTTCCAAGGCGGCCCCATCCCACGCTCCCACCCTGGAGCGCAGGGCTCTGCCCAGGGAAGGGAGCGCCTCAGCCACATGTGCTCCAGAGACCCGGAACCATTCAGCCGGTGGGTATTTATAGACTACTCAGTTATCGAAACTAAGCGAGCAAGTGTCTGTCCTCATTAAAATCTTCAGCCTCACTCAACTGTCACATTTTTAAAGCTGTTGACTGATGCAGCCCTCAGGTCACCATGGCAACGGGATGCAGTACCCAGGCAATGATGCTCTTACTCTGTCACCCCCTGAGTGACCCACTTCTACCCAAAAAAAAAATAATGAAAAAAAGTTTGCATTAGAAAAAAAAAAAACCTTCCAGCAGAGTATTTTTCTTGCCTCCTGCCATGCTCACTTCCTGCACTGCCGAAGGCGCCGGGAGCCCACAGAGCAAACCAGGGGGGCAGTGCGGAGCGGGAGATGCCCCAATGGCTCTGCAAATACCGGGGGAGAGGGACACCACGGCACTCCACTGCTCTCCTACAGCCTGGCAGAGGGGTGTCCCACAGCATCGAAGCACCCACAAGCTCTGGGGATGGTCTCTGCTGCCACATTGGGTGATGGCCTCTTGGAAGAGCACCAGGGGACCACCAGCCTGGGGGAGCCTCTGTCACAAAACCCTCTCTCGGGTCCCGCAGCCCCCGGGGCGATGCTGGGTGGGGATGCAGGAGAGCGATCGTTCCCCCAAGCACTTGAGCCTGCTGGAAGCAGGCTATCTGCTTTAGGCACCCCCAAGCAGTGGATGGGAGGGAGGGATGAGGGTGAAGCCAGGGCGGGGGTCCCAGGTGCTGGGCTGTGGGTGGCTCTGGGCAGAGTGGGGCAGCCCCACACCTCAAGCTGCCCCCACTTGCCCTCCAGAGCCCTCCCACGGCCACACCGCCGCCTCTTGAACGCCTGACCCCCATTTTCCCTCTCCTCTGGTCTCCTACCTGAGCTTCTCAGCACATCCTTACCCCTCCCTGGGAATATTTAAAGAAAAAAGGGAGGGAGATGGGGGGAGGAAAGCAGCGACAATGAAGTTCTCATGGGGGATTATTGGTGTATAATTGAGCAATATCCATGGTAACAAGCAAATCTGCACGCGTTAAAAAATTAACCTGACCTACTTTGGGAAATTCTGCCATCTCAACAGGGCAGCGAGGGCTCTCCTTCCCCCGAGGCCCAGCCCGCCTGTCCCACCGCCAGCAGCGGCAAAACCCCGGTGCTCCCACGGATGGCACGGGCAGGTTTTGGCAAGGGGAGATGGCCCCTCCAGTGGGAGCCCCACCAGTGAGCAGCAGCAGAGATGCCCAGCCCAGCTCAGCTCCATCGCCCCATGCCTGCAGGGATGGAGCAGGGGCATGGGATGAGAGCTGCAGCACTTGCTTGGGTGCAGGGTACGAGGTGCCAGCTCCTTTGCGGGGCTGTCGGGATGGTGGCCCCGCTGGGACGAGAGGGACTGAATCACCGGGTCATGGCACGGTGAGGAAACGCGGCAGGTCCCTGTGGCAGGTCTCAGCGGGACCCCAGGAGGGCGGCCATCTCGGAAGAAAGGCCACGGCGCCCTGCGAGAGGTATTTTGGGAGCACACGTCATGCTTTCCCTAGGGTTTCATGGAGCGAAGTGAGGCGCCGGGCCAGGAAAGTGGAAACCAAAGGCCAAAGGCAGTGAGGGGCCACAAGGATGACTTCCCTTACAAGGGGTCAACAGTTTTACATCCACCGCCCGTGGGAAACCTTCACTCACGGTGAGTGGAGCAGGGACCCCTCCAGCTCCCTCGCATCCCTCTCCACCGCTTGGTTCGACATTGGGTGACGCATCCCCAGCCCTGGCCGTGCCCGCAGACCTCAGCCCCATCCATGCCCCTGCCTAGACGCTCTCTGCGGCTCCCAGGAGGTTTCCGGGAAGGCTGATGCCGGTTTGCCCACACAGAGGCAAAGTCCCCTGAGGAAGTGTCCTGGTGGACAAAGGTCCCCTGGTACTGCTGCCTCCAGCCCAGGCAGAGAGCAAAGCCACGCATCACCCTGTTATGGCTGCGAACACTGCCGGGGTTAAAATTCACAAGCATGGGAACACCCAACATCATCGCCCAGCCCAGGCACCTCTGCCCCGCCGCCCACGGCTTTCCTGGGGAGGAGACTGCTGTAGCATTGAGACTACCACGGGTGAGACCACCATGGTCGAGCCCACCAAGCTGGAGACCACCATAGTGGAGACTGCCGGTGGTCAAGACCACCATGGTTGAGACCACCAGGATGGACACCATGGTGGTGCAGTGGTCTCCACCTTGGTGGTCTCAACTGCAGTGGCCTCGACTGTGGTGGTCAACATGGTGGTCACCACGGTCGAGACCACCACAGTCGAGACCACCAGGGCGGAGACCACCAGGGTGGGGACCACCACGGTGCCATGCCACTGACCCCATCCGGCCACCCACCCTGCCCCAACCAGCCCCGGCACATCCCTCTGCCCTAACCATGACGTTGGCATTCCTGGCAGCCCTGTGTCCATGCTTCCCAAATATCTGCCCTCCCCTTTTAAGTGAAAAAAGGCTGACTCAAGCCAAATTCCCCCAGCACCCCTCCTGGCACATGCAGAAAGACCTGGGGGCGGGGGGGGCGGGGGGTGCTGATGTTGCCGGCTCTCACCCACTGCCCCCATTGCAGCTGGAGGGTGCCACGTCCCCCTCGGCGTGCCGCTCAGCGTGCCGCTCGGCATGCCGCTGGTGCCGACCATGACGGAGCTGCAGCACGGGGCTCCCTGCAAAACCCAAAGGCAGGAGAGCACCACCCAGGTGAGCGGGGGGCACAAGGGGGTTTCACCCCACGTTCTCCCTCCGGCAGAGCCGCCCAGCACTGACGCAAGCCAAGCCAAGCCACAGCTCCAGCACTGGGCATGGAAGTCTCCGCAGCAGCTCGAGACAGACGCTGGCTCCCGCTCACCCAGCCCCGGGGTCCTCCCCCCTTGTCCCCGTCGTCCCCAGCCCCTCCTGGCCCTCACCTCAGCCAGAAGAAGCTGAGCATTTGCGGGTGGCGGCGAGGTGATGGCTGGCTCGGAGCAGAAGCGTCCGGACACCTGCGCGCGCGGCCAGCACCGGGCGAGGGAGTCGAGGCCAGGGCTGGCGTAGGGCCCTGGGATGGGGCCAGCGCACACCCCCTGCTTCCTTAAATATGGTCACGCATAACTTTTCTTAAGGTAGCGCTTGGTAAATCTGCTCTTGTCTGGAAAATGGCCGGCGTTCCGGAGGTTTGCACATTGGCCGACACTGAGCTGCTGGAGCGAATGTGCCAGGGCCTGCAGCAGAGCCGGGAAGTGAGGCGGAAGGCACCGGCACGCTGCCGACAGCTCTGTGGGGCAGGGTGCTGCCGGCTTCCTTCTACCTCTCCCCAGTGAGCAGCCCCTGACGTGGGATCCTGGGGCCCCTCCCCAGCCCCACGCATCACCCCCTCTTCTTCGCCCATCACCCCAGCGAGGGGCACAGGGGTGCCCGGCTTCTCCCCAGCCCATTTGGTACCGACAGCATCACGTCGGCACCGGGCTCCTCCTGCCCCTGTTAAACCTGCTTGAAAATATTTGGGTTTACCCCAGAGACGCAGGCGCCAACGCCAAGCTCGCCGGCCGGGAAAGCCTCCGCAAACTTCTCCGGAGCTGCTCCATCTGCACAGCCGCTCCCTGGCCCTGCTGCCTTTGAAGCGCCTCTAACAGGGCATTTTTTATCATTGTTATAAGGAAATAAAATGCAAATTGTTGCGTCACCACATCCACGATACAGCCTACAGGGTTTGGGGGAGGTGTTGTTCTATTTGTATTTGATTTACGTGCTTTTAGAAGTGAATCCTGGTAATCAACATATGAGAGCTTGATCAAAGCTCCTCGCAGGCACAGGCAGCGCAAGCACGGCCATTGGAAAGTCAGCGGTAGAATAATTACACAAATTCAACAGGAAATAAGGCCTCACTTTTTTTGGTAAATAAAAATAACAAAGCACTGGAACAGAGCGAATGCTCCGCTCTCCCCCCACAACCTCTTCCAGGCCTTACGGGTCATTTTGCACACCCGGATGTGATCAACTCCGATCATTTCAGAAAGGAACAGATCCATTAAAACATTTCTCATTTTTGGGGCAGCAAATAAGCTTCTTTTTCACCAAGATGGTTTTCTACCCACCGGCGGCAGCCCAGGTGCCCTGTGCAGCTCACCGGTGGCCAGATTGCAACGAGCATCCTCCAGCACACCCCCCCACCTTCAGCGCGGAGGCTCATCAGGGCCTTCTCCCTCCCTCCTTAGGACTGTTTGTTTCTGCAACCAGCGATTATGATCAAGAGGTTTGCTGGATGCGGGGAAAATCATTCTTCCCCCTCTCCGAGTCAGAGCACAATTAGAAACACTTTAGATACTTGACCTGTGCTCAAGCCTCCAAACAAAAGTTGCAAGGAGAGGGTTGATGTTCTCCAGACCCAATTAGCATTACGCTGTAATTGTGGCTTGCGGCGGCCGTACTCCCCTAGCTCTCGCGCTGCCTGCATCCCTTTACCCCAGCACACCAGCACACCCGGCAAGCGTGCGCCCAGCCCTGGCTGCCCAGCGAGCGCACGCAGGTGCCAGCTTCTTCTTTCCGATCCATCACCATATGCCCGTCTTTTACGGTTCTTGGGTGCGCGATGCTCAGAGAGTGGATAATTAGCTAAATGAATTAATTGACTTTCATACTTGTAATTAGCAACCGGTTACAAGCAGCTATTCTCCTTGGGACAACTAAAATTTCTTGGGGACTGGTGTTAAAATACTGTAAAATCGCTAAGAGTAAATAACGAGGACCATGCGTAGTGTGCGCCCACAGCACCCCATTTCTTCCCTCGGCAGTAAAAGCTGCCGCACCATAAACAAGCCCGTGCAAAAGCAAAACAGGCTGCGAAACATGTTGGAAATGCCGCTGCTGCTCGAGAGGAGGAGAAGTTTCCACCTTCGGATGAAATCATGGCCAGATGGGCGGCCTCCAGCCAGCAGCTCCTGCCGGCTCCCTGGCTAACCCTTTCCATCCCCGCTTACCAGAGAGTTTGCAGCGAGGTCCCTGCAGCGGAGGCTGCTCGTGCAAAGCGATGGGGATTGGATGTCGTGAGTGTTAATTAAACCATTAATTACTGCTGAGCAAAAAAAGAAAAAAAAAAGTGACCTATTGGTTTCACAGCTTCTTGGAGCAGCCGGAAGGATAAATCACTAGCCAGTTCAGCAGCGGGAGAAAGGGACTGAGGTGTAAGTCAGGTCTTTGCTGAAACATGGGCTTTCTCGGCTATTAAGGGCACAGCGGCGAGTGCCGACATGGGACCTGGGCAGCCACGGCTGACCCCAGCAGCCCCGGGAGGCCAGGAGTGAGATGCACATCGGGGACGGGGCTGGTGGAGACTGAGACTCACCGGGAGTGAGCCCCAGACATCAACTTGCTGCCAGGGGGGAACCACGATGCTGGGGGCTTGGAGGTGCTTTCGGGGTGCCCCGGGCAGCTCCATGCACCCCTTGCAGGGAGTCTGCTCCCTGCCATGGGGTGCACCCAGCCACGCAGCCACCCATGCTCAGCACCCACAGCACCTGGAGGCACGGCCCCCGGGAGGGTTTGCGCAGGTGATCCCACGCCCCCGGCAGTAGCAGGAGTGGGAGGCTGGTGCTCAAGGCATCCCTGGCTCCCCGAGGTGGCCAAGCACGTCTCCCCCACCGCAGGATGATGGTGTGGTACCCAAGGTGGGCTGCAGGTCTCTTGTCCCCAGGAAATGCCCCCCAAAACCTGGGTGCTGATGGGAAGAAGGGAGGACAGTGGGGCAGACACTGCTATGCAAACAGCTCCTTATGGAAAAGGGGAGAAAAATGATACTAATGCACCAGGTTAATAAATCAAACCCGCACGTCGCCTTGCTGCATCAGGAGCTGCTGCAACACCGGGGAGGAGAGCCATGCCACAGCTGCGCTGGGGGTCCCACGTCCCCCCGAGCAGGGGAGGACAACCCCCTCAGCCCCTTGGGGTCTGGCACTCGGGGTCCTTTGCCCTGAACCACCCTGCCACCCTGATGGCCTCTGCTACCCCAGGGCGGCTGCAGCAGCACCCGCTGGAGGACAGGGCGATGGGATGGGGTGACGGGATGGGGTGATGCAGCCTGCGAGCCGGGGTCTCCCCTGTGGAGGGGCTCTCCCTCAGCTCCTGGTGTGGGATCGGGGCCGCATCGCTCTGCCAGGAGTCCTGTTCTTGGCTCCTCCGAGCTGTCAGAGCTCTCGATTTCCCTGACAGCNCCCAGGGACTGGCAGGGACATGCCCTGCATCCCCCGGCCCCCCAACTTTTGGGGATGGAGCATTGCTGGGGCAAGCTCCCTGCTCGCCTGTGCTGGAGAAAGCCGAAGGCTGTTTTCCCATCCGCACCGTGTTTATTAGGAGCTAAGTCCTGAAGAGGCTTTGGGGGGGGGGGGAGAGGAAAAAAAAAAAAGGCAAGAGCTCAGAAGCAAGGCAGTTGAAAAGGCTTGGCCAAGGAGCTGTCACACCACCCTTTCAGCTATTACACACCCCGGTAAGTTCTCAAACACGCAGGCTGCACAAGATAGCAGGAAGGCTAATTTTTCTTTAGCTGCAGGCAAAAAAATTCAATTACAAGGTAACCTATTTTTCAACTCCTCCGTTGGTATTTACCTAATTTCCTAAGGCCGGCTTGCCCACCCCGCGACAGAGAGGAGGAGGGAGGCCGGGTGCCGTTAGGCTAAGCCGGGCTCTGGCTCACTGTGGGGTTTATTTTGGTTTTAATTCAAACGCTAAAGCCCAGAGCAAGCGTGGTTTGTTTGAGTGCTCGTCGGCGAACGGGACGGCGCGTGACACGGGGCACCGCTGCAGCGTCCGGCCGTGACGGGGATGGGCCGCAGCAGGGCCAGCAGACGCAGGACCTTCTGGAGAAGGTTTGGGAGGTGCCAAAGAAGAGGCCTGCTGCTGGTGGCCTGGGTGGGCAGGGACGGCCGGGGGGGGGGTCCATGAGGACAAGGGGAGTCCCAGGGGGGTTGTAAGGACAAGGAAATCCAGTGGTACGAGGGGACAGGGACAGCCTGGAGGGTACGTGGGGACAGGGACAGTGCAAGGGGGCCCATGAGGACAGGGATGGGCTCGGGGGGTCCCCGAGGACAAGGACACCCCAGGGTTCCATGAGCACCGGGGCATCTTGGGGGCATCCACAGGCACAGGACACCCGTCGGCACAGGGGCACAGGGCACTGGGGGTGCCCGGGGACAGGGACACCCCCGGGGGTACGGGGGCACGGGGACAGGGACACCCCCGGGGGTACCGGGGCCCAGGGCACCGCGGGTCCCACCCCGGTGGGTCCCTGCGGTA
>VZSC01017442.1:351874-371549 GCA_013398225.1 Steatornis caripensis | reverse complement strand
GTCGCAGAGGTGACGACTTCTCTGCTCTTTCAGTTCCGGCGCACAAGAAAGTTAGCAGAAGCAAGCATCGACCTTGGTCTCCATAGGGATAACTATAAGCAAGGGCCTTTCTGCATACCATTGTTCCTGATGTTCCAGCACGAACTATAAACACCAAGCCTTATCACTGCTAGAAGCAGCTACTGTCTGGAAAAACATGCAGTTAATTTCAGAGAGTGCAGCTTCTCAGAAGAGACTTAACTAAAAAGCAAAGTTACTAAAAGAAAATTGGTTCTGTCTTGGCCCAAACCAGGACAAGATACTAGAAAGAAGAATCCAGAAAAGGCAGAATAAGAAAGATATTCATAAAATACATGTTTTTTGCCAATAACTATCTGAATAATTTCAGACTGAAATTATACTGCAAAATCTAAAAGCTAATTCACTGTACATAAAAATTAAACAAGAGATTCTGAAACATAATTTACAAAAAGAAGTAGCACATGGAACAGTCCAACAGATACAAGTTAGACAGACAATATTTCAATTTTCAACGCTTTTTGAAGAAAAGCCAGTATCATACTGAATCTGGCAAAAAAAATCTAATAAAAAAACTAATGGATGAACTGTAAATAATCATCTAAAGTTTCATACATGATTTTTTTGAGAAAAATAAGTCACCACTTAGAGAACAAAGTTCACATAGGGTGTTTTGTGCTCTGAGATCTTTGCAAATTTGTTAGGATTTGAAACTCAGCAAGAGCACTCTGTAATTAAAATATGTAAAGTTTTCAGTTGGATTCCACAAAAGCATAGCTCATGCATGTATGCCTGTGATGTGGCAAGCAACATGAACAAATACTCTTGCATTTGGAAAAGCATGATAGGGTTGTACGGGATTAAACTGCTTTGCAAGGATTTGTTGCTTCAGCAATTTGCAACAATTTGCAAGCTTCAGCAAATTCTGTGTATCACTTGTAAAGAGTTATAACAATGCTTCTGCACTAAAGACCCCTTCACAGAAAGAATGGACAGGGCTTCAAGCAAAGATAAGGATATGGTAAATCAGCCTCACGCATCCAATCATGGAATAGGTTAAAGGTTCCATATAGTGTAAGTGTTAGTGTATAGTGATATAGATACTGAGAAAAAAAGACATATAGAAAGGTAACTGGGTTAAACATGTACAGAGGTGTCCATTAGGGAAAATATGTCGGGAATGTGCAAATTGCAAATGTACATAACAGGAAGACATTACTGAGAGAAAATTATGTCTAATTGTTTGACTAAAAGGACTGTTTCTCTTTGAAATATGTTTATAAAACGAATGAGATGATAGGAGGAGGGATTTCCAGCTATCACTTTGTAAGCCAGGAAATTTCAGCACGGTATCATGCAGAACTGGAAAAGTCTACCTACCCGAAGTCAAACGTTTTCAGTCAAACAACATTACCAGTGACTGTTTCTCTTATGGTAATTAAGTGTTATGTTTAAGTGACTTAGCACTATTACTAGACTAGGAGACTACCAAGCCTGCTTTAAAACTAGAGACAAGTATTTATTTGGAACTACACAAGTACAGTTGAATACTGAAGAGATATGGCAGGAATAAGCAATCTCACAAAAGAGCGTTTGACAGAAAAGCAGAAGAGCAAATTTCAGAGCTAGGCTTTGGACACTTTCAACACAAAGGGAAAAATAAAATCTCTGCTTTTACTGTTATTGCCTGTAGTATCAGTTAGGATGGAATTCTGAAGAAAATAATTAGGGATAGCAGTAAAGAATGCCTGGTACACTGCATTCTTAATCCTTTTATTAATTTAATAGAGAAACTATAAGATAGAATTTTACTTAAAGGTTAACGATTCTTAAAGTACTACAGAAAAAAAAATGTTAAAATTTTTTGAAATTCACCTGAATATGGAGAAACACAGGAGATAACATTTCACACTGGCCTCAGAAAAAAGCACTGCTTGTTAAGAAAATTAGTGATGCTTGTTGTGCATAAGCAGAATTCAATACACATTAAGCAAAGGAATCCATGCTCCTGGCACACAGCCGTTGAGGTTTTACAACACTGTTCCTTCACAGTAAGCTCTCCTAGGTGTTGAAAATTAGTGTCCTTTCTTCTGGTCATAATCTTTTATTAAAAACTGTCTCTTGGTTAACAGACAATCTGAAGAATACTTTGTACATACGATTCTCCAGATTAGTAGAGTTTTTAGTCTCCAAAGCATTTAAGTTTCCTATTTTTTAAATACTGTTAAATATAAGGTGAGGCTTTCAAAAAGACAACAGTAGTCAAGCTGAAACCTTCAATGAAAGTCAGACATCTACATTTTATGATTTAGAAACATCCCTCAGATCCAGTTTTGAATGGGTCTGATCACATATAACGTCTTCTATAGCAGTACTTAATTTTCCACATCAGAAACTGCTCCCTGTAGAGTAGCTAGTATAAAAAAGTATNACTGTTAAATATAAGGTGAGGCTTTCAAAAAGACAACAGTAGTCAAGCTGAAACCTTCAATGAAAGTCAGACATCTACATTTTATGATTTAGAAACATCCCTCAGATCCAGTTTTGAATGGGTCTGATCACCTATAACGTCTTCTATAGCAGTACTTAATTTCCCACATCAGAAACTGCTCCCTATAGAGTAGCTAGTATAAAAAAGTAAAGAATGACATTCTTTACCCCAAACGGATTCTAACATACTAGCAAACACTGCAGGACTCAAAATTGATAATGTACAATAAACAGATATGGTTAAGAACTCATATGGTAAGGGGAAAATGTAGAAGAGGTCTAGGATTACAGTTTAAAGTGTGTTATGATTTACTACCTGCCAAAAAAATTTTATGAAAACCAAATGCTTTGCAGGACTTAATCAAATTCCCAACAAAATACCCAAACTGTATGGTCTTCACTAAAAACAGTACGAGATTTTTTTTTTTTTTTATTAGGACTGCCATGTTCACTTATAACTTACGCAGTCTAAAACTAATTTCTTATAAACTCTGGTAAATATTAAAGCTAACCCCCAGGATAGTGGAGACACGTGGCTACACATAAACTTGTGGGGCTGTGAATCTCAGAAGCATGATGAAGAAAACACAGACAAAATATTCACATACTATGAATATTAAAAGGCAAGTCTTCCTCTCCACCTGATTCTGGTACACTGTCTCTTTGAGAGACTGTTATGGCTAGACAGTACAATTATTTTCTTATGATTGCCTGTCTGTGATTTACAGTTCTGAGTAATCTCTGTTGAAACTTCCAGAACAAGGAAATGAGCAGAAGGAAAAGATGTATTTTGTTCAGACAGTCTTGGCTTAGGCACAATTGAAGATTATTTTGCTGAAATGACAACAATCAAGCTAGTGTAACTTGAACCATTCCAATTTCAAAGGAAGGTGTTTACCATCAACTACCAGCTGCTAGAGACAAAATGATAGCCTCCTTACCACCATGTCAAGAGATATGCCTGATCTGATAAGCAGCAGAGACTTTATAACATCTACAACCAAAATATCTGTTAGAATTAGCCTCAAGTATCTATTTTTAAACATTTGGCCATCATTTAACTTTTAGGATTCCTTCAAAATTATTTGGTAAAGTGCAATCCCATGCCGAGCCTTGTAGCTGGTTTGAAGCACTTGCACAGTAGCTTTAATTGGGCACGTAAAAATCAACAAATCACAGACGTTTCTGAAGTATGTGGAAAATTAAACTGCAGAGAACATGGGTGACAAGTCTGGATGTCCTGGAAGCTTCACTTTCACCGAACACTGAAGAAATCAAGTACACACATTGCTGTCCAAAAAATCTCAGCAGTAATATGATATTGCCAAATATCCCTGTAATCTCTGACTTCTCAGACAGCAGTACCTAATGCCCTACCACGCATACTAAAGTGTATTCTCACATCTTTCATCTCATCTGCTTCTTCCTGCTGGATACCCAACACCTCTCACCCAAACCTCCAGGCCCACTTCTCTCCTCTGGCTTGGAAAACTCCAGCCCCATGCCTCACATCCCATCCTCCCTCTCTCATGATGAATTAGAAGTTCGGGCCACAGAAAGGGATACAGAAAGGAAAGGAAAGGAAAAAAGTATAGCCACTCAAATAAATTGTGAAACAAAAGCACCAAAGTTTTGCACTGAGCCATCATCTTACCCCTCCTTTCCGCACACATATAACTAAGAAAGTATATGTCTCTTCCTTTTTCTGCCGGTAAACTTTACCAGAAATTAATTATTTCTTATTTTAGTTTTCTGAAAGTTTAGTTTTCTGAAAGAGCTATATAAAATCAGTGTTCATAGTTTAATAAAAATATTTATCTGAATATAATTAAATTTGTAATAGATGATAGTGTCTGTCTTTTCCCCCCTTTTCACTTTTTGGAAGGTGAATAATATATTCTGGATCAGAGAAATGCTTTGTTTCATAGTTTTTCTCAAATATTCTATAGCATATAAACTAGTATTACCCTAATCAATGCATACAACTGCATGTTTCAAACACCTTGAGGAGGAAAAAGAGTCTGACCTCTTGTTGTAAATCCCAAAAATTCGATGATGAGCGTAAGTGGTTATCAGCATACTCCCTACTGAGTGATTGTTGATTACACCCGTGTTTTCAGTACAGACGCTTTGTCCCTGAGTTCACAGTTAACCGAAACTTAGAATGAAGATTCTCAGATGTTACAAATCAAGAGGACTCCAAACACCAGGGCAGTATCACCAGGTGGCTGAGAGCTGTGCTTCTCTCCCGGTGGGTAAGACCATGACAGCAAGGACTCGGCTGGCAGAGCACCCCGTATTCATTGCTGGGCAGTGGCCTGTGCCCAGCAAATATTATGAGAACAGCCATATCCCTGCTCATCTCCAGTTAACCCTGTCAGCTTCCAGCCATTTGTGGCTTAAGGACTTCCCAAACCAGTGGCTATATAATTTGGTTTAAATATCCCTTAATGGATTACTTTTTCATGCGCTAATCTTTTTGCACCCAGGCAAACCTTATCAATGCTCTGTAATGAATTGCTTCCTGTACCTTTGCTGGGTGATGACAGATCTCTGAGGATGGTGGTGTGGGTCTTACACAAATCAAAGAGCATCATATTTTGTGATCAAGGATCTAAGCATAACCTTTATAAAAGCATAAAAACTTAATTTGTTAGTGTAGGAAAGCAGTGTGAATCCCAAAGAAGATTTTGACATCCAATTCAATCATTATGAAGTGGTGAAATTTTAGTAGTAGCATTTCAGTTTTATATAGCTACACACTCTATGATGTGGGAGTTACATAGAAAATATTTGAGATGTGGTAAAGTATTATATGAATTTAAAAAACTTTACCTTCAATGCATCAATGAAGAAACACTATGCTTTATTCTGATAGGAAAAAAAAAAAGTAATTTCATTATTCTTTTCTGCCTAAATGTAACTTCATGCAGTACAACTCAGTATTTAGAAGCAATCTTAAGGATTTTTTAATTGAAAAATAATTTTGAATTATTTAAAATGTGACAATGATTTTTAGCTGACATTTATATTAAAAGTAAATCATTGCACTCCTTCTTTAAGACTGACTTGACAATTTTGATTACTAAGGCTTCCTAAGCAAGGATTGACATGAGTGATATGATATAACAATACACATTTTAAAAACTGTCTAAATGTCTGGATGAATGAATGAATTTTACTTCTTTAAATTTTTATTAAGTATGTGGTGCCACATATAACTTTAAAACATAGTAAAGCATGTGCAAAGGAAAGATTCAATTTCAATCCCTGTCTCCAAAGACAAATAAATCAATGTATAAAAGAAGGTAGAGGTGAGAAGAAAAATGAAATACCAGTGCAAACTCTGCTCTGAATTTCAACATGCTTACTAAATGACTCCTATATTTTAATGAGATTGCTTCAAGGACAGGTGCATCTGATTAAAAGTAAACAAGATTCTCTGTTTTAACATGTTACTTTACAGCAGCTAATCTGAGATAACGGACAGAACATGCCTATCCCATGTTGTAATTCTGATAGTGATACTGCTATAACTACTAGATATTAACAACAAGATGGTACCAAAGCATTCACAGAATCACAGACAGGCTGAGTTTGGAAGGGACCTCTGGAGGTCGTCTGGTCTAACTCCCTGCTCAAGCAGGGCCACCTAGAGCCGATTGCCCAGGACCATGTCCAGACGGCTTTTAAATACCTTCAAGGAGGGAGACTCCACAACTTCCCTGGGTAACCTGTGCCAGGCCTTGGTCACTCTAATGTTCAGATGGCACCTCCTGTGTGTCTCAGTTTGTGCCTGTTGTCTTTTGTCCTGTCACTGGGCACCGTTGGAAAGAGCCTGGTTTTTTTGCCTTTGCACCTTCCCTTCAGGTATTTATCTACATTGATAAGGTTCCCCTTGAGCCTTCTCTTCTCCAGGCTGAACAGTCCCAGCTCTCTCAGCCTTTCTTCATCTGTGAGGTGTTCCAGTCCCTTAATCATCTCTAGTGGCCCTTCGCTGAACCCTCCCCAGTATGTCCACCTCTCACTTGTACTGGGGAGCCCAGAACTGGACATGGTACTCCAGGTGTGGCCTCACCACTGCTGAACAGAGGGGAAGGATCATCTCCCTCAACCTGCTGGCAATACTTTGCCTAATGCAGCCCAGGATACCATTGGCCTTCTTCACTGCAAGTGCATGTTGTTCACTCATGTTCAACCTGGTATTCACCAGGGCCCTCAGGTCCTTTTCTGCCAAGACGCTTTACAGTTGGGTGCCCTCAGCATATCTTGGTGCCTGGGGTTCTTCAACTTCAGGTGCAGGACTTTGCACGTCTCCTTGCTGAACTTATTTTACCTACATGTTTCTATGTGTCTTCTAACGGATCACTATTTTTGCAGTCGCCAGAAGTATGAACACAAGATATAGGCAAAGGCTTTGAACATGCAAACACAAGATGATATCAGAGGCCCCAGGGCTATAAACACAAATCATAAATGGTCAATTACTGGTTCATAATGGACCTTGAGAGACTTGGTAAAGATGGTTTTAGGAATAACTGTTAAAGAAAGATCAAGCAACCAGGCTGTGTTATTCGAAGTATAAACATGACCTCAGGCAAATCTGCAACACCTCACAGGCTCAAAATGATGCTACTGGTGAAAGACTTGGGACACAGACCACTTGCTCAAACCCTACCATTCTAGAATTCTGCTTCTCCATGGAGGCTGTTGCCATTACAGTTGGGACTCAGAGGACCAGAAGAAGGGTAAGCATAACAACAAATAAAGGATGAATATGAGAAAGTTTATCACTTTTCACTGTACCACTATTTAGAATAAACAATACTATTAGTTAAGACAACTTGGGATTTGTTATTTTCCTTGTAATTTGTTGCTCTAGAACAATTTGACCTCCACCTGCCTTCTCCTAAGGCCTCTGGCACAGGGTCATGGACATAAAGCAGAACTGCACACTCTTCCCGTGCACAACAATTCAAATCTGTTTTCCTGTTTGGTGTTAACCACCAGCAGAAGAACACAAAAAAAACCCCAGATTATGTATCAAGAAGCAATGAGAAGATGGTGACCACTTACGAACAAAGCAAAGGAGCAAATTACAGGAAAGAAGAAACTTAAGCCAGGTCAAGCCTGGATTGATATAAAACCTTGTCTATACAACACCTTGCAGAGCTCATTGTGTGCTGAGGCTCTGCTTGCACACACAGCCCAGAAGGATCTAGGGATTTTGGAGTGCAGGCAAACAAGATCTGAACATCAGAAAAATAATGAATTGCAGAAGGCAACATCACCTTTCTTGCTGAAGTAAAGAGCATCCTCATGCCCTAAGAACCTAGTCTATTCAAATTAGCACTGGTTGGTGAAATTTGTACTAATAGTAATTCATTGATTAGAATACCATTGAATTCTCAGTTTTGTATACAAAGCATGCTTCTTTAATTCTCATACATTAGACAAGATATTTGGGTAGGTACCCTGCCCACAAGGACCAGTTGTTAAATCTGAAGGCAACACCAAATCACATGGCAAATGACAATAGACTGCACACCTTTTGACTCCAATAAAAGCCTCCGACTTTACTTTAGTAAAGCCTTTGATGTTGTTTCCCACAGCATTCTCCTGGAGAAACTGGCTGCTTGTGGCTCGGATGGGTATACACTTTGCTGGGTAAAAAAATGGCTGAACGGCCAGGCCCAAGAAATTGTGGTGAATGGAGTTAAATCTAGTTGGCAGCTGGTCACAAGTGGGGTTCCCCATGGCTCACTACTGAGGCCAGTTCTCTTCAATCTCTTTATCAAGGACCTGGACAAGGGGATTGAGTGCACCCTCAATAAGTTTGCAGACGACACCAAGTCGGGTGGGAGTGTTGATCTGCTTGAAGGTAGGAAGGCTCTGCAGAGGGATCTGGACAGGCTGGATCTATGGGCCGAAGCCAGTCGTTCAACAAGGCTCAGTGCTGGGTCCTGCACTTGGGTCACAACAACCCCATTAAACACTACAGGCTTGGGCAAGAGTGGCTGGAAAGCTGCCCAGTGGAAAATGACCTGGGGGTGTTGGATCACAGCCAGCTGAATATGAGCCAGCAGTGTGCCCAGGTGGCCAAGAAGAACAACAGCATTCTGGCTTGTATCAGAAATAGTGTGGCCAGCGGGGTGAGGGGAAGTGATCGTCCCCCTGTACTTGGCACTGGTGAGGCCACACCTCAAATACTGTGTTCAATTTTGGACCCCTCAGGACAAGAAAGATATGGAGATGCTGGAGTGTGTCCAAAGAAGGGCAACGAAGCTGGTGAAGGTTCTAGAGCACAAGTCTTAGAAGGAGCAGCTGAGGGAACTACAGTTGCTTAGCCTGGAGAAAAGCGGGCTGAGGGGAGACCTTATCGCTCTCTACAGGTACCTAAAAGGAGGTTTTAGCAAGGTGGGGGGTCGGTCTCTTCTCCCAAGTAAAAAGCGNTTCCCACAGCATTCTCCTGGAGAAACTGGCTGCTTGTGGCTCGGATGGGTATACACTTTGCTGGGTAAAAAAATGGCTGAACGGCCAGGCCCAAGAAATTGTGGTGAATGGAGTTAAATCTAGTTGGCAGCTGGTCACAAGTGGGGTTCCCCATGGCTCACTACTGAGGCCAGTTCTCTTCAATCTCTTTATCAAGGACCTGGACAAGGGGATTGAGTGCACCCTCAATAAGTTTGCAGACGACACCAAGTCGGGTGGGAGTGTTGATCTGCTTGAAGGTAGGAAGGCTCTGCAGAGGGATCTGGACAGGCTGGATCTATGGGCCGAAGCCAGTCGTTCAACAAGGCTCAGTGCTGGGTCCTGCACTTGGGTCACAACAACCCCATTAAACACTACAGGCTTGGGCAAGAGTGGCTGGAAAGCTGCCCAGTGGAAAATGACCTGGGGGTGTTGGATCACAGCCAGCTGAATATGAGCCAGCAGTGTGCCCAGGTGGCCAAGAAGAACAACAGCATTCTGGCTTGTATCAGAAATAGTGTGGCCAGCGGGGTGAGGGGAAGTGATCGTCCCCCTGTACTTGGCACTGGTGAGGCCACACCTCAAATACTGTGTTCAATTTTGGACCCCTCAGGACAAGAAAGATATGGAGATGCTGGAGTGTGTCCAAAGAAGGGCAACGAAGCTGGTGAAGGTTCTAGAGCACAAGTCTTAGAAGGAGCAGCTGAGGGAACTACAGTTGCTTAGCCTGGAGAAAAGCGGGCTGAGGGGAGACCTTATCGCTCTCTACAGGTACCTAAAAGGAGGTTTTAGCAAGGTGGGGGGTCGGTCTCTTCTCCCAAGTAAAAAGCGATAGGACAAGAGGAAAAGGCCTCAAGTTGCACCAGGGGAGGTTTAGGTTGAATGTTAGGAAAAATTTCTTCATGGAAAGCGTTGTCAAGCACTGGAACAGGCTACCCAGGGAAGTGGTGGAGTCCCTATCCCTGGATGTATTTAAAAGACGTGTAGATGTGGCAGTCAGGAGCATGGTTTAGTGGTAGACTGGGCAGTGTTAGGTTAATGTTGGACTTGATGATCTTAAAGGTCTTTATCATCCAGGGTCGTTCTACGATTCTAATTTAGTTCTAATTTAAAGTGTCTGAATCTTAACTTAAAAGTCACTTACAGTCTTGAACATATTTTCTTCAACAAATTTATATTGCATCATTATTATTACATGCATGCATGCATGAACTCCTTAATTGAAAATAACTGTACTGAAGTCAATACAAATACTACAGATGCAGACAGGTATAATTCTAAGTGAAACATTGCCTTTCTATTTTTTTAACAATAACAGCATCTTTATATCCTTTCTCAAGAAAATAAATACTGATTTTTAGCAAACACATTACAGGAAATTCCAATTTTAAAATTTAAGGCAACCTAAAGTAATCGTGGCTGGCACGATTTCCAGGTATATGGCAGACAGTGAACAAGTGTTAAATACTGCACATCTGACAACTTTCAAAGTTAATACTGGTGTGACTACCAACATTTCAAGGATTTGAAAGTTGGTGAACAGGATCTATTTTTAAGACATATATATAACTGACATCGTTTATTTTTATATACATATATGTAAATATGTATGTTTCAGTTAGAATAAATCTGTATTCTGACTGAAATTCAAAGTTGGCTTCAAGGAATAAATTATAGGGCTTTATTATAAATATTTTGTATAATAAAATATTTTGCAAGACATTTCAGACTCAGATGTGTACATGGCTCTGAACTCCACTGCGCACTTAAATAATCAATTCACATATTGAATACAATACACAGAACAGATAATTTTATATTTCATTTCCCACTTTTTCTCCTCTAAGCTGCAAATATCACGAAGTCTAATAACCTAAGACAAGAACATGAGGGGGCAAGTTAAAAGCTACATTCCAGCATTATTGTTTTTTTCCAGCATTATTTATTTTTCCACAGGGGAGTAGTAAAGAAATGTGGGGATTTTGTTTATAGGCTTCATGTGTTTGTTTTCTTAAATGACTTGAAAGACAGAGAATAAGTATGACAGGACTCCAGCAGATTTGCAGGGTAGTTTAGCTCATACTGACATCAAAGTTGAAACCCTAAGCTATTGCTTTTGCAATGAACTAAATATACTCAGAGAATCTGAGAAGCTTCATCACGGAAATCTCAAAACTCTCTCTTATGAAATTTTGATTTTAATAAAATAAATCCCTGGTAAAAATTCCTAATATAAAGAACGAAACAAGAAAACTAAAGCCAACATTTCTAATTACTCAACAGTTTAACGAAGCAACTCTCAACTTGCATTATTTCTTGTTTATAGATTACAATTTCCAATTATAATAACACAAAGGCAAAGAAAGACAAGACTATATGATTTAAACAGAAACTACCAAATAAAAGCATACATAACGGTAGAGAGGGCTTTGGGCAGGCCAGCTCAAATTTAGTCTTATATATTTTAACAGAGCTTTAATTGTCTTCCCTCATGGCCAATGAAATATGGCACATATGACATATTTTTAATTACTTCTTGGGCTTCGATTAGTTATTTTGTTATGTAAAGCATTATATTGTTGTGTTTCATATATATTTATAGATCATTAGCTAATTATATCTAATATTAAACATGGTAATTAAATTCTCATTAATGATAATTTGATGTTATCAAAAAGTGATAATTTTATTCTACTTAATTTTAATGCATGAATCAAGTGCACTATAGCACAATTACAGCTATGCAAATAATTAAAATAAACTAATAAGTCAGAAGTGTTCTAATAATAGCATCTTTTCTCTTTTAAAGGTGCACTTATTTATTTTGGTCTTAGTCTGAAATTCAGTAACTTGCATTGTACCTCCTTAATTAATGAATAATTCAAGAAATCACAGAGCAAGTAGTAATGAAAGCACTGATGATATAGTGTTCTGGTATAATGCATTGCTTTAAGTATTTCCATATAGTAGGGAATACAACTGCTCTCCCTCTGATACATCAACTCTATAATTTGTTATTTGGAAAGGAGTATTACAAGCAACTTTCCACCTCTTAGATGAAGAAATATCTATTAAGTACAGAAAACATAATGCAATGTAGATAGTACTGAAGACATTCTACATTGTCATAGTCATTGATTATTCCAGGAAACTTGCTGACGTACCCTAACAATTTGTATTTATTTGTTTAGGATCTGATTCTGTACTCTTCTGAGAAGCAATACGTTGCTCCTTCAGTTATCTTCCTAATTTCTGAATGAAAACTTTCTCTTAATTTCAATGTACAAATGAACTTTATCTAAATGAAATGACCCAAAGAAATTCTTTCCCTGTTTTTACTATCTTTTTTTTTGCTATTTATAAGGCCATGACATGAGCTCTGCAGACCTCTTCAGGTCTATACAACACCTTATGGAACAAATGAGTCTGGCTGTGTGCATGCCTGCTCCAAACACTAATTCTCAAAATTCAATTCACTAATTCACTGATTTGCAAAAATGGAAATTGAAATATCACACCAGATGATCAAATGAAGGAGAAATCATTGACCCTACTTTAGCTAATTATACCTATGTTCACATGTAACATTAAGCATTAAATGTAATTACTGGTAATTCACCAATGAGGAATTTATACAAAAAGTGTTCCCACACAAAAAATGACATTTGATATTAATATTGCATATACATGCTTAATGAGAACTGTCAAGGCGACCTCTGTAATATGAAGAGTTTCATAAAAAAAGAGGCACATGTATGATGAAATCTCACTATGTCCCATAAATTCAGTAAAATATCCATGCTTAATACAACTATGCATATAAACAATAAGCAGGACTCAACAGTATAATTTATTATTGTTTAGTAATCGTGGATGAATGTTCAATAATTACATTAAAACAAACACTTTTTACCATGATGCATAACCAAGTAGCCATGGGTGATTCTTCTATCAAATACATCTCACTGATTTTTCTCGTTTACTGTTTCAGCTCGCCCATCCAAAGAGTTTCAGTGCTTTCAGAAACACTCTTGATCTATGTGGATTCAGTTTTGTGACAATCTTTCACATGATACTAAGAAAAACTAGAATTTACCAAATTTATGGAAAACTGAAAAAAATAAACATGACAACTGCAGTTCAAAATTTCTCATTAATCAAAATCCATCTGCACTAAACAAAAAGTTATTTTGTAAGCAATGTTTTAAACCAAGGCTTTGGCTAAAGACTTTATTTCTGCTACTGATGCCAAAGAGCAGAAATTTATGATATAAAGTAAAGAAAATGGATCTACAAAAGAAAAAACAAATGCACTTTTTTTTTCAAAGTTAAATATGCACAAGAATCCCTATGAAAAAGAGAATACAGGCTGCAATTCAAACATTCTTACCTAAGTTTTCCACAATAAAAGGGAGAGTACACCTTAAGTATCAATGTTTCACAATGAAATATTTTGTAAAATTATGCTTGTAACTTTTTAAATGAGAGAAAGCGTCTATCTTTAGTGATTGCATGTAACTCAGGACGCAGTGTTTCCCCTTCCAGAAAACAATTTTTTACAAGCTGCTTGACAATTACAAACATATCCGTGCTTACTATTAAATAACATATTTGATTTTCTAACAATGATTTTTTCATGCTTCTGCAATCACCACTGAACTTTTTCAGATAATACAATTTAACAGCAAAGACTAAGAAAGCCTGCTACAGTGCAGTTCTCATCCCAAACCAAAATCGTCAGGTTGGGGGTACTTTTCTCCCCGAATCAGTGAGAGTTCTTTTCACGTTTTCAGGACCTGTGGGTTCCAGTTTTTCTTTCATAATGCAACTCACACATCTAATTATTTTCTACCTAACAGCTTGAAGCCATGAAGTGTACTTAAGTCACTAAAGAATGGTGAACAGTAGTATTGTAAACTTATCCAGAAGTCAAGCACAAAGAGGTCCTCCATGTAAAGAACTTGGTCATTGTGACAGCTGAAACTGGAGAATAAACTTTACACTGTTGCAACTGTATTATGTTGAAATGTTTTATAAAGCAGAGCCAAGTCCAATTTCTTGAAACTTAATTGACAAAGCAGTTATGGCTTAGTTAATTTTGTAACTGTGTCAAAAGCACTCATCTACAGTGAAAGAAAAAACATTTTCAAACACAAAACCCCCACTGGTTAAGTAGAAATGTGTATGCTGGGTATATAGCAGGTTTTAATGACCTAACAACTTCAAAGCTTCTTAGGATCAAGCAGGCTCTGGTTCAGAATACTAAATAAAGTTAGAACATTTCAGATTATAGCATATAACACAAATTAATCCTAGGGTAACCAGTGAAGCAATACTGCTGTTACTAGTATTCTCAAAAGCATAGGTTGCATTTTGGTAAATCCATTTTACTAAACAGCTTCACGGGCACATTTTGCAGCTAGTTCTTAGAAGAAAAAAAAATTAAAATGAAAGCATATTACTAATGTGGCAAGCAAAGAAGAAAAATAAATTGAAGGCAAAAAGAAAAAGAAATTGAATTTTACCAATTTCTTTCCCAATATCATCTGAACCAAAGATAGTTTGGCCAGATCCTCATGAACTTCAAATGAGCATAAAATCTATTGACATTAACAGCGCTATGCTACAGAAAGATCCTCCTTCCTTACTGTGGGCATGTGAGAAGAAGAAGACTCAAATGGCACCTTGCCTTACACATTTGCGTCTAGAAACTGGTGAAATGCCACTGTGCAATACTGGGAAGATACGAATTCTAAGCACTGCAAGGATGCAATAGGAAAGGAAGGGTTCATAATTCATGGGGCTTGATAGGGCTGAGCTACATTATCTATATTTGAAATATAGCAGAAATCTGTAGATAACTTCTTGGGAAAACAAAGTTAGCTACAGAAGGAATTTGGACTTAATCTTTCTTTCCTGGACTGATTTCAGTCTACTGTGTGACTACAAGCAGAAAACGAAGGAAAAAAATGTCATCAATAAATGTATGTGTTCTCGTTCCATTTTTCTGTTCAGCACCAAAGAAGTCAGTAACAGATTTTCATATATAAAACTTGGTGGCACAGTTTAGGACTATGTTTATAGAATACACTCAGGCCCAGAAATGTAAGAATATACTACAGTCTTCTGAAATGCTTTGTTCGTCTTGCTATGGTATTTACTTTTACAGCTATTCTCACTTTTGAGTCAAAAGATTATAGAACATACTTCAAATAATTAAGACTCGTTTAAGGTTTTTATTATGCCTTTGTAATCTTGTGTGCTGTGTTCATCTTCATTTAGTAAGTTAAAAGAGAGAGTTATGAACTTGTCATAATATGAAAAATAGATTTGTCACAGTGTAATATTTTCTAAAGTTAGTTATGTACTCCTGAAATGTACTGCTGAAGGTAATCTGAAACATGAGCTCGTTAGTGGCTCATGAGTGTTTAAGTGGCTTTGGAAACTTCAGATTACGTGCCATAATGTTTTTGTCCTTAAACTGACAGAAGAATCATACACCTCTACAATGAATGAATGCATCTTTATATAATTTTTGTACACTTTAATATATACTTCCTCCTTGAGTCATTTCAGTGCAACTACTTCTTTTATTAGATAGATTCTTGAGGAACAAGGGCAAGATTGTCAAAGACATTTATGCACTTAATAATGCAGTTCAGACATTCCTAGGTTTTTGAAAGTATGAAAATCAGGTGCCTACGGAAATACGATACCTAAAGGAAATTGTTTCCTAATAGACTATAGCATATTTACTGTTTTCATGTGAAGCTTCAAGGGTCCAAGTCCTCCTGCAAATCTATGATTCAGTGAGCCTCTGGCAACTTTTAAGTGCCCAAGATTTTGATTTTGTTATACTAGTTCTTCCCCCATCATACCAGGCAGCAGCACTGTATTAAAAGAAATGCACACGGTACATCTATCTCTTGTTTTTGCTTGAAGTAAGGAGAAATCTAATACCTTGTAGTGGCAAGATAAACTTGAACCCTGACAAGGTATTACCTGAGGGTGAGGTTCTAAAGCAAATATACACCTTCTACAAGAAACTTGTAGTAGTTGACATAAATGAACAGAAACATTGATACAAAGGAAAATAAAGCCATAACTACATGTAAGAGAAAATGTTGCTCTGAGATGTAAATAGATACTTTGCATTCAAATTAATGATCTTGACACCATATTGTCATAACTAAAAGAATAAATGAAGCACAAAATATGGTGAAAAAAATCTCAGGTAGCAAGATTTCGGTGTGAATGCAGTGCACTGGGGTCTATTGGTATTCATGAATTCAATAAACTTCAGAACTGATCACTAAGATTTGGCCAAGTGAACATTTGTCATGCATATATTTTCTACTTCTTCCAGTCTTAAAACTAAGAATAAAGCTGAAGTACTTTGCAAATCCACAGTTTTTTTGAGTTTACACTGATATTATTCAAATGCTTTCTCAACCAGAGATTCAAGCGCAAAAATTCACTAATAATCAAAACGCGTAAGAAGTGAGGGTAGAATGGAAGTGGGAAGAATGAAAAGAGGAAACTGGTAAGGATTACATTTTGCTAAAGACTAGCTCATTTGGTTTTGCTTCTGTATGTGTACGTTTGATCATCTGTTCAAGACACATTCCTAAATAAATCCAGATACCTCTACTTAAGCCAGTTACACTTTACAGAAATCATAAGATGATCAGACCCTCATTAAACCTATATCAGTTTCCTGTTGGTGCTTTTATAAGTGGAAATTAAAAGAAATGAAGATTATTCATATTTTTAATGCCGTATTTATGAAGGCAGGAAGACTGGGGATGTAAGAACCAGTCAGTTTTCGTTACACCAAACTGTCCTGCTGGAGATGTGCCCCTTATCAGCTGTGAAAACACAGATAAGCAAACATGCAAACTTGAGTTTTTATCAGACTACTACTAATCCTAAATCAACTTACTCGAAGGGTTTTACAGATCAGTGGAAAAAAGGCTTCCTAACTCTATTTATACAGGTTTGATTAACAGAAAGAAATACTGAAGATGCAGAGGAAGGAGTTTGAATTGTTTTCAGTAAGAAGCCCAAATCAAAGTAATTTTGCAGAAATATTGCTGTTTGTTGATTCAGGAGTAAATGACGGAACCATTATGGGAAAAATGAAGATGTAACAAATGTAATGATACAAAGGATGATATAAAGACTACTCTAAAATGGTACACTATATATAAAACATACTTCGGGCATCACAATTACATGAGTGTGTTTTGGTTTTGTATTAAAAAAATTTGGATAATGCATTTTGTCTCAGGAAGGCAAACTAATTTCATAACATTGTTAAATAACTTAAAAATAATTAGAAATTAAAGAATTAGTCATCCAGTCAGATTATGAAATTATATTTTAGTTTAGAACTTACTCTGAGTATGTAATGGGCTAAGAGTTACTGGGCACTATTTGCAGTATAAACATGTTGCATCTAAAAGGTACACTTTTATAAAAGTCCTAGTAAAAGCAGTTATCAGTGAGATTGGAGTACTTTAATTTCCCTTTACAGTTCTAAAAGTTCTGGCTTTCTGCTTCAGTGTTCATTTTGTTTCTCAGACTACAGCCTGGAATGTATATATGTGAAGTTACTTTTCATATGGTTTGTCATGTATTCTTTTCATGTACTTATTCTAATATAATGATACCTAGGAATTCTGCTTCACTGAAAAAAGAAGTGGATACGTTTCTATCCCTATCTAGATGACATGTATCGGTGATGTTTCAAAGGNTTTAGAACTTACTCTGAGTATGTAATGGGCTAAGAGTTACTGGGCACTATTTGCAGTATAAACATGTTGCATCTAAAAGGTACACTTTTATAAAAGTCCTAGTAAAAGCAGTTATCAGTGAGATTGGAGTACTTTAATTTCCCTTTACAGTTCTAAAAGTTCTGGCTTTCTGCTTCAGTGTTCATTTTGTTTCTCAGACTACAGCCTGGAATGTATATATGTGAAGTTACTTTTCATATGGTTTGTCATGTATTCTTTTCATGTACTTATTCTAATATAATGATACCTAGGAATTCTGCTTCACTGAAAAAAGAAGTGGATACGTTTCTATACCTATCTAGATGACATGCATCGGTGATGTTTCAAAGACAGACTAATTAAAAAGGGACACAACTGAAGACAAGGAATTACAGAGATGAAATTCGAGGAACTATAGTTGGTTCCTGGAGTAGAATTGTTTCTGTTTTGCCTGGTTTAATCTATGATTTAATCACCCTGTATGTTTTTGGCATTAGAGCATGACATTTCAGAAGAAACAGTGCTTCTTTATAGGAATGAATCATAGCAAGTCTCTTGATAATTAAAAAAAATCAATGTTATCTATATTCAATGAATCTATTATTTTTTTCTTCCTATTCTTCTTTTTTTATTTGAATATTAATTATTGGTAAAAGCCCAGTAAGAGATGTGTCAGCTGTGCATTGGTTGTTTGAATACATGAGAACATGCAGTCAATATACCAATCTAACTGCTGTTCTAAACAAAACTGGTTTTACACTAAGATTCGGACTATGCTGTGCTCTGAAAAAGACTAAATTAAAATAAAATTTATTTTCATGAAAATATACATATTATGCATTTCATAGCTTCCTTAAAATTATCAACATGTATACCACTGCAATGTGGAAACCATCCTTTATGCTCACTCATAATGAAAAAGGTTTTATTCCTTATCTGTTTCTATTATGGATTTATCATCTGAATGACAATTATTATTGAGAGACAAAATATATTGTATCATACAGCACTAAAATCTGTAGCACAATTCTGGACATGATTCATAAGAGTTCGGGTAGTTTAGCATATTCTAGGATTAGTCCTGTGTGGAAAGAGCCCAGGTCTTCCCTTAGGCACTGGCATTTTTTAGTTCAGAATTAATTGTGCCTTACGGAAATTCTGAATAGGAGAATGAAGTCTCTTTTATGCTAAGTACCTTCAAGGGGCTGCACTGAACACAGATGACTTCTCGTTCAGTGAATGGGATTCATGTGTATTTGTTCATGTGTCAATAATTCTACTGTTTTCACCTACATTATTTCGTTCTGATCAGGTAAAACTTTGGCTGTATGGACAAAATGTAATCATGTTCATCTGTCAGGAAACTTCTTTCTAATTTATGCAGCTGTCACAAATAAATTACATTCTTCCTGAATTTGTTCATCTTTTGCAAGTGAGTGCTGCTCTGTATTACTGATGGGACTTGAGCATTTCCCTTATAGGATGAATTTTTATTCTTTGAACTAGGCAAACCTTTTCAAGGCCTTAACAATGGAAAGGAGATACAGAGACTTTTAAAAAGTTATGGTTCTTTGAGATACTAATAAATGATACATCAGCAAGGGTACATACACTGACAGTCCTTGGCCCTGACAGCAGAACTTAATTAATCCATCTAATTTATTGATCAATTTAAATGTAAAAACCCTTCAGAGCTAAAACTAGCCTTTCAGTCATTCTGAGTTATAGAGTACAATTTATTACATAACTTCCAGAAGAGGGAAATTATAAAAAAAAAAACCCTATCAGTCATCTAAAAGGTGCTAGCCAGGATGGTAAATTTGTTTCTAAATGCTATACTTGACTCTTAAACTTATAGTAGTTTCTATTCCATGTCAATTTGTAAGGGAAACAAATATGCTAGATTAATTATTTTCTATACC
>VZSC01017442.1:328294-341387 GCA_013398225.1 Steatornis caripensis | reverse complement strand
CTTTAGCAGGGGGATTGGACTGGATGATCTCCGGAGGTCCCTTCCAAACCCTACCATTCATTGATGCTATGAATTTGGGGGTAGATTTCAGCCATGGTTACTTACGCTTTCCCCCCCCAAATACCTATTTGTTTCAAACTGATTCTATGTCCTACATTTGATACTGAAAGTTCTGTCCACTGTTCTTTGTAACACTATAGAAAAGTAAAAATGGAAAAAATCACAAACTTCAATCATTAGGGTTTTATCTGAATCTCAGACCTTGAGTTCCTGAAATCATTGTCACCTGAAAAATAAGAAAAAAGATGACAGACCACTAGTCTGGATGAGATGGAGAGGAAGAAGGGGGTGGCAGGGAAGCGGATGAGCCTCTAGCCCAAGTCTAAGAATGCATTTAGTCATTTGCATTTGGAAATACAGCGGAATGTAGAGATGAAGATGAAAAAAATGAGAGATATTTTAAATGAAACCAGCAAAAAATATAATAGAATAAATACAAAAAGGCGATTTATTTTAAGCTTCATATTTCTAATCAAAATTTTAACTTTGAGAGGTGTGTAAGATAATCACAGAGCTTTGAAAAAATACTGAGAGTCCATCAGTGTAGTATTTATTATGCATCTTAAACATAAGTATACTTTTTCAAAAGATTAACAGACTGAATTGGGAAAGAAAAAATGTTCATGGACAATTAGAAACATTTCCATTGAAAATACGGAAATACAGAAACTATTTTGTCAGATCTACTGAAACTCTGCACCTTGGCCAGAGCAGACAAAGCAATGCTATATTCATTCTACCTTTTAAAAAACATATTACACAAAACCTGTATTAGTGATTAAAGTATACCAGAAGAACTGTGTATATGTAGTTTTGTAATAGTGTGGAGTACCATATTCAGGTTTAAGAACAACCTAAAACTGTCAAAGTGTTCTGTTGTGCTGTCTTTATCAACAATTCACAAATCTTGCAACAAAAGCGAGTCATTCATATGGCAACATATACATAAAACTAGCTACAAGACAAGTTTGAAATATTTCCTGTTTGAACTCGAAAATATTTTTGGGAGGAAAAAATTTTCTGTAATGGGTTGACCTCGGCTGTCAGACATTCACCTAGCCATGTTTATTAAAAAACAGAGTCCACCAAAATCATTCTTCCAAAAGTTAAACACTCATGCTATAAAAATGTCTGCCTGATATCCAGTTTGGTTTTCCAGCTTCAACGTTCAGCCATGTTGGAACTTTCCGCATTCATGACTTCTACTGCTACATCATGGATATTTGTATTAATAAATGCCAGGACATATTACAAAGAATTATGCTTTTAGGCATTCATTTTCATAAATTCATTTGGTATTCACTGAATAACAGTAGTCAGAATAAATTTGTTTTGTAGCAATGTGGACATCATATTTCTTTTCAAAAAAAAATTTGTTCCAATCTAGTATTATTATACTATGAAAATTAGGTGCCGTCAGACACTTCAATAAAGATTTATGATGTAGGTGTGTAATGTAAGCAAATCATTGCCTGATTATCAGTTACGAATTATACCACTGGCTGGCCAGGCTGTGTAGGCCATCTCAAAACTTACCATCAGGAAAGCTTAACTGATTAAATTCTGGAATAATTTCCTCTAAGAAATAAACAATCTGCAGCACTTAAAATTCCATCTCTGATTGTTCAGCTTCTGCCTAAGAAATCTGTAAGTCTGCAAAATATACATACAGAATTACCAGCCTGTCAATTTTGAAATACTAAAATGCAATACAACATCACCCCTTCGTCTGAGGTTGTAATGAACTCCAAAGATCCCTTTTCACAACGATCACATCCACTTTAATGAAGAATATGTTTTGCCACATAAAAACTTTTTTTTAAACATGACGAAAGGAGACAAGCAAAACCACATTTTTCTAAAGAAAAAAATGTTTTTAAAGAAAAAACTGTTGATGAAAATGAAGAAATAAGGATCTTTAAAACTCCTGTTTTAAATACCATTGAAAAGTGATGACAGATCTCTGAGATGTGTTTTTTGAGACTTTTCAGTCTTGAAATTTCTCCCAGTATTTCAACATATTTTTTCAAACTTTGTCACTTAAAAAAAAAAAGAATTATTAAATGCTAGTGAAGATTAGAAGAATTTGGTTGGTAGTTCTTCAATAAATAATTATCAGCTGTTCAGAATGATTTAAATGTCAATGTCATGCTTGTTTAAACTAAATCTTTCACCATTACACAGTCAGTGAAGTAGAAATCGAGTTGTAAAATAAATGAGGGAAAAACTGCCCCCTACCAGCTGTTTCAGCGATTCACTGATTAAAGGTTTTTAAAAAAAGAACAAACCAGAATTTCATGCCAGATTGCTCAGGTTAACTAGTTTCTGTGAAGAGTCAGAGTATCAGCTGAGTGATAACATTTAGAAGGATGAGTTATCTCTTTACCACATAATCATTAGGACAAAAAATACAGAAATGTTACATATGATTAAAACCGACAAGAGTGGTAACAATTCCACAAAAGGACCAACCAGTTCTGCGTGCCCATGCAACAAGCAGTACAACAGAACAAACCATATTGTACTTCAGTGATCTGAATGCTTTTTGAGATTAGATATTGGGGGTAGAGGAAGAAATAGAACAACAATAAAATTCTCACATTGAAAACAGTGAAGAAGTGAATTTTTATAATGCTGACGTTAAGGATCTGCTTTCATAGGAGGCTTCCAAAGATGAGGGCACCTCCACTTAGCAGGAAAGCTACAACAGAGCCTTATCTAACAGCCTCCAGGACCCCTTCTTTGACTATAATCTGTCATGGATGTTTTTGATTGACTGGACATCTACATCTTTGAGGATTTTTTTTTTCTTTGTTGAATTACAGGTATTCATGGAAATACATGAGGTTAACTGAAGATTCTTCTAAGCAAGCAACTTGACCATGTCTCAGGAGGATCTATTTGGTTCTTCCAGTAGTTAGGAACATCATGTATGATTACAGAATTCAGATTCAATGCAGCCTGTGTGCCTCAAGTTGTTAATAATCAATGAACTTCATAAATGTCTAAAATCTGAGCCACATAACTTTAACATTACATTTCCACTATTTCAGTATCTTAGCTATTGTGCATTGCCATTCAGAAGTTTCACAAACAATCCGTTAGCTGTTGAAAGGATGAACTATAGAACTGAATGGTCAGACTAAATAATTTCAGTTGTCTTGATGACAACATTGATGATTTAGGGTTTCTGTTAATGGCAAAAGCATCAGACTTCCCACACCTGGCACTCTAATCCCTGCCAAAGCATGACAAATGATAAAATAAGATGTTCTGAATACTAACGTACTCTATGTCCCAGATCACAGCAGAGTACTAATGGGAACACCTGTTTAAAGATTACTATATGGTTATCGCAAGAGCTCGGGATTTTGAGTCACAGCGGCTTTGGGGGTTTTTGTTTGTTTGTTTCTGTTTTTTATTTTTTTACAAGCACATAGCAGTACATAGGGAAAGTTTCTCCTTCATGGTACACATGATCTAAAGCCAAGCTGCTATGATGTGCAAACTTACAGGACTTGGACAGCACAGATGCCAAAAAACCCTAGCTAATATCTGTATAATGAAAAATATTAGCAAATTAAAATACTACTGGGTTACTACTACTAATAGGCGAGAACTTAAGCAATAAAAAAATCACAAACAAATTGAGAGTATTCCCATATTAGATGTATTAGGACCCTGTATGTTGCTAGAAAGGTGAATACAGAATACAAATTATATTACCTTCAGTGAAGTGTTGTCATGTTGCAATATATTTTTATGAGAAGGGGATCTACTTGATATGTATATACATTTCAGATTTCCAGTGGATCTCTAATTTCTGTTGAATCTCCTGAATCATGACAGACAAGGAATAAAGAAGCCAGAATATATTGTATCAACTGTTCATTTAGATCACTGTCTCTTGTCATTTCTGCAAAGCAGTGATCTATAAAATTCCATACATGATTGTCCCCCAAGGAAAATTAAGCCAAAACCCGAAATTTATTTTTCATTCAATTTTTTTGAAGGTAATTCTAATGGTAAAGTAAAATTGAGGTATTGGATAGAAATATGTTTGCCCAGTTTTCTTTAGGATTAAGGTACTATTTGAGGAAAGAGATAGACATGAGACAACTTATGAAAAGAGAACCAATCACAGATATAATGGCAAATAATTATTTGAATACAGGATCATTAACAACAAATCTATGTGGGTTTTATTTTTCTTTCCTTGCATTTTGTTTCCCATCTGATGAAAAATGATTTCCATGACACATTCAATTTATATAAACCAGGGTATCTTTCAAGGATTTTGTTATAGGTGACACAAACCTCATCTAAATTCACAAACACACTGTTGCAATATGAAAGCCTTCTGCTTAAAAATCACTAATCAATAGTGATGCTTTCAGTTTGTCTGAATAAGCAAAGAAATTTCAGCACATATAAATGAAACCTGACCAGATGAGGTGTCAAGCCTTGATGCATTTGTCAGAGACAGTGCATGGTTTGGCTTCATAATTGACAGACCTTGTAGTGATCTGGTTAAAATGAAGGAGAAGATAAAAAAATCGGAATCTGAGCACATTTTCTCTTTAAATTCTGCTTTTTCTCCAATGGAAGTTAACATTTGATAAAGAACTATCTCTTTCTAGTGAAACAATAAACCACAGAAATACTGAGTGGTTTATGATGAAGAAATGTCTTATAATAAAGGTATCTGATGCAAGCTGAGATGCCTGGAAATATTTTTTTTTTTTTTTACTATTTTTTCACCTGTATTTTTAGTGCTGCTGAAGGTGCTCTATCTCTGATCAGGTGTTTTTTTCTAAAATGACTTTTAAGCACCTCAGGGATGCAAAAAACACAAGTTAGGAGTGTGCTGGAGGGAGAAAGCTGTGGTTCTATTTGGGATTTCCTCCTTAACTTTGGGAAAGAAATCTGGAAAAAGAGAGGCATGACCCAAACCACAGGGCTGGTTGGCACTACTCAAAGAACCAAGGAAGCTGTGGGATTTTGATTCATATGTACAGATGAGCAAGAATAAAAAAGAGAAATGTGGGGCATGGGAATCATTCCTAAGTTCCCTTAAAGAAGCCTACTTTGAAGAATGAGAAGAATGAATGTCAGAAACAGATTTAAATATGTTCTAGGTTTATCAGACTGTGCTGGATTATGTTATTTTAAAATCTGGATAGTTGTCATCAAATATGATCTACCAAACAGATATGCAGAAGGCTTAATTATGTTAAAATGTGAATGGACTTCAACAATGTGAACTGCAGTACAAATCCAGAGGGCAAAATATGTGATTATGAGCAATCTGATATCTCAATAACTCATCCTCCTACTTGCTCACAATTGATTTGTCCCATGGTGTTTAGCAGGAGTTATACTGATAAATATTCATGGATGATCAAGTTAGCAATGACACTGAAAAGTTGCCTTTTGAAAATTTTCCTATAATTCTTTTCTAATTTACTTCAAAGAGTTATACTGCTATCACGTTTATACGTTTATATAATCAGTTTAGTACTTAATACGTTTTAACACATTTCAGAGGAAAGAAAGCTTGTATATTATTTGTTCTATTTTTTAGGGTGAATACTTTACTGTAAATTGTCATTGCATAGACAAACTCCAAACAGTTACTGATTGTATCTAAGTTATCCAAAAATCTGATTACCTAATGCATTTAACTTTGTTTTCAGTTCAGGTGTTTCTGAAAAAAAAGAAAAAAAAAGCTTTAGGGAAGATGCTGAAATATTTTTTATTTTGTATGCCTGCATGAAAAACAAATAATAATGTTCAATGGCCCACTATCAGAGGACTAGGTCAAAAGTGTGAGGAGGTTAGAGAGGAACTCTGTTCTGCTACTGTTTATATTGAGGTAACCAGCTCGTCACATGATCCAGAGATTTGCCAGTTCTCTCATAACAAGGATTTAGAAGTCAACTTTGTCACAAAGCTGACAAAGTTAGAAGGTAAAAATTTCAGATTACTAAAGACCCTGCTCGCTTCCTCAACCCTTAATCTTAAAATAAAGAAAAGAGAACGTGTGCATGAGTATGCAAGGACTTAGTCTCTCACATCTTGTTTTGGGGTGTTCAATTATTTTATCTATTATTTCTGACAGCACCAATGCACACGCTCTGAAAACAAAAATGATGTCTGAAAACAAACATGATGCAGGCAGAAAAAAGTGATGATATATATAGTAGCATGTGAATTATTGTCAAATGGGTCCTAAGTGAGAGAAGTTAATAATATTCTGACCTAGTTAAACTACAGACTGTGAATCCTGATTTTCTTCCCAATTTTCTAGTCCAAAAAAAGAGTTCCTGTCCTAAAGGATCTACACTCTAATCAGTGATTTTTATAGCACTATTTTACATTTCCTTGTAATAGCATTAGTTGTAAACTGATGATAATTCTGTTCAAAACCCAAGGTTTTTGGTAGGACTTGCTCTCTCAGCAATATAGATACTTCTACAATTGCCATCTTCAAAGCAGCAGCTCTATGAACAGGTAATGGTATCAATACTCATAGGAGAAAATCATTGATACAAAACCAACACTCCATGCAGACACAAATTACGTTCCAAAACATAAAGAGATACTAGGCAAGACAGCGAATGTCAGAAAAAAAAGGCTAAAGATGCAGATTTCCGTTTGACTACAGTTCTACAGAAAGTAGAAATAAGAAACAAGGGTTATGTCACTGTTTAGCAAAAGCAATTTTTTGGCCCATTTGCTCTGCATATTTTATTTTAGAGTTCACAACTAAAGAACATAAATTTTTACTCCTTCTCAGGCTGCCCTAATTTAATTTTTTGTCTTGGTTTTTATGTCTAAGTAAAACGGGTTGGTAATTATTAGTAATGGAAGAAATAATTATGTGTTCACAATTACTTCAGTGAATAAACTGTAATCATTGAGCCGTCCATGACAACACACTGACATTAAGTTCTTCAAGTGTAAGTTACACCATGTACTCTTAAACATATGATTGTATTTTTTTCTGAACAAGTAAAGGGAAGTGTTGATTGGATTTATAGTCTATACTTATATTATTATGGCCTATTTCTTATATTTACAGCTGAAGGAAAGCTTACTGTCCCAACCCTTAGTAATATAAATTGTCAACATTTAATGCAGCCAATAAGGACAGTGAATTTATACCGACTGAAGATGCATTCTACCTTTCTTTAAAAGTTGATTTACAACGTAATGCATAAAGGAATTAGGATAATCTAATTGTAAACTTTGTTTTAATGTTTTGAAAAGATATCAGATGCCTCAGTGAGAAAAAAAACAATTAAAAATAATAGGAAAACCAAAATAAATAGTGATGGATATTTATACACTTTTTCAGCTGAACCATAATGCAGTGAAAGACAGGTACCGTTTCCAGAATTTAATTTTTTAGTAAAAAGTTTTCTTTTAAATAATCAGCTTTAAAGGCACATATTTTTCACCAGTTTCTTTTGTTTCCTACACTCACCTTACTTCAAAAATACTTTGTAAATGAGCCAGTATCTGACGTGTGCTCTGCAAGCCTATTCTTTTCCCATTCTACAAGTTGAAGAAAAAGAATCCACTTGAATACATTCGTCTCATTAAGACATCCTCTATTACCATCTAGAAAACAATACTTGAGTAAGTTTCTGTAAAGCACGTGCTCTCATAAATTTCTTTACAAAGGAGAAAATATGACACATATGAAAAGTGGACTGTATAAGATCTTCATTTAATAAATAGAAAAACCTTAGTCAAATGCTTAAATGATTGAAAACTTTCTGCTGCATTAAGAATAAGGTTTTTATATTAAGTTGCAATGACATAACAGCAGTACATTGTAAGCATTACTAATTTAACCTGTTTTCTTTGATCTTTACTACAGAGAAGCCCTAAAATCCATACATCCTGATCATGTTCATACTTAACCCAGCAGTTTGACCTTAGAAGCTCTTTCTCCTTCTCTAACCTTTTCCCGTTCTTCAGAGACAGAAAAAATGCAGGAAATAATAGAAAATTTGACCTCTAGAAAGACTCTGCTTCATCATAGAGAAAGTATAATTTCTTTTGGTGACAGCGTTATTCACACAGCAGGCCGGAAAGGGGCAATGGGGCAATATGTATCCTAGGCTGGCTTAGGGTTGCCTCTGAAGGTTATTCTTTCAGTGTACATGTATTGGGTGTAACTGGCAAGGTTTTGGTAGCAATGGGGCTACAGGGCTGGATTCTGTAAGAAGATGCCAGAAACTTCCTCCATGTCTAGCATGGACCGTTGCAGCCAGCTCCAAGATGGACCTGCTGCTGGCCAAGGCTCAGCCCATCAGCAACGTTGGTAGTGCCTCTATGATAACGTATTTAAGAAGGGTTAAAATCCACTGCACAACAGCAGCTGGGAGAGGAGTGACAATATGTGAGAGAAACAACTCTGCAGACACCAAGGTCAGTGAACAAGGAGGGGGAGGAGTTGCTCCAGGCACTGGAGCAGAGATTCCCCTGCAGCCCACGGTGAAGACCATGCTAAAGCAGGTTGTCCCTCTGCCACCCGTGGAGGACCCTACGCCGCACCAGGTGGATGTGCCCTGAAGGAAGCTGTGACTCTGTGGACAGCCCACGCTGGAGCTGGCTACTGGCATCACCTGTGGCCCTGTGGAGCAAAGCCCACACAGGAGGAGGTTTGCTGGCAGGACTTGTGACTCCCTGGGGGACCCATGCTGGAGCAGTCTGTTCCTGAAGGACTGCATCCCGTGGAAGGGACCCATGCTGGAGCAGTTCGTGAAGAACTGTAGCCCGTGGGAAGGATCCACACTGGGGCAGTTACTGAAGGACTGACTCCCATGGGTGGGACCCCACACTCAAGCAGGGGAAGAGTGTGAGTAGGCAGGAGCAGCAGAGAAAATGCAGAGACAATGCATTATGAACTCACCGTAACCCCCATTTCCCATCCCTTGGCAGGGGAGTGAAGTCGAGCCTGGGAAGAAGGGAAGGGTGGGAGGAAGGTGATTTTTAGATTTATTCTTATTTCTCACTATTCTACTCTCTTATTAATTTGCAATAAATTAAATTAATTTCCCCAAGTTGAGTCTGTTCTGCCCATGATAGTGATTCATAAGTGATCTTCCTGTCCTTTACCTTTTTGTCATATTTTCTCTCCCTGTTCAGCTGAGGAGGGAGAGTAAAAAAGTGGCTTGGTGAGCACCTGGCATCCAGCCAAGGTTAACCCACCACAGTATCATATTGTTGATCTTCTACATTTCCTTCTTCTGTGTTCAGTCATTCCATCTGTTGTTGTAAGACACTTTCCTCATTAAACAAATATTCTACTGTCTCCACTTTGCACCATACAAACTATCATCCCTCAGAAAGTATTGAAAAGTCAGGTTCTATGTGTAAGATTCTGAATCTGAAACTTGAGTGGTGTATTTTGAAATCAGATCCTTTGTGGATTTTTTGCTATGACAAAGAGGAGTTTCCCACAAAGCTCAAAGTGCACATTTTAAATACAGCACACACACATACCCCTCAATCACAAAAAAAAATCCCTCAAGCCGCATAGGCAGAAGACGGGAAGAGAGACAATTACTTTAGAATATTAATACTAAACAACAGTCAAGAAGCAATGAAAAATGGACATAAATCTAGTCATACTTACAATTAATTACCCATTCTGCTATTTCAACCCATGCTGCACTGGGCCTTAGTTAATAAGTATATGCCACCAAGACAAATTCACATAACACTTAGAACGACTATTAGTAAAACGATGAATTTTCTTGCCAGTAGGGAATACTTGGGTTACTTTCCTCTGCTTGTCCAGAACCAAATGAAATGGAAAGTATTGCTTTTTCACCCCATGTCTTTTTCTAATATCATTCTCAGATACTTTTATCTCTACTAGTTCACATAAAATTCTTCACATTTCTTCTGCTTTGTTGCTTTACTAACTTTCCCAAAGAACAGACATAGGGGTGCTACCTGCGTACCTTACTATGCATGATGCACTCTCATACTACAAAGAAAAGTATAGATTGCTCAAGACAGTAGGCACATTAGCTGGCTTTCTCATACTTGTCCTAGAGCTACCTCACTGATTATACAACAAAATTATCTCTTCGTGTTTTTTAGAACCTCTTTCATTCGATTATTTACAAAATTACACAGATAACAAACAGCTTTTAGAGAAACTTACGTGTTCTCTTTCCCTTAAATATGAAATGGACTTCGTCCATTTGTATGGTATGCATGCATACTGCACCAGGAACTAATTGCACTTAGCGGCATTTCAGAGAACACATCAACTAGACACTGATACATTAAAAACAATTCTGTGGCAGTGACAGCCATTTTTCATCTAAACATCTTTCACTGACTAATCCATCAGAGGTCTGCCATTCCTTTTTCTTTGTTACTGTTAACATTTAGGATTTTTTTAGGAAAAAAATCTAGACAACTATAGATAGTAGTGGTAGATCAAAAAAAATGTAAAATTCATCCAAAAGTTAGTTACTTTAATGTCTAAATCTGAATATGAAAAGAGTCAAAGGTCAAAGGCCCAGTTTTGCCCTTTGATTTTACAATGCAATGCATTTTATAAGCCATTTGCCCATATTGATTAAGATAGGAAAAGCACAATCCTCAAGGAATCACCCTTACTTTCTCAGGTAGTATTTAGGCCGATATCCTAGGAGGCCCTTTTTAGCTTCAGAACTGCAGTGACTGAGAAATCTTTACAGCATTTTTGCATAAAATAGTGAGAATACAAAATGTATGAAAGTCATCTTGCCTCTTTGATCAACAGTGAAGGAAAGGAATGGAGAACAGAGAAGCCACAGTATAATTTCTTCAGTTCATCAAATTAAATAAAGCCAAACCCACAGCAGGGCTTGATGTCATTGATTATTGAAAAAGCCAACAAAGTTACACAGATCAAACTCTAAAATACAAAATGCAAAACCTCCATGTTATGGATGAACTGCCCACATTATTTGGTACTGGTGAAACACCAGCTGAGTGGAAATTTATCTTACTGATATCTCACCAAGTTGGAACATAGATCTGCTTTATTTGTTTGTTCAGCATTCATTGTGTAAGTACTGATTTTGTTTTTCTAAGGACGAGACTGGACACCAGAAAGGTAAGCTGCTTTATCCTGACTGTTGCCTTGCGGCTGAAATGGGACACTTCTAGGGAAAAAGGGCATAGCTTTTTCCTACTTTTTCCTACTCTTCCTGAGAGTAATTGAGTGTGCTTGGAAATAATTCATGAGTGCAAATGCATAGCACAGAATAGGAAAGACCATACACACAGCATCAGTAGAGTCAGTGCAGGTGAGAAGTGCCCTGTGAAGGCCAACATTCCCAGAGGTCTCAGAAGTAATAAATCATAGAATTCTCCTAGGGATCCAGAGGAGACTACAAAGTTTTTGTAAACCAATGAGCCACTGAAAACTACTGGAATGAGAAAGACTTCTCCTGAAAGGACACACTGGACTGGGAAGGTTTCTTCTCAAACATCTTGTATTAAACTGCGAGATCCAGAAGATCTAGGATTCGTCTATTGACAAAATTGCCTTTTGCAGTTGAATTCTAACAAAGATACACTTCTGGCAATTAGTTCCTTTCACAGTGTTATTGGCCTCCATACTTAAGGGAAAGGATAGGGCTCTTCTCCCTCAAAGTCCAGGGATTCATGATCCCATCACACATCAATATTAGTAGGATAAGAACTTTGCTAATGAACTGGAAGGTTTGCTAACAGTTAACAGGTGCTCACGCTGGTATAAGAAGCCTTTCCAGAAAAGGGCTGTGAGAAATTAAGTGGAAGAATTAGTTCTTCTGAAAACAGAAATTGTCCCTATATCTTCCTTACTTCTTAGCTAAACAAAAATAAGGGGTTTTTTTTCCAAGAAAAATAATACCAGTTTATGCCTTTTTACTCATGACACAAGAAGATCACTACTTTATAATGAAGGGGTTGCAATGAAGCTTGATGCCGAGCTGAGGACAATAAGGAAAATGTGACAAAATCAGAGGCTGCAAAGTCAAGGGATAATCAATGCGAAAGCTGCAAATTCAAGTAATCAAGAATTAAAGCAGAAAATTGGTTGAGAAATAAGTTTGGGAAAGCAATAACCTCTACGAGTATTGCAGCTGGCGAAGGCTCTGCTCTGTGATCTGCTTCATCTTTAGATGACAATACTTACATAGCCTTTTATAGTAAACATCTCTGTAACTTTTTTAAAAGAAGTCCTATTCTATCTCAAAATGGAAATAAACAATCTGACACACTGCTGAATACAAGACTTTCCTCATATGTAAGTATGGAATGTTGACTTCATCCTAATCTAAAGCCAAAAGTAACTCTTTTCATAGAAGTCCTATCATATCAAAATTGTATGGAGAAGGCCATGGAAAGAAATCAAACTCATGAGGTAGATTCATTTTTATTGCATCAGACCTGTTTGCCCACAGGAGTCATGAGACAGTCAGACATTATCTGTCATCCAACAACGAGGAACAGCCAGTCAGTATGACTCCTTTGTAGTGGGAAGTCTACCATACTGACCTTCTGTGCAAGTAACAGACTGAGAACAGATTTCTTCAAATGAGCAACAAATCTCTCACAAAAAATATTGTAGAACAACTGCATGAAGTTTTTCATACAAGTGGTTTACATAATAAAAATTTTCATGTCTATGATGCAGCAACATGCTGCAACGTGCTTCAACAGAAGCCAAATATAGACAAACTCTTGATCGAACCTTGGAAAACCTAAGGCCTTCTTGGATACCGATGTTTTAGTTGATACATAATATATTAGCTAACACTGTGGTCAGGACTGGGAGACCAGGAAACGAACAACATGAGCAGAAAAACACTTTGCTGGAACCACTATCACCACCAGTTTTATTCTTCAACCTGGCATCCACACAAAAAAGACTCAGGCTGAATCTTCCTTGCAATTTGTTATATAGGCATAATAATATGCATGCAAGTCTGTCACGGTTTAAAGCTGGGCTGGCTATTAAGCGAAC
>VZSC01017442.1:303149-324793 GCA_013398225.1 Steatornis caripensis | reverse complement strand
GGCACAAACTGGAGCACAGGCAGTTCCACCTGAACATGAGGAGGAACTTCTTTACTGTGAGGGTGACAGAGCACTGGCATGGGCTGCCCAGAGAAGCTCTGGAGTCTCCTTCTCTGGAGACATTCAAAACCTGCCTGGACGCATTCCTGTGCAACCTGCTCTAGGCTAACCTGCTTTAGCAGCGGGGTTGGACTGGATGATCTCCAGAGGTCCCTTCCAAACCCTACCATCCTGTGATTCTGCGATTCCGTGAAAGGACCCAAAAAATGCAGCATGTAATGAGGGCTAAGATAATACCCCAAGCGCTATTATCTTATTATCTTTCCAATATCTGTACAATATTCTTGCATCTTTCCTCGTACAAATTCCCTTAAACACTTGAGTTACATACATAAGCAACCTAAATACTGGTGTGTATTAGTGAAAAACTGAATAGTTTGATGGCCACGTACACACTTGATCTCGACATATTATGCATGTGTTTCATGTCTAGTGTATGAAAAATGAGTACAACATACATAATTTACACGTGTCCTCTCAGCTATTTACCTGTTATAAACAACAGCGCAAGCCACATTTAAAGCTGTTCCTTATATTAAATGAATGGTCCATCAGACATAAAATGAAACAAACTGCATTTTGGAGTTTGAGCAGGAGAGACTAACACAAGAAGATATTTATTCACTAATGTTGCCAACAGAGTTCTCTTTAGTAAATGGCAATATTGCTATATTACTTCCTCCAACCTTCCCTACACACCTCATTGCCCTCCTACACAATCTGCCTGAGATGGTAAAACAATATAAAGCACAACACGTTTCCTCTTAAAAATCATTTTGCAACAAACAAACATACTTTCCAAATTCAGGTTGCAAAGTTGTATTATATCTTAATAAAGGCAAAATGTTGTGTTTACTCATCAACACAGGAAAGTAAGGAGCTCCACATACCACAGATATCTTTAAGTATGTAAATGGATACCACCTAGTGGCAAAATTCCAGGCAATATGAGGTTCTTTTGTTAAATACTGTATTTTCAACAGTGTTGGTAAAGACAATAGTAAACATTTTGTCAGTCATTGCTAAATACAGTCCTCAGAAGTACTACAAAATCTCAGAGGCCCTTTAAACACTAGAAATCTTCCAGCAGGCCTCTATTATTTTGCGGATCCATATTCCTAAAGGCTTTGTAGTAAAGTGAGTGCCAACTGCTAATATCCAGCTGACGAAAACAAAGAAAAAATAGCTTAATTTAAATACTTGTTTTTTCAAAAAACCAAAGCAAATCTACAGGAAAAGAAATCCCTACTTGTTTAATGAATACACTCCACAGGACTCCATTTAGCAGGTAATCCTGAACCTTGAATTATCTTTAAGTAGTCATGTTAAACACATTAATTTTGTACAAGTCAATGTCAGTATTAGTATCAATTTCAGTGCATATTGACATCAAAGCAGGATGCAAAAAACAACTCCCAAAGGAAAAGAAAAGAGACAAAGGCTGGCTATTTTAACTGCTGTAACACCCATCAGTGCCTGCTATTTTTTTTTTCCTTGTTGTTCTTTAATACGTCTTTCTAGCATGGGTTAGATGGTGATATTTTCAATGACTGAGATCAATTAAAAAATGCTACTTCTTCAACAAATATCTGTAAAGGAGAATAAAGATAGAGAACTTATTATTCTTCAGATCTTTTCACTAGGAATATTGCTTCCCATATTTACCTTAAGATGCCACACTTGACTTCGAAGGGCCTGACCAAGCATCCACTGAAGGGTACTACATTGATTTTCAACATACTTGAGTTAAGCCTCTAAAAAATTGGCAATTTTTACTCAGAAAATGAGTGCATTGTTATAATGACCTTTATACTTACAACTGTTTGTTTGTTTGATAGTTTGCTTATTAATTCTCGAACTGTTTTTTCATTACTTTTCCTTTCTCAGCTCAAAGCTTTTCAACCTACTCTGTAGCCATTCAATTCCTTCACAGAAGTGTATGTTCAGTATCAGAAAATATCAGTTTCAGAATAAATTTGGCAAACTAAACTTTTTTTTCAGGGTTAGTTTAAATTTTCTGCAAAAATTTTAAAAGCAGTACATAACAAGACAGATAATAAGAATTTGCTGGAACCTGTGAAGTATCTCTGTTTGCACCTTATCTGAAGACAGAATTTCCAATATATTCCTTTGTAGAAATAAATACTTAAAGACTTATAATTAGCTAATTTAGCAATAAAGACAGAGATAAGAGTAACAGCTATTACAGTTCAACAAAAACTTTCAAATAGCTATGATTATCTTAAAAGCCAATTCACCTGCTTTTGTCTTATAAAAGAAAATTTAACATCTGGAGAACTATGTACTTCTCTTTGGAAGTTACCACAGAGGCTCTATGCTGCACACTTCAACATTCAGGGTACCACTTACATTACTGCGTTGACCAAATGCAACAAGGAGGCAATCGCCCTGTGATGTCTGCTGCCAGTGCTGAACAAGCAGCAAGTGCTAACTGTACAATTTCATGGAATACCATACACCTTAACTCTATGAAGTAAATGATGTAGTAGAGAGGTAGGTTACACTTAAATGTTTTAATCTAGGAGAGAAATTGTAGAAACATCATTTTAAACTAGAAAGAATATAATGAACTATGGAAACAGATGTAAAAATACACAAAAGTACATAAAACCTAGTGTTCATTTCCATCCCCTCTTTTTTTTTTCCTTAGAAGCATCTGAAAGTTAGATACTAGCCTCCTATTTAGGAACCTTAGTAAAGCATGTGATTTTCAGAAACGTGCAAGGAATACTTCTAAGATGAAATAGGCTTTCAAGTTAAAGATTTATTTTAGTATCAAATTTGATTTACTAAAAACCTCAACTGAATTCTTTCCAAAATTAAGATCTTTATAATTGCTTCAAAAAAATGGAATTTTATCATGGAATTAAGTTTCACAGGTAACTCAGAGAAGTCCATGAACATCTTTTCATTGACCCTAGAGAAAACTGAAACAAATGTTTATAGTGGACTCATTTTAACATCTGACTTATAAAATTCAAGACACGTAAATATCAGGAAATGCTGTAATCATCACGCAGTGCACACAATTTGATAAAACCTAACAAAAAATCCTCTTCTAATAATAGGTAGCAGTCACACTTATGCTGGATATAAAATAAAAATTATAACCTTTAAAGCTATAGGGTCTAGCAGCAGCCACATTTTAATTTGGATAGAAAGAACTGAACTGATTCAGAATGACCCCCTCCATGGGAACTCCTGTTGGTTAACACTAACTGGGTAAGTGGCAACCGATCAAGATAAATACAGAGAATGTGGAGATTGGACTAAAACTGAAAGCATTGAAAAGCTACTTGAAGAAAAAAAATAATAAGCAAGAAACTGAAGCCAGTGGAATTCAGTCTCCAATAATACATTCATACAGAGTTGCAAACTGATAACAGCAGAAAAAAAAAAGATAAAGTTAATCAGGTTATAGAAAAGGTCTCTGAACACTTTAAATCAACACTATAAACCAGCCTAGATAAAAAGGTTCCATGTTCAGCATTGTCGTTGAAAGGTACAGGAGGTACTAGAGTCTGTATGATGATGACACATCTGATACAAAACTACTGGTGAGGTGTTATTTTTGGCATCATAATGATCCTAAAATACTATCTTTAGACCTGCAGATGTGCTATCTAGAATATACTGAACTTCCTGCTCCATTGCTGTTTAAGATCTTGCGATCTACTTAAGAACTTCAGGGTAGTACCACAACTTTTTCTTGTTTGTTTGCCATTCTCTAAGTAGTTTCATGCAGAAGTCAAAAACTCTAGTCCAGAGTCCCATATAAATATTAGAGGTAGGGTTTTTTTGCCTTTTGAAATTTGTGTTTATAATGTCAAAGCTAAGACTACTAACTACCCCTTTTATAACTGGCAAAGTGGATATATGTTTCCTCTGGAAAATTTAGGGTATGAAAAAAGTTGTATTTACACAATGATATAGGAATCTGTAAAGAAGCGTGTCATATTTTTCCTTTAGGGATTAGAATTTTACAAAGAATTTTAAAAGAAATGGCTTGTTTAGCTCCAAAACATGGAGATTATGTCTGTCCATTTGTAAGCAGGGAAGAGCCCCTACCACACAAGTTATGCCCAGAAACTGGTTCTAACTGAAAATTCTTTTGGCAGCTTCAGCAAACTGCCCAAGAAGCAAACAGGAATAGTAATTAAACAGTTCATCAATCACAATAGAGCAGTCTTGAATACTTTGATATGATAGAGTTTCATATGAGCTATCCGTTTGTGAAACAGAAAACTATAGTGTTTGCATTTTTAATTCCTGTATTTTCGAAAGAATATGTGCCATCTCATCTTTACTCTACTCTTGTGAAACCATAGCAATATTTATTCAAAACATAAATGTGACACTGCCATGCTGATTCTCATAAGTAAAAGTTCGGACAAATGGCGTATAGATGATATGTGGTTTTGCCTCAGGATCTAAAGTAGACAGGCACAGGTATACTTACTAACAATTACAAAATTGGAAAAACTTAATTATTAGACTTGTACAGGAAATACATTCAACTATTACATTTCAATGAAAATACATCTATTAAATTATTAAATTCTATTTCTTTTAAAATATTCTATTAGGTTATAAAAACATTATGTTGTAAAACATAACAGTACTATGCATCTGACATTAGATAGCTCATTATATACATGTAATATGCTTTTAGAATTCATTTGGAATTCTATTTTCCTTTTTTATTCCCCCCTCAACTACTCATTCAGCAGTTCTTCCACTGGAGGATGGAAATTACAGCAGACTCCATACTGATCAATATAAAAGAAATCCCTAAATTCCTGCCTTCACAGGAACCTCCACTGTGAGCACCTTCACTCTAGGGAGTGCCAGACAGTGTAGCAAATCTGAATGTTCTCATATGAAGTGTTAACTTCTTGTGAGCACCCTACTGGGACTAATCTATAAAGTATGCATACACATACAGTACAAGCAATTTTTTTAAAAAATAGTAGCTGTAAATGAATTTGTAAACATTAAAAAACCTTCTGGAAAAAAAAGCTAACAATCTGAAATTGGTCAACAACTGAAAAGTAGTCACCAGCTAATTGCTATGAATTATAGAGATGTTGGGATTAAACTTCTTAACTGTATGCTGTAGTCACCTCAGGTTTTCCTCTCCAGTCTTTTGTTAGCTAAACACCATTAACAAGATTTAATTCCTTATCTTTTTTTTTTCCTTCAACTTTCTTATAAATGACATCCTTGTTTTCATTACTTAGTCTCTTAACTTTTTAAAAATGTACTTAGAGCTGGTAAGAGAGCATCAGGGACAAGAAAAATCCAACCTGACTAGTCTGATGTACTTTGTGCCACAGGTCCTACATAGCAATAGTTCTTAATTATAACTTACCCTTAAAATATCATTGTTTTACTTGCTTCTAACAAGTAGCATCACAAAAAAAATAAAGTATTCAATCATTTGTAAGGATACTGCCACAGCAAAAGGTACCACCAGCACTCAGGTACTTGCTTCAGCAAATAAATCTTGCATATACTTGTTGAATTGTATTCGGGTTTTTTTTCTTTTTCTTCATTCCATTTACAAATATTGCTACCATAATACTGATAATACAGCATTTTACCCTAAGTGAAAGACCTTTTTTTTTTTTTTGACTGGTTGGGTTTTGCTTATTTTCTTGTTTAAGGAACAATCGTATCTTCCCGGCCTCTCCACCACATTATTTCAAGGTCTCAGTTTTCATCAAAAGGAAGCAAAAAACCAAACAAAAATATTTAGACAGTAATTTTCTATTTAAAACCAAAATTGAAATGAAATTCTTGAGACCAACACCTACAACAGCAGTGAAGGGACAACACAGAACTAACGGACCAGCAAAGCTAGTAAACTCCAAATGGTCCTTCTCTGATAAAGAATTTAAAGAAACAAACATTAAAAGTGCGTGAAATTTGTTACAAATTTCATCTTAACAGGACAAGAAAGACTGGCCAACACTTGCAACATTTTGTCTTCACCAGATGTACTAAACTAACAGTATTATGCACAGTACGTTGCTCTAATCTTTAGTTTGGCATTTGATTAGAGGTTAGTGTTAAGATAGCTATGTTTCTTGTCTTCTTAAATATAATCAGATGTTCACACTAGATTTAACAACCTTCCACACTTCCAGAATAAACTACATTAAATTTCACACCTTCTTAAATGTCAAAGTTGGCAAAATACTTTATCAGGTATACTGTTTGAACTGCTGAGTGACTTCAGCAGAAAACACCTGCTTTTGGAAGATTTCATCAACAGCCTCAAACTTACGCAGATTTATTTGCTTTGAGAATAATCAGTGATGCCAATTCCACCAACTTTTTCAGGAGTGGGAATATTAACTCTTACCTACTGGCAATGCTCCAAATAATTATAATTATCATCTTAGGCTTCTTTTTTGGACAATTTATTCGTGTATTACAGAGTTCTTCAGGGAAATTATCCTGAGCACTTAAAGAATGCTCTGGCAATTCTGTCATTAACATGAAAATCACTCGGTTGCCAATTTATCAAGTGTCTTATTATCAATGTAGTTTTTTAAATACAAAGATGAAATTCATTGGAACTGAATATGTATAAACTTACTTTGAGTGAATGAAGGTGAATTCTAAACCATCTATTTCAAATGCTTTCAAGCGCTTCAGTCTGAGTAAGCTGAAATTAAATGGGTTTTAGGTACTTCTCTGAGTTAAAGTTCTTAATATTTATCTCTGAGATTCTACACCTGTATCATTTTGGCATCCTTTGAGCTTCCTCTACTCCTAAGACCAGTACAACTAGCCAAATACAAATGCTTCCAAAATCCACTAAATCTATTTTCATTCCTAAACTAAAATAAAGAAAATCTACATATCGATAAGTATACAATAGGCTTTTAAAGCAAATTGCATCTTTTGAAAAGGTTTGTATTAATACATGAAAATTAATTTATCACAGAGAAGTATTTTAAAATGTTAGAGTAGATATTTCAGTCTGCAATTAGAACTAGAAAAATTATAATATTGCTCCACTCTCAACCTAGATCTTCAAACACTTCAGAACTTTCTCATATTTGGAGAGAAATAAACTCTGTTTTGAATGAGCTCATTAACGTTACCTTTTTACCTTACCACTCTTCTCATTTCCTCTTTACAACTTTGAACAAATCCTATCCATCCTATTTGAGAAGGACGTAGTGGGGAAGGGAGGACCAAAAAAGTTCATCATTTTATTGAATCTTGGTAAAGAAAACCATGTGCCAGTAACAATGGAGATTTTCATTTCAGTCATTTTATGCAGCCTTCCTGAAATGAAAGGATAAGCATCTGAGGGTATGCTTACTTAAGATTTTGGCTTGAAGAAATTTTGGGGTTTTTTCCTATCTTCAAAGCTGTGACTCAAGTCATAAATTTGACAATGCTTTCAAAATTTTTATACAGAAAAGCCTGTATTTTCTTCTCTCTTTCAACATTGTGAACTTGGCCTTGGATTCTTTATTCCCAACACGATGACAGCAAAGGTAAAATGAGTAATCAAAAACGGTGTGAAGACAATTGTAAAATTGAAAGTAAAACCGCAGCTGCTCTGAGGAAACAAAACGAACCTTATGGCCATTACTTTAGCATACTCCACTCTCAAGGGAAATTGCTTCTGCTGTTTTTTTGCCATAAGAAAAGACTTCTGTTAGAAATGTGACAAAAATCGTCACATCCAAATTGTAGCTTATCTAATGCAATTATAGTCAAAAGGGAAGTTTTACTCACCTATTCAATAGATTAAACAACTTTATAAAGACTTCAAGTAATTAGCAGAAGGCTTTAAGTAAGAAATATTTTTGTACACTATAGTTGGGATCTTAATCTCTTGGGCCAATACCTACTGAAGTGTGTTAGAGAAAATCATAGCTATAAAATGCTAGAGGTTAAATAAATAATAATAATAATAATAATAATAATAATAATAATAATAATAATAATAATAAACTTCACAAAGCATAAATTCAGTACTTGTCACCGACACGGATTTAAAATATGTGCCTAAGTTAATTCAGAAGGTACAGTGTCAGAAAGTAGGTTTTGTGTTCTTATACTAAAAAGCAAAGCTCTTTGCAATTTCTTGGTAGAGCTTGCCAGCAATATTCACTAGGTAGAGTATTAGTGTAGCTGAACACTAAAAAAAAGTTCAGATTCCTAGCTGGAACTTAGTAATGCACGCAAGAAAGTCTTCAGCAGTTAAAGGTTATTTCCTTTACAGCAAGATAGCCCAGGTGAAGTTAAACAGGTGTCCTCTTCACTCAATTTTCTGAAAAACATAGTCCAAGACTAATAATGAAGGCTTTGGGAATATTCTAGAGACCTGTGATCTAAAGGAATGGGAAAGGTTGAAGAGCAAGCCTAATAGTTTTAAATTATTCACTCCACCATGCTCAAAAGAATCATGGAGTTTTTATGTGCACAGGTATTATTCCACTGCAAAAAAATAAAAGCAATATATTCTCAGAGTTTGTATAAAACATCAGCATCCTTCCTTTTTTTGTTTTTCCTTGGAAGTTTTAATCTCAAAAGACCTTCCACAAAGACAAACTAAAAGAACTCGTAATTCACAGATGCCACCAAAACTAGCAAAGACTAGATTCTCATGTCACGCAGCTAAATATTAGAATTTTTCTGATAAGCAGTAGCTCTTTATTTCACCTGTTTCTTTCTCTGGAACCACATAGCATTTCATTTCCTCTTGGAATCAAAGTGAGACAAATAAACCATTATGTAGTTTCCATAGCAATAGGAAAACTACGTGGAAACAGAGTGCAGTAATTCCTGTCTTGATTTTATTTCCAACAGTTTCAAAATACTTCTTGATTTGAACAGTATGCCTATGATTTCAATATTTTATGCAAATCAGAATTTAGCAAAAGAGATAAAACAATCTAGTTCACAAACCAGCCTGTCCCAAGATCACTCTCATTAGTCAATTCAGAAGAAAATTGGATTTTTTTAAAATGTTCCCTTTTACTCCTGCTTTCCCCTAATTGAAGTATGGGTAATAGGAAAAAAAGAAATCCCTGAGGCTAAAATCCTGCACATATGTAGCTTTTCACTGTCCTTAGAGTTATTTGCAAATGAAGCCAGTGAAAACTGAAAATTTGTAGGATCAAAGTCCATAATATTTGCTGGAAGTTACCTATATCAGTAAGAGTTATCAAAATTAATGAGGGAAGTTTAAATATTTTCTCAAAAATAACTCAATTCAACGTAACTGAATAAGTCGTTTGATTTGGATCAACTTACAGCAATTAGCCACAGTCCTAAGATTAAGAAAATGTTGTCGGCCTCGAAAATCATACATTAGGGGAAAAAAAAGAGAGAAACAACTTTTGTTAAAACTATTTCCATACTAAGTGATGAAAAAAACACAAGCAAACTTAGGATACATTTTTCACATAACACTGATTATAACGTTTAGAGTCTCAGACTTTCAGCCATCATTTCAAGTCTATTAATATCACTGAATCTTCATTTAGTTTCATAACTGATTAATAAGTTGATCCAAATGAAACAACTTGTTCAGTTACAAGAAATTTGTAGTATACGAAGTTTTCTTATAATGTTTGTTTCAACAACTGCTAGCATTGCTAAAATCAGAAATACACATAAATATCAATCACCACTTAAGGTGATCTTAATCACTTGGTAGTCAACATATGACTGTCCCTTATTTCATTTATATTCATTCCTGCTAACCTAAACCAACACAGAGATACAACAGGGGATAGTGCACTGGTTTTGATGGACAGACCTTTTCTTTAAAAAACAAGTTTACTTTTAGGCATAAAGTGAGTTAAGTCATGCAGAGATAGCAATATTAAAATGTCATACAAAATACCCAGAGAGAATAAATGTCATAATACTTTCAATATGTATCACTAATGTATTAAAATATTTATTATATTCCAAATTAAGTCCAGTTAAATCATCAAAAGGCAGGAACAAAATGAGCGTAAAAATCAGTGAAGCTGAAAGTGTATTTTATTTTTTAATCTTTTTTTTTAGGTTGTAAATCCAGAAAAAAATAATAGTTTTGAGCAGCATGAGTAGTGAATCACCAAGGAAGAGAGATTCAAACTTTTTCTGACTCTCAGGAAAATTTTCAAGACCTCATAATTTTATTCCTTGTATTATTCATGTCAGTATCCACTGGTACTGCAGCCTATCTATATGTACAGCAGTAATAATTTACCCACACTTAGAATTTCAATCATTATAAATTATTTTACTTGGTGGATTTATAAAATAATTCATACACTAAAGTAATATTTGGTCAACATTCAGGATGTCCCGCCTGGACTCATTCCTGTGCAACCTGCTCTAGGCTAACCTGCTTTAGCAGGGGGGTTGGACTGGATGATCTCTAGAGGTCTCTTCCAACCCCTACCATTCTGTGATTCTATGTCTGAGTAAGACTAAATCACTACCCCCATATCGAGTCAGCAGTTCTTTGACCTTGACGTAAACTGCAAGTAAATATTGTAGAATAAAGCCATCAGTAATATATGGGTCTGAAATGCAGTTTCAAAATGTGTAATATATTTTTCTAATTTTAGTGCCTGCACAGTACCTCTCAGTGAAATCTCTAGGTTTTGACAGTAAAATTACTGATTGCAGATTGGTATTATCTGGACTGATTCATGCTTGCATTATGTTTTTCATTATTTCCTCAACAGGCCGACTGTGACTTTTCCAGTTTTCCTTCTTAAACAGTTAACTGGGTTTTACAGAGGCTTCTCTGTGAAAAATATGTATTTATCAAATATCTGTACTTCCTTAGATCTTTAATGAAAAGAAGTGATATTGAAAAAACGCCATATTTGTCAGCAAAAGAAATAATGGATAGACCCTCAAGATGATTGCACTGTGCTAAGGGAAGCATTACACGCTACACCACTGCAGGTTCACAACCAGAAATGAAACTAGATCCTGATTTTAACTGTACACACCATTCAGAGGTAAGTCAAAGCGTGGATGTAGGGTCTGCTCTGCATCTCATAGCTATACTAACTGATCCATGGAGGAAAGTACTTGCTGTACTTCATTTGCTCCATCCTTGTTCATTCTCCTCTCAGGCTCCCAGCCCAGAGAGCGAAGATTTGGCAGAGCATCATTTCCCCATGTGTCAATGGCCTGCCTTTGAGGAAGGGAGAAGCAAAGGTCAGAATTTGCCCCTGAAATTTATTATTCTCTTAACAGTCACATAAAACAGAGTAATGCAGGGACAATGATGGGCTTCGAAGGTTGAAACTTTCGAAACCGTCCATATTGTAGGGTTGCATAATGTGAGCCTTTTCATCTTAAGGATCCTCAGGGCATCCTTGCCTTTGACACACTCACTGTAAATTTTGACTATAAATTTATCGTCCAAAAGAAAGGAATTTTTCTCTGAGGAAACTGACTGGCATTTTTTCTCCCCTAGAAGTAACATGGATACCCAATGTGCAACAAGAAAAATATGTTTTGTAGGATGAAAGCCCATAGCAAAGGCTCTGACAATTTGCTATCAAAATCGGAATTGTATTCCAGATGGATTTCAATACTAGTTTCCGTCATCTATAGTAAACACATTTGTTACAATGTTAGTTCTTACCAGTCTAAAGACTGCAAACCAGAGGTGAACTTCAGCAGGAAGACACAAATCCATGACACGCTGCTACTATATTACAAAATCATCAAGATCCCTGATGTTGGTGAAACCTGTTGCTTAGAATGGCCCTTCAGTCGGAGGAGGAATGTCTGCGTGCCCCAAGCAAAACACCAGAGAAACCCAGCCCTAGCCCAGAGGGGTCGACTATTAGCTGGAATGCATCTTAGTGCCGATGCTGCTGTTATCGTGCAGTCACTGTTGCCAGATAGAAATTCTGTCACAAAGACAACTAAGCATCCAGTGGATTTATACGACTAAGTAAGTATGAGTTAAGTCAGAAGATGCGAAAGACAGCATTTTCTTACAGGTGAGACAATGAAACTCATTTTTCCAAAACAGCGGTACCCTGACCTTTCTTTTCTAAGACTATGCTAATCATAGATTCATACAGATGAGTCTGTAGCGAGCATGTATACAGAAAAAATGGTAAGATCACCTGCAAAACAGTGTTCTTTTAGCTTAGATCACAGACACTTGTAATTAAAGAGTGAGATCAAAACAACAGCTGCTCCTCTATCAAGTGTTTTTCCATAAATTTTGGTGTAATAATTACATCAAACTAGGAAGAATTCAGACACCACACTAGCAAAGCAAGCCTCACTCTTTCAGTATTAGACTATGAAAACATCATTTTTATTGCATCAGGAATTGCAGTGAACATTTGTTCTCAAGGTAAAATAAGCTTAGGGTTTAAATCCTACAGTACAATAAGGTAGCTGTAAAGCCTTCATGGTCTTCAACTTCATAAAATGCTCAAGGGTGAATTGAGTAACTGTAAATGTGTCTGCTCTGCAGTCTACTGGAATATTAAGTATCATTGTAGACTTTGATACAATAGATTCTGAAAAAAAAAGAAGACATTTGGGGAGGGGAAAAAAAAGGAAAAAATAAAGATCCTTCTCCTTAGGAAGACTGAAGCATAAAAAATATTCAAATAGCCACACTTTGACCAGAACTACAAACATTATTTTCCATCCTTTTGAAAAGCTGTCCTTCCCCTAAATATCTCTGATAATTTCCTGGCATATCACATGCAACATAATAAACACAATGGAAAAAGAAAATAATTTAATACATATGACAGCACATGCAACAAGTCACCATGCTTGAAATACACAACTCTCTTTGATACAAATTTGCATTAATGCATTAATAACATGTATAATAGAAAGAAAAGAAATAATCACGTTTGTTTGCATATGTATTCAAATTTTTATCTAACTCTTCAATATTCCTTTTAATAATGGCAGTATCTCTGCCAGATAAGTGGTGCCTATGAATACATCATTTATGAAGGGCTTCTTTGCCATCACAGAATGAATTTCATCTTTTTTAATTTGAATGAAGAACAACAAATTCTACTTATGTCCTCTATTTCTAAATGCCTTTGTGCTCATTTTCAATTGCAACTGCAATTTTATCCATTTGTTATAGAGTAGATTTTTTTTTTTTCATAGTGAAAGAACCATGGTGCCGTTAGTTTGGATAATGTGCATTATATCCAGGGAGACTCCCCTGGCTACTTCTTCTTTGACCTTGGGAAGTCACAAATTCTCTGAATAGGGTTTTCCAAACAGATATGATTTAGGAATAAAAAATTGGCTAATCCTCTCCCCACTATTTTTTAATTATTTATTTTAATGGCAAGTATCTTGTTTATGCAGAAATGTCCAAGCTATATTTTTTCCCTTAGCATTTCTATTTTAATACGTTGCTGTAGAGTTTCAGATAAACATATATTTGCTGTTCCATTCTTCTGTTCTGTTTCATATAGTAAGCTTCCTAGGTAATCTACATGTTATCCCTTCATGAATTCTGCAGATGTACAATTTTCCATTTTGAGATAAGAAGATGATTGGGTTCACAGTAAAAGACAGGGACTATGTAGATGATGAATATGGAAGTACAGATCCTATAAACTGCCAAACATCCACCAGGAATTCTTTCCAAGCTTTGGTTAGCACATTCTAGTAGATGAACATTTAAACACAAATGTGTATATATAACAGATGCACAGATACACAGTTCAGCAGAAACTCAGATCTCACAAGCTTTACTTAGAAACACACGTATTATACAAACAAAAAAAAAATGCCTAGATGTAGAACTGACCAGAAAAACTACATTCTGTTACATGAGAAACATCAAAAATTTCAGACTTTGTTATAAATTGCTAGTAAGAGAAAACATGAAATAGATTTGTGCATTTTGTTTTGAATTTATCCTTCTGTAAAAAGGTTACTCCCTACTGCCTCAACCATTTACATAAAACATAGGAGACTCATATCGATGTACCTGTTCTAAATTACCCAATTAAAAATTTCCTGCATGCTCAATAAGTGCCATAAGCAGTAATAAGGTATTGTGCAATATTGTGCCATATTTCTTTCTTTTGAAATAATATTCTGTTTCAGCTCTGAAAATACTTCCAGTCAAGGTTTTAAATTTATATATTAGCATTTCCTGTCAAATAAAAGAAAACCAAACAAAACCACAGTTTTGTATTCTAATTAAACAGTATAGTGTTTAAAGGTTGGGGTTTTTTTTCCAAATAATTGTGTTTCCTGAGAAAGATATTTTTCATACTCATGCTCAGTTATAGGTGACTATATCACCTATTTATCGATTTCTAAACAGGGTGACCCAAAGTTTGGGTAACAATCGTGTCTTAAAATCAGTCACTATGTGCAAAATAAATTATTCCTTTTTGCATGGAATTTGCAAGAAAGGGACCAGAGACTGCAGAAGTTCATGTACCTAATATTACTTTTCTTTCCACTAAGTTAAAAGGATCTAGTCTTGTGCATAAATTTACTTACATATTCCTAATCCATTTATAAGGATCTAAGTTCAAGCATTAATAAACTGGAGGAAATGGGACTAGTAGGATAGGGCAATGGATTATTTTCTATTCTTTCACCTCTTCCTGCTCTCCTCCACAATAACACATTTATGCAGCACTTAATATTGTCAAAGACCTCTACATCTTTAATCCTTCCTACAACATTGATTTTAAGAATGTCTGTATGTTTCCGGTTTAAATGCACGGTGCTGAATTTGAACTTGAAATCCATAGAGAAAAGTAATACGGAAATAGCTTCCTCAATACTTTACTTCAGAGACTATAGCTTTTAAGTGAGAAGATTGTCTTCCTTCTTGTGTTTCATATATAACGGAAGTTAGCTAAAGGAATCAAAAGTACACACAAACCAGAAAGAATTAATGTTATCTGGATAGTGTTTTGATGATGTTGATACATCCAAGGTTGAAAAAGGTAAAACTGAATATTATTGTGAATGACAAGATTGTAGACTTTTACCGAAAATTATGTTAGAGAAACACTTAAATTATTACTAAATTAGTGAATTGGCAGATCTGTTCTGATGTAACAGTGGTGTACAACCACAAGAACCACAAAATGGCTTAGTCTTATGCTCTAACTTAGAAGTTGTTGAAATGAAGAGCATGAAACTCTATCCTGGATATAAAGATGAAAAGGTAAACATTTTTTCATATTTATTAGTTGCCTCAGGATTTTTTGTTAAATGGAAAATGTCAGAATTCTTACACCTCCGAGTATCAGCTTTTGGCTATAAAACTACTAGATAATCCTACTGGAAATAGCCTCTGAGTACCAAATAGTCTATCTGTATTTGTATCCTTTTCTGTTTCACTCAGAAAGAAACATAAAAGATTACAGCAAAGTACATATTCTCCATTCTGATCTGCAGAAATACCTTTTTGAGATGTGCCTTACTCAAGTCTTACGTCTCCCATCATTTAACCAAAGATGTTAGTAGTCATAACGGAAAAGTACAGTGATATTAATCTATGAAGCAACATGTAAAAATACCATCTTACTAAATGATGACAGGTCCTATTGAGATACTTTTTTGCTTCCATACATTTTGAGATAATTTTTTGCAAATGGTTTGATATTATCTACCTATGAGCTTTCTTCTCCCCATTCCCAACCCCTGGTCATGTTTCACCATCCAACCCTCATGTTACATTTTGGGTTCTTCCCTCCTGTCAGATTAGTCATCCTATGTGATCCTCTGCGTGAAAGTGTAATTGCCAATGCTGATACCAGAGATAGAAGGTGAGGCAGAACCTTGTCATCCAGTAGCAGTCTAAGATCAACCAAAAAAACCCCAACCTTAGCTGTGGCATCAAGAATAAAGCAATAAGGCAGAAGAAACATTGAATCCTCCAGGGCATTTGTAGAAACTAACCCAGGGTAGTATGACCAATGGCTGTTATAATGTCTTGGCTATACAACAGAATAATGAATCAATCTACAATATATCAATCTGCAATATATTTTCTGCAGAAAAAAATTATGTATATTCCAGAAAAGATAATGTTATAAACAACTCTCTTATATACAAATTATAAACATAAACATGAACTCTAGAAAGTTATATACACACACATAAAAAATTACATACAAAAGTTACACACACACATATATATGCACATGTATGCAAGCTCCCTGTATAAAAACAATGGTAACTTTCCTATCAGCTGTATTTGTTACTGGGAAGCCAATTAAAGTGCTAACACAATATAATATAGAAAATGTCACGCTTCTCTATATCAACTTTCTCCCAACACTTTTCTTTCTCCCATAGGCCATGTCAATTGGTCAGGCAGAGGCTCACACATTTACAGTCACTCAAAATTTCCCACATGCATGCAGCTCGCAGATGCGATGCAGGAGCGAAGGGAGGCTCTCCTTCTCTGCATGGGCAGCTGGAGACCAGGCCTGATTTCTGAGGGTATCACAAACAGTGCTACATGCTCATATTTACGTGCCTGTGTAGAGCCCTAAAAGACTGTTCCATCAGTAACATCAACCAAATAAAAGTTCTTAAATGTAGTTAAATAAGAAATGTCCGAGGGACCTCTTGATTGTTCTCGAATTGAAATACTCAAACTTTATTTTCTGTATGGAGTACCATTACCCCTAATGTCAACAACACCCTTGGGAAAGAGGGAAATTAACAACACATTCTTCTAAAAGATATTTCACCACCACTAATTGCTATTAGTTTGAGGTGACTAAACAGCTTTGAAAAACTGCCTTTAGATTGCCAAATGTGCTACATTTCATACAAGCAGCCCAGGAGGAGAAGGCAATCAGCTCCAAGTCTCCCCATATCCCAGCCTGGTTCCCAGTTATGGATTCCTTCATCCCACCCCAACATTTAGCGCTGATAAATTGCTCTCTTAACTCACTAGTGCTGATTCTCAGTGGCTGTGCCAATGATTTAGCACCCTTTAGCAAACAGTGATGACAGGAACATTAGGAAATGTAAACCTACCTCTCACAATTTCTGTTTTGGTAGGTGGCTGATAATGAAGTTGTTTGTTTAGCTTAAGAAGAGGTTTTTCTAACGAGAGTATTCTTTTCATTTTTAGTATCTGGGGGTAAAAAAATGGCTAAGAGTCGTAAGTGCATTTCAGTTTATTCTCCTCCCTACTTCAGTAGTTTCAGAAGTTTGTCAAATACTTTTTGCCAAATTGTAACTTTTCAATTATTCATTTTCCCTATTAGTAAATGCAAATACACATCCGTATACACAGTGTTTACAGTAGCGCATTACTCAGTCTAAGTACTTAAATGCCAACTAATACTAATAATTACAAATGTACACACATATTAATAGGAATACTGAATAAGAGAAAACATCAACAGATGATACAGCATATCCACTAAAAGAGAAGAGGCTATAAACTAGGAAAGCAGCAGAAAGTTTTACAACATTCCACCCTTTTGGCATACTTCCTGGCAGCTTTAATAATAACTATACTTATTCTGAACTGCCTTCACCACATTCACACGAGAGTCACATTCAGTTTCCTGGATTCCGTCTAAGCAATCTGAAAGCAGCTTTAGGCATTCTTACTTGTAAGACTCCTAAATGCTTTTAAAAAAATGCGAAAGCTCCTTGAAACTCAAACACCTATGTGCTTACAGTTGTCACCCTCATAGTGGCATTTCTAGAAGAAAGCTATTTGTTTCAGAGTTTTCTTAAAAAAATATTCATCCTAAAGTATTCTGCTTATAAGAGTATCATCCCAATTTTTATCTTGTTATATCATCACATAATATTCTAAATTAGGCTGTGAAAGGTCAAGAAAATGCCTAATATATTTAACTAAAGAGTAGCAAACTGGACGGCATGAAACTCTTACATTTTACCTAGACTTTTTCATAGTCAGAGTACCATTGATCATTGTTCTCCTGAACTGGCTACAATCCCACAGGGTTATTTTATGACACTGGAGAGCTCAATAGATTATAACAGCAATGGGCTATTAAGAAACAATACACTGAAAAGCAGAAAAATCTACATAGAATAGAACCTACATAGAGATAAACAAGCTTCTGTATTAAATTATCAGAGTATTATATTCAATATAACTACTGATGGGAGAGAGACGACAATGTTTCTAAAACATCCACTTTAGTGACCTGAGTGTTGTTTTTCTACAACTGCAATGCAAACGTTAAGTTACAAATACATTTTGAAGACAACTTTGCTGGATGAAGCTAATGTTTATGATAAAATACCTGTCTAATATTTTATTCTAAATAGATGTGACTTCAGGATACATCACATTCACAGTTTTTGTTTAAAATTATGATTGTTCCTCCTGATGTTACTGAAAATAATCTCTAAATGTATATGCTGTCTACTTAGACTGATCAAAAAACTGAGCCTGAAATTCTTGCAAGGGACTTAATATGCATGGTTGTTCTTTTTATTTCTCCAGAACGCTCAAAAGTATATTTTAATTATAGAATTTTAAAAATGTTGACCTACAGCAAGAAATTTCACCTTCATGAATCAAGATCAAATAGTTACACAGTAGGAAAAAAAAAAAAGAGGCGTAATATACAGAAAAGTAGATCTTACTACGTACAGGATTCTTGGTGGGAATTCCCAGTACTAGTTAATCTGCTTCACTCAGTAAAGTTTCTACACAATTACCTCCTTTAATTTTAATCAGTCAGTCACTGTCTGTGTGGTTTTTGTCTGTTTGTTTCAGAAGCATTTGTCTTCTACTCTCTCTGACATGGCAGGCTCCCTGTTCTCCTATTTAGCTCTCCATCTTCGGTCTCAACACTGTTGGCTCCTGCCTGGGGGACTCTATAGGTATCATCTCAGTGCCTCCTCCTGCCAGGGAGGTGCTTTAGCACTGCCATTTAACAGTGTGAATTAGAGAGTAAAGAAGAGACAGGAAATCACTCAGCGTGGTCTTTTGGCAAAGCATTTAATTCATCCCATCAGCACAAGAAGAAGGAAAAAAGAAAAATGGTTGTGTGTCCATCTCGACTATGGCGTTGTACACTAAAATGCAGCACTGCTTTGTCTTTGCCAGTATAGTTACACTTCCTAAGAAGGACTTTTTTTTATAATGGTGCTTTATGGAAGCATAGATATTTTTACATAAGAACAGGAATTATGCTGGTACACAACATACTTTTGCTTATGAAAATCTTTCCATATTAAGTCTCTTTCAGCATGAACGAAAACTAAATTACACTACTATCTAAATTAAACATCAGTACTTCAAAAACAGATACTTCATTTAACTCAAGAAAAGGAAAGGGAGGCAAGAAGTTGATATGTGAACTAAGTATTGAGTTTATTGCTAGGACTTACACAAAACCACGACATTTTTACCAGGTTATTTGATTATCCTAATTATACTGCCTTCATAAATGTGTAATTTTATTAACCAAGATCCACCATAAATAAATACTCAGCAATAAATCTTTGTTTTATATTTTGAAGAAATCTGATAAAATATCCTTCCTTGGCCAAGAAGAGTATTCTTGGTTTAGAAAAGAAATCTTGTATAATGTGGTAAACAACTCTCTTTGGCTCTGGAAAACCTGTTGGAGGCACAGATTATTTTAGCTCTACAACTTTATACAGATTACTTAAAACATCCTCAAACTGATTGTGAATAGTTTCAATCCTTCCAGTCTTTCAGCTGAGTTCAAAGAAAGCTATCTCTTGTTTTCCTAACCAGCATAATCTCCAAGGCAAAAAAAGTAACAAATCAAGTTCAGTTTCAACGAGCTAAGCATAAAAAAATAATTAAAAAAAATGATAACAGTATGTCCACAAATAACATCAATCTTTATGCATTTGGTGCCGAGTTAGACTCTTTAAATTCCCACTCGCATTTTATTCCTCTTTATGGCATTAGTAACCTTATAGTTAGAAATTTTCACAAAACATGCTGCAAAACATTGACAAGAAAACAAAAGTTTCCGAAGGATAAAATGCTAATTTGTCCCAGGCAACCCTGAAACACATTCGTGAGTACAATAAATGTAGCTAGCGGTGAAATCTCTTAGGCACAGTATGCATAACATGAATTAAAGCAACTTTAGTATAATTTCTTGAAGCAGAAACTTTCATCTTGTACAACTTTTGAGCAAGACCACTTCTGCTGAACATAAAAGTTTATAACTTTATCTTCTGTTTAAAAAAAGAACATCATCATTAGGCACCATATCTTATGCTTTCCTGGTTAATTACAAGACTGTCATAATCTGGGATTTTTTTTTTTTACAATAAAAACGTAATTATTACTTAAGACCACTATCACACACCATACTGAGGACAGAACAAACACCAGTTCTCAATCAAAGCAATTACTTGTAGAAGTTAAGCCTGAACAAAATTCAGTCTGTACTCTTTCATAAACAGCTGTTTATTTACTTTGCCCTTTCACGGCCACCTCAGCTATACCCATAGGTTGTTACTTCAAGAAGCTATAAAAAAATACTTCATTAAAATTTTTGTGAGTGAAGTAATGCACGTTTCATGAAAAAGAGTAAATAAATTAAGCAAGATAAGTAACATTATCTAATTTAACTCAAATCAAAGTATCACTATATGGCAGATTTTAAAAATTTTGAGAGCCTAAGAAGTGGAGCATGGAGGACATCCCACAGCTCCCAAGCACTGCCAAAAGTGTAGTTGCATTGTAGAAAAGGCCCGGTTGAAGGATACTCAATCTATTCTCTGTGGTTCTCTCAAAATATGTTTAGTATGAGCCTGGGAGAAAAGAACAATCCAGAATCAAACATGAAACATACTAAAACAATGCCTTCTGCTGGCGTGAAAGATAAATAAATAAATCGTTTAGTCTTGGTGAAGAGCATGAGAACCCACACAAAGGCGACTGATGCAAAAAGCTCAGTATCTTTTGGGAATGCTGCAAGTAACTTATTTCCTGTAACTCCTTTTGCTTTGGTAGTATATATGTGCATATTATTTTGTTCCAGAAGTCATAATCTGATATACAGTCTTAGTCTCACAGTACATTCAAAACAGGTGTACTATAGTGTTTCTGGAACTACTTCAAGTAATTGCAAAGAAAGAAAATTAAACCATTCTCTTTGTGACAGCCTACAGTAAAGGTTTATGAACCACCAGTGAATTTTGGGGACATAAAAACAATGAGTTTCAGCTCCCCAGCTAGGTCAAACTGGTTTAAATGTACAGATTTTAGAATTTTGAAGTATGTTAGCATCATACACTGTTTCCTAAAGCCATATCCGCACCAAGAGAAAATACTAAGCAAGACATAGTGTTAGACTGTTAACTAAGTACACCTCTTACCAACAGACCAGTGTCTTGGTCCTAGCTACATGCTTTGGAAATTATGTAACTTAAAATAATTAGACTAAATAAAATAAATAGACTAAATTGGGTCCAGCCGTGGTCAACATATTCATCAGCAACCTGGATGAAGGGACAGAGTGTAGCCTCAGCAAGTTTGCTGATGATACAGAGCTGGGGGGAGCGGCTGACTCACCGGAAGGCTGTGCTGCCATTCA
>VZSC01017442.1:282980-302605 GCA_013398225.1 Steatornis caripensis | reverse complement strand
CAGAGCACTGGCACAGGCTGCCCAGAGAGGTTGTGGAGTCTCCTTCTCTGCAGATATTCAAAACCTGCCTGGACACATTCCTGTGCAATCTGCTCTAGGCACACCTGCTGTCGCAGGGGGGTTGGACTAGATGATCTCCAGAATTCCCTTCCAACTCCCTACCATTCTGTGATTCTGTGCATAACTGATACCACTAAAGAATTTTGTTTTGAGAAGTTGACAAGCTTATACTTTCACTTGATTTCACAATGAAAGGAGTTGGTTTGGAGTTGGGAACGTAGCAGGTTGAACAGTGTATTGGTTACGATATGTTCTTAAAACAATTAGAATTAGAAGTAAGGAAGGTTTTTTAGATTTCTTAAGTGACAAATATCATGTAGCCATAGAATGGTTTTGGTTGGAAGGGACCTTAAAGATCACCTAGATTCAACTCCCCTGCCACTGGGAGGAACACCTTCCACTAGACCAGGCTGCTCAAAACCCCATCCAACCTGGCCTTCAACACTTCCAGGGAGGGGGCATCTACAAGTTCTCTGGGCAACCTCTTTCAGGGTCTCACCACCCTCACTATGAATAATTTCTTCCTAATATCAAATCTAAATCTACTCTCTTTCAGATTAAAAACACGAACCCTGGTCCTATCACTACATGTCCTTGTAAAAAGTCTCTCTCCAGCTCTCTTGTAGGCCCTCTTCAGGTACTGGAAGGCTGCTGTAAGGTCTCCCCCAAGCCTTCTCTTCTCCAGGCTGAACACCTCCAACTCTCTCAGCCTATCTTTATAGGAGAGATGCTCCAGCCCCCTCATCATCTTCAAGGCCCTCCTCTGGACTCGCTCCAACAAGTCCACCTCATTCTTATGTTTGGGGCCCCAGACCTGAACTCAGTACTCCAGGTGGGGTCTCATGAGAGCAGAATAGAGGGGCAGAATCACCTCCCTCGACCTGCCATTCACACCTCTTTTGATGCAGCCCAGAACATGGTTGGCATTCTGGGCTGCGAGTACACATTTCCGGCTCATGTTGAGCTTCTCATCAACCAACACTCCCAAGTCTGCTCTCAATCCATTCTCTGCCCAGCCTGTATCTGATCTTGGGATTGCCCCAACCCATATGCATGACCTTGCGCTTGGCTGTGTCGAACTTCATGCAGTTTCCACAGGCCCACCTCTCAAGACTGTCAAGGTCCCTCTGAATGGCTTCCTTTCCCTCCAGCATGTCGACTGCACCTCACAGCTTGATGTCATCAGCAAACTTGATGAGGGTGCACTCAATCCCACTGTCCATGTTGCTGACAAAGATGTTAAAGAGACCTAGTCTCAATACCGACCCCTGATGAATGCCACTCATCACCGGTCTCCACTCAGACATTGTGTCATTGACTACAACTCTCCAAGTGTGACCATCCAGCCAANCCTTGTAAAAAGTCTCTCTCCAGCTCTCTTGTAGGCCCTCTTCAGGTACTGGAAGGCTGCTGTAAGGTCTCCCCCAAGCCTTCTCTTCTCCAGGCTGAACACCTCCAACTCTCTCAGCCTATCTTTATAGGAGAGATGCTCCAGCCCCCTCATCATCTTCAAGGCCCTCCTCTGGACTCGCTCCAACAAGTCCACCTCATTCTTATGTTTGGGGCCCCAGACCTGAACTCAGTACTCCAGGTGGGGTCTCATGAGAGCAGAATAGAGGGGCAGAATCACCTCCCTCGACCTGCCATTCACACCTCTTTTGATGCAGCCCAGAACATGGTTGGCATTCTGGGCTGCGAGTACACATTTCCGGCTCATGTTGAGCTTCTCATCAACCAACACTCCCAAGTCTGCTCTCAATCCATTCTCTGCCCAGCCTGTATCTGATCTTGGGATTGCCCCAACCCATATGCATGACCTTGCGCTTGGCTGTGTCGAACTTCATGCAGTTTCCACAGGCCCACCTCTCAAGACTGTCAAGGTCCCTCTGAATGGCTTCCTTTCCCTCCAGCGTGTCGACTGCACCTCACAGCTTGATGTCATCAGCAAACTTGATGAGGGTGCACTCAATCCCACTGTCCATGTTGCTGACAAAGATGTTAAAGAGACCTAGTCTCAATACCGACCCCTGATGAATGCCACTCATCACCGGTCTCCACTCAGACATTGTGTCATTGACTACAACTCTCCAAGTGTGACCATCCAGCCAATTCCTTATCTAGCACGTGGTCCGTTTGTCAAGGCCACGTCTCTCCAATTTAGAGACAAGGATGTCATGCCGGACATGAATGACTTTGTGCGTGATACTAATCCCGTATTGCACTTAGAGGATTATTTTTTTTTTCTTTTAAGAAAAAAGAAAACAAAAGGCAAAGAGAAAGACAGAAGTGCCGAAGTAAACATATTAATAACTCTACAATAAAATTCAAATCATTGTACCTTTTAAAGATACAAGTTCCCATCTTACTTTCAAAAACTCTGTGGTTATCAGAGAGGTTTCTGTGGCTCACACATGTATCAGGGAAAAGAAGGCATCTGTACTCATGTTGCAAAAATTTTTAAACGATGAAAACAGGTCCAAGTTCAGTTTAAGCATTTCACAAAAATAACAGAAAATACAACTGGAAGGGACCTGCAGAGGCATTCTAACTCTCTTTTATCCAAATCATGATAAACTTTGGCAATACTAAACAACACATGTATAAAATAATAGAACTTCATAAGCTGCGTGGAAAAATTTATATTCATTACATGATTCAGCATGGCCAAAGCACTCAAATATGTGTACCGCTTAGGGAAATTGTACTTATGCCTCAGTATTCATGGATCTTTAAACCAAGTCTTCAGTCTATAAGCTTTTAAATTTATTATCTAACGGTCTTCAGCTCTCATAGACCTGTACATAGTTCAAGGCACTTCAAGAGCACATGGTAAGACAAATATGAACATTTACTGACAACAGGTGTTTAATAATTGAAGTGATACCGGTGTATGTGAACTAGCCTGGCTGTCATATAGTCCAAGCAGAAACTTGACTGAGGACGTTAAACATTTGGAGTATGTAAGTGAAGCATTCGGTGCAAGCACGAGAGAGTGTAAAAAACATCCCAAATTGCCAAAGGCTGGTAAAACCCTACATCCAATGTCATATAATACATTGAGCTATGTATATTTATCCAATTTAAAAGACAGCGCATTTATTTTTCAAACGTACAAAAAGAGCAGCCTAGTAGTTGAAAGATTACTGACTACATACTAATATATTCAGAAAGCAGTAACATAAAGCACTTTAACTTTCTGCTACTAGTTATACAAGACATGACTGCATCAAAAGCTGCAGATGTGTCCTCTCATCAAAATAAACAGAACTTAAACCCTTTTTGTTTTGATGTTTTGTGACTTTATTTATTTTCTTCTTTTTTAACTTGTTTAGTGGAGAATTAAAAGATCAAGAAAAAGAGCATACTTTCCTTGCCGCTTTAGTCATTATTTCACTGCTTTTCTTTTCCTCAAAGCTCAGCAATTTTAAGAAATAATGCTTTTGTCTTATGTTTTTCATTTCTTTGTTAAAAAACCAAAACAACGAGCTTAAAAATTGAAATCTTAAAATACAGAACCAGAGGAAGACAAAACAGTAGCTATAATTCTGGAAAGGGGCAACTGAGTGCAGAAGTAACTACGTGAAATTTTATAGTTGCACCATAAAAGACAACGTAATATTCCTCTTCAGGCTCTAACATCACAGATTTTATTAAAACAAATCTTTTAACTAAAAAAATTTGTCCAGTCTCACAGTGACCACTGGAATTTCACACAGTTATCTAGAGAAGGTTATTATTTTATTTGTCTATATAGATTTTTATTACTAAAAGCAAAGTGTTTTCAAAAAACAAGTTTGTCTGAGTCATTTTCCTCTGCACTACTAGATGAAAAAAACACTAATAAATGCATTTTGATCATCACACAAGATGACAGAAGTCTAATTAGGAGGATCAGGCAGGAAAAGGTTATACCAAATGACTATTTTTTCCACATGTGAAAAGAAAAAAAACCCACTGTTGTTACTGGGTATATTACTACTTAATGAAATTCTAATTACTGAATCTGACAAACATTGCTTAAGTGAGTTACTTTTAGTTAAGCTAGGGAACAAAGAGAGAGATGATATGCTAAAGTGTTAACGTTATTCAATATTTGCAGTAAGAGTTTATAGAGCCTACATTGTAATTACTTTCCTAACTTTATCCTAGATGCACTTATCAATAAATAAGTCTTTTCAATACTGCTGACAGGAAAATTTAATTAAATGTATGTATATCAAGAGCATAATACAAAATGTTTTCAAAGACCTTGCCAGTAAATGTAAAATCATTGAATTTTTTCCCCCAGATTTCAAGGAAATGATGAAAAAAGATGAAGACATCTTCATATCCTTTAACGAATGACTGAATCAGCTAATTAGGTCATGTAATCTCTCTATATACTATATTGAACCTATTCTTACTACACTTTAAATCCTGAAACAGAGCTCTTCAAATCTAAGTAAACAGTCTTTAATTATTAATCATATATGTATTCAGTTTTGTATTGTAGTGGCAAAATCTAAAAGGACAGGAAAGGCTAATTTACTACTGCGTAGTTCTCATGTAACCTAAGATACTTACAGATCGACAAATTCTGAAAAGTCAGTCTTACCAAATGAACTCTATCAGAATAGTAGTACATAAACTGATTCTGATATTGATTCTTGCAAAGAGAGAGTCCAAAGTAAATGTTAAAAATTGCATGTATGTAAGATTCAATTTGTATTTGGACAAATTTTTATGCAAATCTACTGCGATCCAGAAATACTTACTTCTGGACAAATTTGTTTATCTCCTAAACTGAATGTATTTAAAATTCTGGATTTCAACAAATGTTGGCTGCAACTTAGTTTATTTATAGACTAGCTTAGGGTATCAGGCCTTACATATGAATAATTCTCAGACCATGCAGAAATGCATTGGTAGAACGAGAGTTAAAATCTTAGACAGTACTTCATCTTCTTAGAACAAATCTTGCTGAGCTATTCATTTTCCAACAGAGCTAAAACGCATTGTCTGTTTTCTGTCAGAACAAAGAGCGTTTTACAGTAGTAAGGGTTTGTAGTGCAATGCTTCTGAAATATATTCTTTAAACCTCAGGGGAGGTTACGAGGACCATGCAGCAACACCAAACTGGCTACATATCAGTTGAGATGCTGCTAAAGAGGATGTGAATTTCAATTTTGCCAAGAATTGTTTTTTTTAAATTCCTCCTGCCTTCAAGTTACGTAACATTTTAAATTACTCCTATAGTATTCATTAAGCATAAAAGCATAAAATATTTTAAAGTATGACCAAACACCAACTCTCTGTTTTTCTTTCCACTGAATGTAACTAGAAATATCTGAAATATTTCCACTATCAGGAAAGTGTATATCAGCAATACTATGAATAACATTCATATAGTAAACACTGTATGTTAAATGAATCTACTTTCTTGAGTATAATCTAATTATACTATCCAGCATCAGTGAAAACCTTCCATATGATTTGGGAGTGGCCCAGGGTCCCAATGAAAAGAAACTCCTTACCCTTCCCCAATATCTACAAAACAAAAAGAAGTGCCACAAGTAGTTTATAGTGTACTTTTTCTCTCTCATAATAGGTGCCAGGATCCATAAATACTCTCCAGCAGCAGGAGTTCACACTATTGTCCTACTTGTCCTGAAGCTGAAAACAAGCCCATGCCTCACTTCTTTTCATGACATGATTTCCCGATTACTGGTGCTCATCATTGTCTGAAAACTAGAGTCCTAAAACCTGATACCTGAATCACTCAAAAATGTAGAACTATACAGTATCTCCAATAAGAACACAGACTATAAATATTTTTATTGCAGCACCTCCAGCAGTTCCTTATGAGTTTGAGGATACTTTGGGAAGTGTCTGTTTGCCTGTGCTATAATTGCATTTTCACTGCACTTTACTGTGAGCTGATTAAAATTCATAGAGCATGTTAACAAACAAACAAACAAACAATAAAGCTATCCTCCACTCAATTTTTCACAGTGTTACCTTATTAGCTTCTCAGTTGTGACATAATCAAGAGCACCAAGCTTGTACTCACATTGTGCCCTTGATCAAGGCAAAGGAACAGGAGAGGAGGAATTATGTGAAGTATAAGGAATGTATTCTGTTTCTATTTGCAAACTTTATAAGGCAGGCTGCTATACATTTTATAATAATCAAATCTTATAACGGTTTTAACGATGACAATTATGGATGGAATTTGGGAATCAGAACAATTCGGATTCCAGTTTTTCATTCTGATATTTAATTTTATCCTAAGCTTGAGAGCACCTCCATCTACCAAAAATTAATCTTGAAAACTCAACAAAACAAATAAACGAATTAATTAATTCTGCATTCACGGACTCAAATTAATAATCTAATTTCATTTCATAGTAAAATGATATTCACGTAAGCCCTTTCTAGAAAAAGAAAATAACAATTTCTTTAAATGCTTTGCTTTACAATCTGAATGAGAAGAAAGTCAAATAGCTAATGTATCCTTATTCAGTGACTGTTTTACAACAACTTTGATGTAAGACATAGTCTGGTGGGGTTTTTTTACCATCAGTATTCAGGTATGTGCGTCACACTTTTTTTTTGCCCACTAGAATGTTCTCTAGCTTAACTGAAACCCTTCAGAGGTTAACATACGTTGAGCTATCTTTTTTTTTTTTACTTTCTTTCTTTTCTTAGTCCCTGTCATTTAGTAAAAAACCCTAATAAAAATTACAAGACACACTGGTAGTGTCCATTTATTTTGAGTAAGCTGCACATAACAGAATTGCATACTACAGGGAAAAGAAGTAAACTTATTTTGAAAAGTAAAAAGGGAAGTAAGTACTTTAAGACTCATATTTGGCACCATAATACTCTAAGACTTAGGTTGATTTTTATCTTCCTTATTTTCTCCTTCACACTACTGAGCAGCAGTATGAGTAAGATCACAGTTAATTTTCTATTGTGTACTTCAGTGGAGTAGTGCTTTCTTCACCTCCAAGCCATTATTCAGCAATTTCCTCTTGCCCCTTTTAAAGTTAAGAAGCAAATAGTTATGTCAAAACAAAATGTTTGGTTCTGTGCTCATGCACAATCAGCAGTAAAAGCTCATGCCCTATTCACAGATATGTATTACAGGGTGAAAAAAAGGAAAATAGCAATTCTAAGTGACTGTTGATTTGTGTTCCCTGAGAAAAAAATCAGATTTAAAAAAATCACAGTTTGCCATATCTGGAAGGACAATATTGACAAGAATAAAAACTATCTTCAGAAGTTCACAAGAAGATACTGTCAATAACAAAGTGTTGTATTTCAAATTATGCCATAGTACTTTGAATTCTCCTTCTACAAAAACTTGTAAGCAAAGAATGTTACACTCTGTTGTTTTTCTTTAAGATATTGTATAACCACATAAGCTTTCAGAAATCAGGAGTCAATAGCACTGTATGAAACAGGAAAAAAAATACTATAATAAAGACTACAGAAAAACATGCTCCTCCTTCGATTATACCTAACTGACAAAGGCATGTGACTGACAAAGAAGCTTAATAAAATGTAGACCATGTGTGGGTCCTGGAGTGAATTATCTCCATTCAAACTACATGAAAAAGAAATTCCCCTGTGATGACAAATTAAATCACCAACCAGTTATCTAGCCAGTTTTGAGCTGAGCGAATGTGCTTTATAGTTTTTATTTTACTGCATGAACGGATTTGGCTAAAGATAAGAAGCAGACATCATATGTTCTATGGAAAAATCATGAAGAAAATGGGTTTTTAGATAGTGAAGATTTGTTATTTTCAGTGTAGAATCTTTATATTATGGAAAATTACACTCATGTCTGGGGCTTAATGTTACAGAATTACCTTAATATAAAAAGTCACTGTGGGAAAATACAATCTAGCAGGCCAGAGATCCATAAAACCACAAAAACACAGGCAGAACAGGAAAAATTGCTTGAATTCAAACTTCTTGATAGCACAAGTACAAATGCTAAATACATATTATATAATGTTCTATTTTAGATCTCTTTCTATGCTTAGGAAAATCATAAGAGGAATTAATGAAAACAGGTAACTATTAGATTTGCTGTATACTTTCAAACAGGCCTTTGCTTGCTCAACAATGCTGCAGTAGGTCTGTTATTATCATCTTATTAACGGATGGGCAACAGTTCCACGGGGGACAAATTAAGCTAAATTGTATTTTTATGGTTCTGTTAAAATAGTTTCCTAGGTCTAAGTCTTAGTACATAAATACACATGCTGACTTTTCGAAAAGTGGTCGATGACAAACAGCTTCTTTTTACTTTCTACCAATGGTGAATTACATACCTCCCTAAGCTCAGTCTTAGTCTATCCTTGTGCACAAATTTGGGCTGAGGGAAATAGCCAGAATATTTTATCCCATTTTTCTATGCTGTTCTTCATTATCATGACTAGTATTTAGACCAAAAGTATGTGTATTGACACATTTGTAGAATCCTTTCTATCAGTGTATGAAATGCTAAGGGATGTTTTTTGTGGAAGAGCAGCAAATCTTCCAGAGTACTTAGGCATCTAATTTCCTGGCCAGTTTCCTGACATTCACTGCTGTCTAGAAAGGAAATTAAGCTCTTCCTGGGTGTTATTCAATGACTCTGATAATTCATCCTGGGTTCCTGCTCCTTGGGAAGACCTTTAACAATTTAACACATCTTTAACAATTCTAAGAGGGCAGATTAGTGGATAGAGGATTCAAGGTCGAGACACTTTTTCAACTTTCACTACTCATTTTCCCAGTGCGCTAGAGGTAAAACTGACAAGTTTCTTCTCTTTGTCTTATGGACAAATGGAAAAAGCAAAACTCAAATCAAGCTCAGAAAAGTTTTAACAAGTGTTTTCAGAGTCTGGAGAAGGCTTTTAGCGACATTCAGGAAATAAACCCTGGAGTTCAAACAAACAACTAATTTCCATTCTTATGATTCATCAACAAAAAATCCCCAGTCAATACTTTCCCATTACAATGATAACAAAAAATGCAGATGATTGATAGCTTTTGAGCAGACATCTTGTTAATAATAGATAAATATGTATCTTGAAAATGTACTCAGTAACAAAGGGCCTTTCTCATTAAAACGATAAAGCTGAAACTGTAAGTCCTAATAGTTTCATACTCCACAAAAGGCACCTCCAGGTGAGGTGCAAGGCTCTCATTTAACTGCATTTACTATAATTTTCAGTTTCCTTCCATTTCTCAAATTTTTTCGCTGTCACTGAGACAAAGAGATGAATTCTGCTTTGAAATTTGAACATTAATTACTGACAAAAGCAAAGACCATGCTTCCATCAAAACCTATTCAGTCAAGTCCTGAATTGTCCTACCACTACTGCAAAGTTTTATATTTGTAGACAAGGAAGAGAGAAATTCTGATTCTTGAAAAAATGTAATTAATTCTATTAGTTTGATACTAAATTATTACTATGTGAAAACAATTACGCTGCAAAGAAACAGGAACTGCTTTACTCTTCTGTTCTCCTTAACCCCTTTTTAATTTAATCTTTGAGAGGAAACATTGCTATGAAACAATTTGTCATTTATACAAATAGAAGAGTGACAAGCTCAACTGTAATGATCACTTTAAAAGTATTAAAAATCCAGAGATACCAGAGTCTGGATTTGTCCTCAGATTCTTTAAAATTCTGCAAATATTTCTGCTTCACTCGGGTGGACAAGACTACAACAATTCTCATTCCATTTCTCAGTTAATGAGATGTCTGAGACTGTTATCAGGTGTATAGAGTAACTTGGATTTATTGCAATAGTGTTTTTACAGTTATGAAGATTGTATTATTTCTGTTGCCAAAATTAAAAGCAGAAGTGACTATCACAGAAAAAAAAATAAATTTGGCACACATATTAGTGGAAGGCTGAAATAGTAATGGTTGTGTGACTTACCATATTTCTAGAAGAGGAACTTCAAAATAAAACTAATAATCTTATCATATAGTAACCTTAGGAAAAGAAATGAAATGAAGGAATTATTAGAGCAAAATACGTGATTTATTCTTCCTCTAAATTTGAATTACTCTTCACCTTAGTGACATGTCAAGGTGCTGCAGCATTTCGTTTTTCAATTTCTATTAGCTTTGAAAGACTTTTTTAAAAAAGAGTCATTCTATTGTAAAAAAAGTAATTATGCATATTTACTGTAGCATCTCTTATTTCACTAAAACACGAAAAACTAAAGAACTGAGAACTGTTTTATTTCTAGAGTTTACACTGAGTTTGCATTACCTACATCTATTGGAAACAACAATAGTATTACTTTGGTAGTCATACTACCAAAGATTTCTTTGCTCGTATAGTAGGAAGGTATTTGTATTAAAGTATCCTTTACAGCCTTTTTTTTCCCCCTAACCACTATGTTGCTTTCAGAGTTAATTCCACAGAATAATTTGGTGTTTGCTATTTGTCTTAAATTTATCTTTGTTAAAAGGACTATGCACAAGTGCACACACAGATGTTCAGAGTTTGATGCAGCAAGAAGCCAGAGCTCCTAGAAACTTGTAACAGTCACACAGACTAATTTTATCATGAATGCATGGACAGAAATGACAGTGGAATGCAGATTATGTAAATGTTTCGAAACCACATAGAAGATAATATCAAAGCCTTTTTTCTTTTAAAAAGTACTTTAACAAATTTGGTAAAAAATGTAATCCAGTTCTATTCAGAAAACTGTAAAACCCATTCATATTGTTCAGCACAGGAAACTGATGTTTTATGTGCTACAGAGTGTACACATGAGAAACAGAAGTTCTGGAAAAATAAGGTAAAGACCCATGTAGAGAGTGGATCAAGCATGACTGAATCTGCGAATCACAAGTCAAAGTTTTGCCAGGGATCATGATGTAAATGATAACGCTTGCTGATGACACTAAAACAGCAGTCACACTAAGAACAAAGAGGAGGCAGTAAAACACAGAATGATTTACACAGCACAGGAAAATAAGCAGCTTATACAAATCATCATAATGAAATTATTGGAAACTGAAGGAAAAAGGGGAAGGAAGTGAATGCATTCTTCATGCTACAGGCAGATACTGGAAGACAGAAGAAAAGATCTGGGAATAGAAGCAAAATTCACATTGTTTTGCACAGTGTGTAACAGCAGTAAACAACAAAAAATCTAGCATGAGTAAGTAATAATATTGAACATATCCCTGCTCATTTTATTTTAGGACTAAGAAATAGTAACCAAGTAAACCCGGAAATACTATGTTACAGTTTTGGCAAGTGCGTATATGCATATTAAAATGAAAACTGTAGAAATAAATAGCATAGAATACAGAAACTAGAGGCTTTTAACTTTTAATTTTTAAGGTTTTAAGTTTAAGAGAGGAAATATGATATTTTAAAGAGATTCTCCAGTTTTTCTAGAAATCTTGGAAACTAAATGTAGTTACTAGAAGATGCTTACAAGTAATCTCAGGGCTTACCACTGATGAATAAAAAAATTAGAACACTGGAAGTGCGCTGGTAGCTTAGTAGTGTTGTATCTATGGGTTAATAGAGATTTTAAGATACTTTGTATGAAATGTGAAAAAAAAAGGTAAAAGCAATAGTTTAATAATTCAAGATCTTCTTGCCAAAACAGACTAGAACTATGGAACACAGAGTCTGAAAAACACAGAGAAAGGAGCTCCAACATATGCCATTCTGTAACCATTCCTAAACCTGTCTGTAGCAGAAAGGTTCCTACAGCTGCTGTGCTTTTACACCATAAAAAGTCTTAAATGGTTGCACACAGTTACGAAGAAGTATCTCCAGCCTGGCCCATCTAGAGGGAACTACAGCACACGAACACAGGATGTCTTCATGTACCTCTGAAAGCTTGACAATATATGTAGAACTCTGCTTCTTTGATCACCTTCAATGTGTTCTACTGTGTTTTGTCAGGGCACAGGATCAGTCCTCGGTGTTAGGATAAGTTTTTTGGTATGTAGCAGATAAATGCGTGGAATTGTGCACTGGCATGTCAAAACAATGAAATAATGGTAACAGTTTCCCAAAGGATTTATAGAAGCATCCAAATGGAGAAAAACTAGACCTGAGTTAAACTACAAAATTGTTGAGTAGTCCTCAGACTGTCTCTATTAAGATACAGTTTAAAAGTAGCAATAATAATAAGAAATGTATGTCTATGTTAAAAAAAATCTCATTCTTCCTTTGAAGACCATGTCTTGGATGTGCATGCTCTGTTTCACTACTCTATTCTTTGTATCATTTGCTCCTCTGAATCTCAGAGAAACCCTTGAAATGCACTATGGAATGCTTAAGTCACACTTTCTTGAACATTATTCAATTGTAAACCACTCCAATTCATTAAAAAACCCTAAAGATAGACTTTAAAATAAAAAATCACTGCTATCACAGTATCTTCCATTTACTTGTCTCTAGCACTTATTAAAATACACAATATAACAATTTTGTTTCCTATTAGCACTGCTATATCAGACCTTTGTCTGAGGGTTTGACTCATGAGTAATCAGCAGATAATAACTCTATGAGACTCAGGAAGACCCTGTTAAATTGGTGCAAATGAGGAGAATCAGCTTACACTAGACTTTTCTTTTTAACTCTGAAACTCTAGTGAAAGCAGAAATCAGAAGACTAAATCTAGCTTCCGTTATACCATAATAAACATGAAAAATCTCCATGTGTTGAAGGAAAGGGAAACATAGGAAATAAAAAAATGCCAGAAATAAAGGTAGAAATGATTGAAACTTCCTTGAGTATATTTAGACATAAAAGTAATCTACATAACTGAGTGTTCCATTATTTTCAGTAAATGTAGTTAAGTGAAAGAGTATACTAATACTGACTGATTCCAGAATATAGAACTAAATACAGCAGCATGTAGAATCAGACATCATATAAAGTAAAACTTAATTTCCATAATGTTGACAAAGTCAAGGAAGAAAAACTAAACCTAAAGAAATCATAATTCTCTGAATTTTTGTACACTGGTTTTGACATCAGTGGGAGAAATGTGTACCATTTCTTCTTCAGCATTTGGTCTATAGCATAAGTATTTTATCAAGAAGACTGAAAGGATCTTTCATGAATTTTTCAGTGTCTAAAAAATGAACTAGGAAGTACAGAGTTAATCTATTGATTAACAGTTAAACCAAGAAACTTCCTGCTTTCTACTGGCTAGTAGCTAATGAATGCCTAATTAAGTGTAACAAATCAACCCCACAGGAATGATTCAGATCAACATTCGTCTTCTGATGAAGTTAAATTGGCTAAAGATAAATTTAAGGAATTAAATAAGATTCACAAGAAGTTAGTGGAAATTAGAATGAGTGGTGTCCTCCATTTAGCAATGGAATGAGAGGTTTCTGTGGAGCATGCAAAAGAATATGTTGTAACTGAATCAATCATATTTTTTTGCATCTGACTAAAATTATGTGCCAAGTGGTTCTCTGATGAATCCATATGTAGCTTAAAGCATTTATCTCTTCTATTTACAGCAGTGCTCAGATGTTTTTTGCCTTTGATCTAGCTTCTACCAATTTTTTTGAAATATTCTTGCACAAAATGCCTGTGAGTGTTCAAGTGTATTCTTTATGTTCACAGGTTAAACATGCATCATCCTTATTGAAAAGAATCTTGTTGCTTTCATTCATATGCATGGGGAAGTACACCATCACAGATAAGTGTATTCTTCTGTAAACTTTAAGGCAAATGTCTATCCTAATATGGTTAAATAACAATTAAAAAAAATTCAAAATAATTTGGTTTCCAGAATTTCGCATTTTGTCACCTTGAGAAGTCACTAAAGCTTGTGTTGGGAAAATACAGTTAAAAACGTGCTTATTTTTCTAAGGGACAGGACTGAATTAAAGGCATCCTATTACTCCAAAACCAGTGAGAGAGGACTAGATAGATACTCCCAGAACACACCCAAATGGACATGAATAGGCAACGTAACACCAAGGATGCACAAGTGAGAGAAATCTGGATGGACTTCAAATCTATTGGAAATCTATACACATTAGCACACTATGAGGCTATTTACAATGCTTGGAAGTACAACGGTAACTATAAGCATCAATCTTTCCAAAAAAGAAAAGATACTTTTTGTGGAGGTGATTTGTTTCCTATTTCAGATGCAGAATTTAAAAACTGATGTTGATAGAAAGATGGAGCTTTTAAAGACAGTTTTGTAGGTATTCTTTCTTCAAAGACAGATGAATTAAGTGATCAAAGAAATAAAAATATTAACTTAATTTCTCAAACTTTTAAAGAAAGTTGGTTTTAAAATTGGTTTTAAAAAACTTGGTTTTAAAAATTTAAAGTCACCTTCTGAGGGTTTGAATAACTGATAGTTAAAATGAAAATGAAATACTTCCAGTGATTTTTATCTTCTTTTCACTCTGTGGATTCTTCATTTAAGCAAGTATGAATGGATGTAGCTATTGTATAATTACAGTCCAGGAAAATATTTTAAAATAATATCATATATTCACAGTAGGCAAACTTGGAGAACTGTAGCCAAACAAAGGGAGACAAATGTATTTAATAGTCANTTTCAGATGCAGAATTTAAAAACTGATGTTGATAGAAAGATGGAGCTTTTAAAGACAGTTTTGTAGGTATTCTTTCTTCAAAGACAGATGAATTAAGTGATCAAAGAAATAAAAATATTAACTTAATTTCTCAAACTTTTAAAGAAAGTTGGTTTTAAAATTGGTTTTAAAAAACTTGGTTTTAAAAATTTAAAGTCACCTTCTGAGGGTTTGAATAACTGATAGTTAAAATGAAAATGAAATACTTCCAGTGATTTTTATCTTCTTTTCACTCTGTGGATTCTTCATTTAAGCAAGTATGAATGGATGTAGCTATTGTATAATTACAGTCCAGGAAAATATTTTAAAATAATATCATATATTCACAGTAGGCAAACTTGGAGAACTGTAGCCAAACAAAGGGAGACAAATGTATTTAATAGTCATTTCCTTCCTGGGGAAAGGAAACACAACGCAATGCGCAATACAGTCAGGAGGTCAGAGGAAAAAAAAAACAAAGACTTTTTTCTTGGAACACGGAGATGAACTAGTACATCATATTACTCAGCAAAACATCACCTTCGTTAGACTGTTCAAGGTTCTGATGTGCATTGAGACAGACCTTAGATGCTTTAGAAAATGCTAGTAGGGCTCACATTGCTGATGAAAGATGAAAGATGAGTTTGAATAAATAGCATTAGTTTCCGCTCTGCACATGCATCGTGGAAGACATGTGTCTTCTTTGCGGACAATCAGATGGTTTTATGAACTGACTAAATATCTGAAGAAGAGGGGGAGGGAAGTGCCTCAAACCATTCTGGCAGTGTATGATACTGGCATCAGTGATGCTTAGATTTGTTATGGGATGCTGGGAAGCCTCTATGGCTAAAGATCTGTAGAGGTGTTCTGTCACACCCCCTTCTGAACGAGGTGCCTCTTGCATGGCTTCTCTTACACTTTGTGGAATTGAATGTTAGTGTCTAAACTGATTCTATGATCTTGATGGTAAAAATCAAGTGCTTCCATAAAACCACCATTGCTTAGACCTCAGACACTTTTCTCTACATTTCTGAACTTCCTCTGTTGAAATGAGGATAAAATTTTGAAAGGTCCCCAAGCAGTTTCACATATATGATTAGCCACATGCTTCATAAAATAGTTCATGTCCAGACCTAAAAATCAAATCATTGTCTTTAAGCAGAGTAATCTTTAACTCTTCTCTCAAAAAGAGAAAAATGCTTCTTTGTGAATGAAGACTCCCTTTTTTAACTATGTTACATTGGTTTTAGTACAACATCGTAAATGAAAATCTGCTACAATACTACCCACTTAATTTTTTAAAATTAGAACTGATAAAATTTATCTCTAGACCAAAAATAGTCCATATCCCTGAATCCTAGCAATAACACACAGAGAAGTAGAAGAATTCTGAATCATATAAAAGAACAATGGAGTTGAACAAGACTTTTTCCTTCATGCATTACTTAACTCAATACAGTAACAACGTCTGTTCATTTTAGGAGAGATTTTAACATTTCAGTTTCATATCTGCTTTATGTGGACTGTGATACTCACAGTAGTTTTTCATAAAACTGCACGTTTATGCCCAAATCCATGTTCCAATCTTTCCTTCTCTGTTCTGTTGAATACAAAGTCTAAATTGACTGCCATCTTTATTTTTACAAATTACTGTAAGTGAATTCTGTAGCTGATGGTAATTGATGTGATCTCTACCATCTGAGTTCCCACACCAGAAAAGGATCAAAAATAGATGAGAGGCATATTCTGAGATATTTTAACTGAGAAGCACCTGATTCCAAAATGTTATGTAAGATACAACTTTTAATATTCAAATTTTGTCTCAAAGTGTTTTGTAGAAAGTGTCTTCGGCTGAAGAGTGTCTGCTTAACTTCATTCCCTAGTAATGTAACACTGCATGGTCACGGCTTTGAATTATGGTACATTTATAAAAGTCAAGCATCAGAAAAGAAAATTACTCCTCCCTGCGATCATAACATAAATTTAAAAGTGGAGCCAAATTTTATGGGATTGAAAATGATGTGGCTATTAATTTAATACAACGATTTTGTAGAAATGCCAAGCATACCATGCGGTCTGCCTGACTGCTGCTCTGTCAGTCCTCTCTACCACCAATCAAACAGGTTATCCCATTGTGTTATTGTTGATCTACTAACATATTTCAGACTAGAAGGCACAAATATACACTGAACAGAAGAAATAAATGTGATGCCATATAATAGAACCTCTCCCAAACCATAGCATTACAGGAAATGTTTTATTACTTTAGAAAAAGTTCTCAGTCAGCAGATCAGGGATGTGCAGTGCAGCACAGTAAAAGAAATTGAAAGGTATATAGCCATGCATAGAGACACAAATAGAAAAATCCTCTTTGATGGTCCAAAGGAGAATTTCAGGAGTCAAATAATGACTTCCGACATTTGACATCTAAAACAACTTTTTTTTTTTTTTTAAAGCAGTGAGTTGGACTCAGTCCGAAGCTCCACTGAAGGAAAACCAGCCCCTCCCTAAAGATTATAAACTGTCTTTAAAACATTAAGAAAACACATGAAAAGTGTGAAAGTTGAACATTCATCCATAATCTACTTGAACTGCAGGCAAAACTAACTCAACTGTAACATCACCGCTTTACTATTTGTTGTTTTTTGATATGCACTTATAAATGTCAAAACACAGTAGAGCTCCTACTGGAAAGAGATGAAAATTGAAGAGCTCAACTGTTACTGAACAAGGCACTTTCTCAAGACTAATGCAATACATCATCTCCCCTCATTCTTCATTCAGTCTGTCAAAAACTTGGATCAGGGAGCATTTGCTGGCCACAGAATTGAAGCTACACAGATAGGAAGAGATAGTAGAGGAGAAACAGGAAACTCTGAGCTAGTAAAATTAGGCCAGCAGCAAAGTACAACCCTCCTTGCCCAGAGAAAGAATGACACAGGAGCGGTGACACAGGAGCGGTGACTCAGACGCGTGTCTGAATTTTGATGCCTCTAGTGTATCTCATATAATAATGCTGTTCAACTATTGCACTTTCTGTGCTTAATAAAGGCAACAGAATGCTAGAATCAATTAATCGGAGAAAGTATATAAAATTTCAGGCTACTTTAATGGATGATTTCTAAGGGCTATATAATTGACGAGTGATTTGCCATTTTGTTTCTTCTGAAGTAAAAAAACAAAGTGCCACATAATTCACTGGATATCTACTAATTTTCTTGAAACTGAAAAGATTTACATCTGTTGTGAAGCTATTATAATGATTTTTGAGGAACTTGATTGTCAAGAACAGTGATCTTGAAAAGCAACTAGAGAAGTAGTTTCTTTTCACAGAGACTGTCAAGCTGAGAAGCTCAGTAACAGCTCAAAAGTGAAGAGGCAAACTTGCCAAAAGAGCTGGATTGCTGGATACAGCTATTGTTGGATAGAAAGAAGTGAGTATCCAGAAATGAGGCAAGCGTGGATTAGAAAAGGTAAAGAACATTAACATGCATTTAATTACAATCTAAGAAATTATCTTGGTAGACTAAAGCTTGAGATTTTTCTGTTATCTGCTTTTTTTTTTATTTTTTTTTTTTTAAATACACATTCATCATGGAAGTATCTAATTTGGTAAGTTAACATTTTCCTTATAAAGTATTTCATGTGGCAATATATTTGTCATGTTTTACTACACTAAAGTAAATATGTAAGTTACATGTTTTACTTGTTCAGGGTAAGTAACATTTCCCAGATCTTCCAACATCTGAAATACTCTAACACAGCTGGCTTTAAGTAAGGATTGCTTGGCTGTTATACACAACTGACTGGAAGTTTCCAAATTATTGTATTTGGAGAGCTTTTCAAATTGATGCTGCACCTTCGTCTCTCTCTCTCACTCTAAAGTTGCAGCTGGTTCGTTACACAGATCCTTCTCACACGTAAAACAGACTCATGCCACTGATGCTCTGTGTGGGACTTGCAATTCCGTACAAGCCAAGTTTAAAGTTGCTCATTCAGATTTTGTTTGAAAAAATCAGTTCTCCATTCATCTCACAGTGCTTCACCTCTGTATAATACCATGCTAGCTGTGTTCAGCCAAGACTGAGAGAAAGTCAGTAACTGAACACTTCTAAAAACTCAGTTGAAGTCTCAGCTTTAAATGTGAACCACTCTGTTTTAGGACTGTTTTGTTTATCACATTTGTATATTATTTTAAAGCATCTTTCCAGACAGAGCTCTGTAACTGTCTTGGGAACTGCAGAAAAAAGAATGTCACACAAAACAAAATGAATTCAGAATTCACTTTTTCATTTTGGTTTGTCTTTTTGTTTTTAAATAGTCTCCTCTCCTACCTCTGGACAGAGATTTGTCTCTCTTTTTTCAGTGGAAGCAATTCAACGCTTCTTTAAGACTTCAAGTGTAGCTATATATGGATCAATTTAATTACCTTTGATTAGCTTCTGAGCTGACATACTAATCCCTTTGGATGTTAACCTCAGAAGGAAAGCAAAACTAACAAACAAAGCAAATCCCACAGAATCTGACCACTGTCTCTGTGGTACATCCTTGAGCATGATAACCTTTAGATATCCAGAGGAGTCCTGAAGAAGGTATTAGAAGCTGGAACATCTCAATCAGAAGACTCAAAAAGAGTTCTTTTCACCATTTAAAACAAAGTTTAAATTATATATTAAAATGTTGTTGAAAAGTCAATTCTGGCCAAACAGATTTATCTACAAATGTTGTCCTTACCATGAAAAGAATAATCCATTGTTCCCATCTGAAAGAGACAATACCGTAATCATGCTGGAACTTCTCTGACTTTAATTAAAAATTAAAGCACTTTTTAAAATTCTCTAAAATTCTTCCCAATCACACGGTGCGTTTCAAAGGTCTTACTCTAACCACTAATATATTAGAGAAATCAGAACTGTGATTTATTTAAAAAATTCACATTTCATGCAATAAATTTTGAAGGTATTGCAATGACATTAAGTA
>VZSC01017442.1:178410-282813 GCA_013398225.1 Steatornis caripensis | reverse complement strand
AGTACCTTTTTATGTCAACAGAATAAAAAAATGGAGGGGTCAATCAGGTTTCTCTTAAATTATACTTCAAAAATTATCTAAACTTAATAAAGAGATCAGACTTATTGCAGTAAAACCAGACCTAAATAAAAAGGCTAATGGTAATTAAATGAGTCTGCATCTATTAAAATAAAAAGCTAAATAACCATAGAAGTGTGAAAAAAAGAGTAATGGATAATCCACTGTCCTGTCTGCAGAAAACAAGATTAAAAGGTCAGCAATAACTGAAAAAAATATTTATCTTTGTGAACTCAGATTTTTCTCAGAATATTTGCTCTTTGTATATCTTATCTTTTTTGTCCTAAATCTTGCTGTGTGAATTTTTGTTACTCATGACTTCAGGTTCAGGACTGAAAGCTACACAGTATGCGTAATTTATGAATAGGTATAAGACAAATCTTTTCTTATGTATTTTGAAGGAGAGATGCATCTTAAAGTGGAACTAACCATCATTCGTGCAAAATGTACAAAATAAAAAATGTATCATTACACAAGAATCTGTCATGCCACAATTTCAGAAAAGTTATAAAATTACAAACTTCTGATTTAACAGTAGCTAAAATTAAATAATTTGAGGTAGATTAAATATTTTATCCATTCTTACATCATTAAAATGGAAATTATTTTATCAACTCCATATTTATTAATTTTTCATATATACAAGCAACTTCAATCATTCACATTTAGATTAGGTTATTATGCTCCTTTAAGTCAAACAGAGACTGGTTCAGCCTGTATTACAATTTCCCCAAAAATCAGCAAAATATAGAGCACTGTATTACTTATACCAAAACTAACCATAATAAAAATGAAATTCAAACCAAAAAATAATCCACACACCATAAAGCCCAATAAGAAAGCAGTAGGTCTTCAAGAGGGCAAGAAAAAGGCAAGAAGTTCACCTTTGCTTTGACTGAAGTAAATTTAAACAGAAATTACTCTCACATGTGACTTATTGAGAATTCATCGCAGCAGCAGAAGACTGTGAACTAAGCATACAAAACACATCATTCTGCTCTCTCGAGTGTGATGGAACTTGATGCCTGACCTTTCCCGTAAGAGAGAGATAAGATTTAAAGCTTTGATACCAAATTTGTCCTAGAAATTCAGATCAGGCAAATGGAAGAGAAAATAAAGAGCTATTTTCAATGAACATATTAATGAAATCAAACTAATAAATCATAAATTAAATGCAATTATTTTTAATAATTGCAGGTATGATAAGAAAGGAACTGCAAAGTTTTCAGGTTGTAACAAAGTAGCCTTGATACAGGCAAACAATTAGAGAATCAGATACTTTTAAAATTACATGGCACAGTGTGTCACAGTTATTGACTTCCAAGAGCTCTTATATATTACCAACAGTTGCAACTGCCTCTATCAGAAAACTAGATTCCTGTGATTTTTCAGTTTAAATAAAACTAAAGTTCTGCTTGGCTGAATTTGGATTTTGGACATAAAATGTTCAACAGCAATGTTTTTGAGGAGGACAGCTGTTGCACTGCCTACAGCTAAGTAGGAAATAACGTGCAGGAGAGAGAGACCTCTCCTCTCTGTTGATCACAACTGTCAATACCTTGAAGTTGATGAATAAATCTTGGCACAGAAAACCAGCTTTTAAGCCCTTTCTTGAGTTTCTCAGACCGGGAACATCTAACAATTTGTTGTTCAGTGATGGTCAACTACCATATCTTTTCACATCTTTCACCTTGTGTATCTATACTGAAGGAAGAAAACGGGAAAAAGTCATAAAGTACCATGGAACGTGCGTTTCTTCCTCACCTAGCTTTTAGTGAAAGACTGAGTCACAGACAACAACCAAAACCAACCAACCACCCTAACAAAAAATCAAGCCTTTTCTCTCCCCAAAGTTATTAATTATGGAGACTGAGCACAGGACTTCAGTGTTTTCTTTGGATCTCATGGCTAGAAGTACCAGAAAGGAAAATTTTAGATGTTTCAAACACACAAAACATTGATAGCAGGAAAGGAACTCTGCTGAATGGTCTTGTTCAAGCACAGTTTGAAATGAATGACTGATTCTCCTCACTGACAACAATAGCTTTTGTACATATGAGCTATCGTGAATCCCACATGCAGCACCTACTCTAGATTTGGTATCAAATGCAGCTTCTTAACATAACTGTCTTCAATATCAAACACATACAAAGCATGCTGGCTTTGGACATGTATGAGAGTAGCATGGCCCACTTTAAAATGCAGGTTTATTACACATACATTAAACAGTGACAAAGTCAAACAAAGTAATGAATGAATAAAGCAGTCCACCTAGTTTATATGACTAAAATTTCAATTCTTTTAAGTTTGCTCTGAATTACAGATAGCACGACACTAGTCAGATGGCAGCAAGGACAGCTGCTTTTTAGTGGAACTTTATTGTGAAGCAAGCTAACAGCTTCTTTAGGCACTGTAGAAGTGTAATCACACTGGAATTCAATCATTGCATTACATCCTAAAAATTATCCTCTGCTTTTTATACCAGATTAAGTTTAGGGGTTTTTTGCGGAGGTAATGACCTCTTGCATTTTGATGTACTGTTGTAGTAAACTCTTACACTGATAAATTTTTAGATTGTTAAATTACACCGTCCAAATTATTTTTTGCTAAATCGCCTAATTATTTATTGTACTATTGCACAGATCCCTGATGATTTAACCAGGAATTGTAAAAAAAAGTTCAGGTAATAGTCACAGTTGACAGCTATTTCAAGGGAATCAATAGAATTTATTAATAGACTGAGCTGTGTTTGTCATGGATTTGTTTTCTTTAAAAATTTGAGAAAAATAAATAATTGGTGTTTTCCTTATCTCAAATCTTATACATGAATTATTTTCAAGTGTTTTTTACGGAATACATTTCAAATAGATACAGAAAAATTAATAAAATTAAAAAATATAAATCACCATATTCTATCATTCCTAATAACCAGAAGTCATTTGTTCTTCCTTTTGACATGGCAGCTACTTCTCCCAATAAAAATGCATTTTCTGACAAACATCATTTGCCACAATTTCTTCCCAGACTTTCTGTCTGTTTTAGGATTCCTACTTCATCCGTTAATAGTCTAATTTTTCTAAAACTTCACAGCAAGTTATATACTATAAAATGAATGCATGCATATTTGTGAACTTATACCAGCTTGCAATTCTGCTGAATAATTGTTTCAAAAAATGTTTATTACACAACTAGAATGTTCTGTTACTGACCTTTATTCAATTTCCTAGAAAAATACAAAACTTAAAATTTGATTTTGTCTCTCAAATTATAAAAATATAAATTATATTCAAATCACTGCCGATGGCAAAAATAAATCTACAATATGAGAAAGTGATTTTGTTGCAGGGTGCTTAAATTGGCTAAAAAACAGCAGAATGAAAGAAGGGCATTCCCTGGCCTCCAGGAGGGCTATTGTGAAATCATGAGGTATGCATTAGGCACTCCTAGAAAATGCAGCTTGACTCCTTGTCACACTTGGCTCAGCCTATTTGATTAGATCGGGCTCAGAGTTTTACAGTATCGTTCCATGTTTTCCCTCCTCTTTTGCTGTGCTGCATCCAGGCAAGCACCTATGCAACAGCTTAACAGTATCTCCATAGGCTCAACGATCCCCAGGAAGGAACTAAGCGTTCCCTCATAGCACAAATATCTATGAATACATATATAGAGATTTTGCATTGCTCCTTGCCCATCTCTTCGTTTTGCCTTCAGGACTCTCTCTGGATTATATGACCAGTGATGTTCAGCAGAAAATTTGGAGTTTCAGACATGCCAATCTTGTACTTCAAAAAAACAAAATCGTATTAACAACAGTTCATGCTGCACTCTTCTTATCTGGACAACCCATGTATGTTGCTGGTTTTCTTGAAAGCTGTTGACTTTATGGCCTGCTCTTTAATTTCTAATACACTGAGTCAATGTCTTTGTTCTGCCTACTATGCCAAACCTCACTAAAAAAAAGATCATAGTGAATTATATAAAAGTGCACGAAGGTAGCACGTCTAGCATTAGCCGATTACTTTTCCCATAAGAAAATACTGTTTCTTGTATTATCAAGGCTATTAACTATGATTAAAAGTGAGATGGCAAGGGAACAGTAAAACACACATTACGTACACTCATTTTTCCACGTTCCTTAACACATACCTCATTTATTTGCTTATGATTCAGTAGAGTTTGAATTGAATACATTTGTAATTTCCAATAAATAATCTTGCTGTGACAGATATTGAAGATCCTGAATAGGTAGCAAGTAATTTTAACTAACACTGGCTGCAGGTAAGGTCAAATTCTAGAACTTGACATAACAATATCTCCAAGTGTTTCCTTGGTATGTTGCAACTCCAAATACAAGCAATTCAGAGCTATCAACCTAAACATGCCGCAATTTCCCCTCGGAGATGAGGCTACACGCAGTAAGAGAGATGTTTAGGGAAGTTCTCTTCTGGAAATATCAAGGGTCAGGGACTACAGCATGTACGTATAGCCTCTAAAATTTTGCCTAAATTTGTTAATAGAAAACTGCTCAAAGAACAGTCCTGAAGTCCCTTTATTCAGCTGCACACAGTCCTGAGCAACCTGCTGTAGCTGACATTGCTTGAACCAGGCGGGGGGTGTGTGTAGTAGACGATCTTAAGAGGTCCCTTCCAATCTAAATGACTCTGTAATTAAAATTGGAATTATACAGTGAAGCTATTTTAATTGGAATTGAAATTGATTTAGAAGAGAATAAAAATGGCTCCTTTTGGCCAAGGATGAAAAAGAATCATTTGTGGAAGTGGGCTGCTCCAAATGAATTTGCAGATTGCGTCAACACAATTGACTGCTTTGTATCTGTATACTCGGCAGTTTCCTGAAATGAGTTATGCGTACAGAGCAAGGCGATAAAATTACAGGAGCACTCATCTTTCAACTAACATAACTGTGCTGTAATTAACTATTATAGCAGTCTGATAATTCTTATAATTGCAAAAAACAGAAAAGATAACTCTTAAAGATGGCAATGTGCATCTTGCATTTGAAATAAAGACCATAACAGCAAAAACAAGTCTGAGCAAGAACGGCTGAAGATTTCAGTACTGCTATCTAAAGGATGACCTTCTCTTTTCATGCTAAGTTGTTTCCCATGTATCTGTGTATGCAGCACTGAGAGCACTTTGTCCCTCCATCTTTCAGAAAGAACAAGTCAGTAAGTATTTTAATCTAGGAGAGATTTCATCAATTTTGATTTGCTTTAAGTGTACCAACAAAACGTATTCTAATGGGTAAAACTTATTATCACAGCTCTTATGTCTGTATTTAATAATATTTCACAATTGAGTATGCTTAAATAAAAAAGACAAATTTATCAGATGGCCATTACTTGTCCTTGAGGTTTTTTTGTCTCCTTATTCTCCACAGTCATTATTCTACATAAAATTGACAGCATAATATCCAAATAAATAAATCTTCTGCAACAGCCATTTCTGATCAAAGGCCACTTGTTCTTTTATATCTTCTAGGCCCTTTGCCAACAGATGCCAACCAGTGGAACAAGCACTAACCATTCCCCAGGGAAAACAGGGACTGTGGAAGCAGAGTCATTCTAAACAGCTACTAAAACTCAATGACTGAACTATGTAAGAATATCTATTACTGTCCTTTTGGCTTTAGAATTTGTTTTGTCTCGTTTACTATCATTAGTCATTTCTTAGTATGTATTGCACACTATAAAACATTGACCCTTTGCTACCGCTCAGACAGATACTATGGTGTTATTCACCATCTCTCAGGACTCTGAAAAGTATCAGTATGGATCCTAGCAACAAAAAAAAGGTCATATAACTATTTTTAAAATGTCAGCCATCCTGTTCATAAATGCTCACAGGACAAGTAACAGTTACTGCTTTCATAGTGTCTCCAAAATAAGTAATGTGTCACAAAGGATTTACGCTTGCAATGCAATTGTTCCTTATTGCCCAAATCCTCTAGCGACACAGAATTGTGTTTCTGTCTTTCTCTATAATACAGCCCCCACACCCCTACAGTAAACAATCCGCACAATTGCTGTTCATCTGACATATTGAACAGTGTCCTTAGCTTAAAAAAAATAGAGTAGAGATCATTGGAGCTGAACCATCCCCGTGGCCAAGCATCTGTTTAAGCTCACTAACAAAACTAGAGATCTTTCCAACAAGATTAGTCTTCATGGTTTTTCAAATTAAAACTATATGTTGAAAACTGCTCCATAGCAACGCAACACATACAACATTCTGTAGCTAAATAAACATGCAGTATTGTAAAAAATAGTAAATATTTCTTTTAAAGAAAAACACACGCTTCCCATACACAGCTCGTATAAACAAAAAAACCAGGTTCAAAACCATATACTAAACTATCTCTCTAATTTCCTGAATATGCAAAACATCACTAAATAAGTAAATCACTAACTCCTTTTTTCCAGTATTCCTTGATTCACAAAAAGCATGTCACGCCTTTTCTTCTAACAAAAATCAGGTGGGGCTTTTATTTCATAAATTAAGAAAGAAGACGAGGATCATACAAAAACTGGCGTAAATGGCTTTGCAAGTACTGGCTGCAGATGGGGATATGGATACTTTTGCTGTCTAAACAAGGTGCTCAAGGGCACTAATCGCTCTTCTAACATCCTAGTGCCATGGAGAAATAGCAAGCTCTAAAACTTTTCTGTGGGCTATACCAATTCCAGGAGGCCTCATGTTTCTGTCAGATAGACAGCAGGAGTTCAGGACAGAAAGTGGAATCATTGAAGGACGCTAAGTACTTACACAGTCTCATCTCTAGATCACCTAGACCTCCTTCCCAGCAGGCATAAGCAATCAGTTACCCCAGCTGAACCCAGTACTATATATTTAAGGGTACTGTTGTTGAAGATTGTCTGTCTTCAAAAGAGATGCGCAAGTGAGAAAGCAAACAACACCCTCCCCCACTGACACACACTATACAAGGTGTATACCTTATAAAGTAATTAGGCAAAATCCAAGAAAGTAGATACATTCAGTTAATTCATTCTTCGACTACGAACTGAAGGTTTTAACATTAAAAATAAAACCTACTGGTTTCTACTACACATTAAAATGGGAAGTAAAAATCATCTTTAAATTGGAGCAAAAAAGATGCAAAAAGTAAAACATCTTTTATTCGCGGGATAAAAAGCAGAATAATATTAGTGTTAATAAAACCAATGTGGAATGAATGACTAGATCAGGACATAAGAAAGTTGCCTGAGAATGAACAACAGGGATTTCTGTTCATCTCCATTGTGTTTTTAACCATAAAGGATTCCCCTCATCTTTCTCTCTCTTCTCCCTCAAAAATAAAAATGTTTCACAGAGTTTTCCCCATTCAGTCCCCCAACTACAACCACAAACAAGGCTGCATATTTGTATGCCAATTCAAAATGAGTTTTTTTAAACAATTCTCATATGAAATAAGGTTCACTTCTTAATCATGTTGTGATGCAAAAATATCCCTGTCCCCCCAATACAATAAGAAATGTACATACATCTTTGCTTAGGATTGACTTTCACTATACTTTTGCTTCTTGTCACCAAACAGAGAAAGAGAAAAAGGTTTTCATAGTTATAACAGGAGTCTTAATTGTTCCAACTCTAGAAACCCTTGCTCATAGAAGTTAATCGCGTACAACAGACAGACATAGATAGACTCTAAATATTATTTCAGGTTGTGTATAACCACCCAACAAGCCACAGGACTCATCAATTAATAATGGAAAACTAACATTCTGCAACAGAGTGAAGACAACAGCTAGGGGCCACTAACATCAATTGACACAAACTCCTATGGTTCACAAGCAGCATATCCTTTAATTGCTTTGCTCCAAGCCCACCGTACTTGAGAGCACTGTATATGCGAGTGTTCTGTCTATAAATTGTATAGGAAAAAGAATAACAGACATATGTCTATTTATTTTTTGAACCATCTCATTACTATTCAGGGCATATCAGGTACAATATCACATTCATCAACTAATAACCTTCTGACAAGAATCCAAAAAGAAAATACTTAGGCAATCAAAACACAGGCAGAATGAAAAAGAGAATGGCATCACTGAAGGAAAGACACTGAGAAGAATAGGATGATTTAAGTAGTACTAAGCACTCAGGATACCAAGTCTCATCAAGCAGGGTTAGAAAAGATAAATAAATGAAAACTACAAATACTCAAATACTGGATACCAGAACTTTGCTAAGCCTCAACACTTGATTGTGTGCAATTTCTCAAAGTGTTTTTGCCATGTAAGCTGGATTCTAGAGAGAGATATATATATGTATGTATGCATATATATATAAAATCATTTTCTGTAAAATACTGACAATTAAATGATTAGGTACAAATGAGTAAATTAAATTAAAAAATTCTTCCTAGCTGAAAACATATTTCAACTGTCTTGACTTCTGTAGATATGTTCCTAACCTATAGAACAGGTGAAGAATTTCCATTCCATGGATTTGAATTTTTTTCTTTTTTTAATAAATTGTTGAGTTCTCATTATGACATCTGTCATGAGGTGTAAAATCTTGTCTTTGTTGATGTTAAGGCCTACACTGCACAGATCACGTGTTCCTTTTCCAGCTAAAAGAGATGTTTTTGAAAAAGAAAAACTGTCTTATTTGTGCAGAGACATCCTTTCTACATCTGATATTATTCTCTAAAATATTTTTACATGTGAAATAATTCATAAAAATTCATAGAGGGCCATACTTTAGAAAAATGTCTGCTTACAGTTCTTAAAGAGTATGGAATTTGTCAAACAGGGTAACTACTTGAGATTTTTAGTATGTATTTCCAGTCTGTTCCTCAGAATTCCACTAGTTTTAGAACAAAAAAAAAATCTTAGATTATTTTTACCTAGTTAAAATTCATATTTTGCTCCTACAAAATAAACTAAAATTCAGAAATATCAAGGCCGCAATGTCAAAGCTTTTTAATTCTTTTTTTCATAACGTTGATTTTCTGTATAACTAGAACTACCTATATCATTGATAATAGCTAAGGCACAGAAATACTAAACGTTAAAAAGACAAGTAATCTTCTGCTACATGACAAAATACATCTATAGACTTTAATCTCACCACAATGATGTCAGGATTTCATACATATTCTAATAACTCATCATTGGAAAGATTGTCCTTCCAGTTAAATTATTCCATCACAGAATAAATTTGACCTAGAAAAGAAAATTTCCGTTCACTGTAGCTGAACATAATACAGAATATTAATTAACTCATGATGCATAATAATCTGTAAAAAAAACAGAGAACTACAGACAGTATTTTTTTTTTATATACAAGGCAGCACCAGATTGCTATTAGGCAATGTGAGTGTATAAAATGCCACTACACTAATAGTGTCTAATTATATTGATCAATTCATAATTCTTTAAGTAATAAAATCTTTTTACGTGCTTTTTCCCCCATTCTCCCTTTTAGCAGATTTGGTTTTTAACAAAAAAAAAAGAAAATATTTTCTTTCTCTATTCAGTATCCTTGGAAAAAAACCACCAGATGGCAATGCAGTGTTCAAGTATTTTATTTAACATACATGTTATAGGGGAAAAAAATGTGTACGGATCAGCATGAGGTTCTCTTTCCTAACCTACTTCTTCTTTGGTTAATACTAAATAATTCATAAGCAAAACCCATCTTTATCACAAGTAAGTGATCAAATACCACTCAATTTGAAAAGAACAGACTTTAAGAAACCTAAGTTTCTAAGGATGTAAAACCACAGGGCTAAAAAAAAAATCTACTACTTAGGTCAAACTATGAAACAGGGCAACTTCAGGAAAAATCATTGAAAGGAAAACATTCAGAAATGCATTACTATAAACTTCTCAAAATACTATGAAGGACTGCACTGAGGAACAGACAAGGTGGACTGCACTAAAAGTAAGTCTACGCACTTTTTAAGTATATTGTAAATTTACATGAAGTTCAGCATCATGCTAAAAACCAGCCATTATTTCCTAGGCTTTTGAGGTTTAAGGCAATTACACTAACAACATGTGCTAAATGAATGAAAATATGTAGGCTTCAAGTAGTTATTCCTACTTTGCATCAAGCAGGAGATGGTGATCAGATTGTTTCATGAAGCGAGATACTTTGAGATATTTCAAAAGCCAAGAAGTAGTGCAAGAGTCAGCTACCCGTTCAGCAGTTCGCATCTGATATCCATTATGTGCCAAATGACAGTTCATCTTTGCAGTTACTTTTGCAGGCTCTGAAGCCTCTCCAGAAGTTCATGGGGACTTCACTGAATACCTAAAATACGCAGTTAACAACCATTACATCTACTCTGAAGTCAGGGATTGGAACGGCAAAGCTTAAGGCAAAGGATCTTTTCTTTCTTGCTTGAGAAGGCACTACAACTTGTAGATGTTGTGCATTCAACTATAACTGACAGGAAAAGTTTAGGTGTGCTTAAGTCTAATTTAGTTTCTGTATATGTAGATATAGGAAGAAGTTTCTTGCATCATTTGTATTTATTAATGGAATTGTCACTGGAACTGCTTATCCAGCCATTCTTATGTAACAAACACAGTTATCACATCCTCCAAATGTAAAATAAATCCCTCTATATTAAAGAGCAATTTGAAACTGTTAATTGTATTACAGAAATTATTCAAAACATTAACTGGAAAAAAAAGATGTATCTTCTGTCAGATAGAAACAGAATCATGCACACAAGATAAACTGTTAAACAGGTATGCCACACAGCTGCGAGCAGGATAATTTAAAGCATGTTTTCCTGCTAATGTAATAAATATTTGATTAGTATTCTTCTCTTCATACTCTATATTATTATATTTAACTGACGAATAGCACACAGTGGTAGAAAATTCGAGGACTGCCTTTAAGTAATGTCATTTAAGTGCTTTGCATAATGACAGCTCTCATGATCAGAGATTTTGTCCAACACAACACAAACCAAGCTTTCTGTTGCAATGTTTTTTTAACCTGCTCATCAGTTAACACAAAGAGAAGAATATTATATTGATCCTAATTGTTTACATATACAGCTAATTATTTGATATAACTTCAGTCCTGAAAGCCAGTAGATAGTTGGAATTGTTACGCATTTTCAGAAGTAAAACCAGAATTTGAGCCTACAAATTATTCCACATTTTTGGCATGCTGTGAAACCTCACTGACTTTCTGAAGGTAGGTTTTCATGTTCTTGACAGATCAGAGAAGTGGTTTAAAATGTAATTTAACAGATGGAGAAACTCATACTTTTATTAATCACTAACTTTTTAGCACAGCTGATAAAAACATCATAAAAGAAGAGAGCTGCAGTACTCTAGCAGAAAAAAAAAAAAACCAAAAACAAATGGCAGTATAGAAAAGACATATTTCCAAGAACAGATCTCTTTTTAACATAAAATACTGAAGCTAAATATTTAAAACCCACAAGATTTGTGTTTTCAGGTTTGGTACTTACAAATAAGCTCAACAAAACTGAATTAGAAGGAATAAGTCACAATTAGGACAACTATTTAGCACATTAATGCAACAACTTCTTTACTTCTAATACATTCTGCTAATTCATAACAAAGAAGGAAGTACATCAAAGCAACACATCGCTAAAAGGTGGATACTAATACTCCATATTTATAATTGTAACATCTCATAAGTATAAAAATATGCCAACATCTTTATTTTGCTATTAATTTTACTTTAATGCTGATACTTCACAGACAAAGTAAACTCACAAGTAGAACCGACTAAAGAGACGTAAACCATGTCCCCACCATTCTTTACCTCTGGTTAACAAGTTCACACAAAATTAAAGTTCTATATTGCAAGTTGATTTTTTTTTACCCTACTTCCAATTATAAGTTGCATTAATTTTAGGAAATCATTTCTATTTCCACAGTACAGATAAATGAATCTTATTTTGCTAAAACTTCTGTTAAAGTAAATAAGGTTTTCTTTGTAGAAACACTTCACAATTGCAAAATAGGTCTCCCAAGCACCCAGGGGAGGAAAAAAACAAACCGACCCAAACTAAAGAACAACAACAAAAACAAACCAAGCAGCATCACATGTGTTACTACATTCCACCTACTTCTATAGAAGTTCCTTGACTGAAATCACTAAACAACATGGCCAAAGGCAGCAGGATCTGACATTTCAGTAAATCAGAGATTTTTCCTTTGCACATACAGTATGACGAACAGCCCTCTTGGTGATATAGCTAATGGAAACTATATACAGTATAAGCAGATCTCACACAAAAATATCAAGAACCCCATGTTACAGTAAGGTATGATCCAAAGATTTCCATTACAGTTTTTCCTCTTTATTACAGCATCAGGATGAGAATATATTCCATACATCTTAGAAAGTATTGTATGTTCTTTCTGTTGCTGGACAGCAATTATACTACTTTCCCAAACTGAAATCAAAATTAGTATTTACCACTTTTCCTTGCATTGGTCAATCAGAGGAAGACAATACGGGCAAAAATGATTAAATAAAATGCAAAGACAACCCAAGTTCTCATTATTGTCACAGTTACCTGATGACTGGCTATTTTGTTAGCTCCTTAAAAATGGATGTCATTATAAAAGTTACTTTAAGATATCAGTAACGTTTACTTTCTAAATTTGGATTAAGGGGCCTCGACTTAAAGCTTACAAGTATTAAATCCTAATCAAACAGAACAACTGCACCCAGACACATTCAAAGGATATTTATGATATCCATCTAGGCTTCAACGCCATATTACAAACACATCAACCCATCACCAACCACTTTGCTCTGCACACAGACTGTATATTCCTGTTTTCTTGAGTTTAAATAACCCCAAATATATCTTAATCTCAAGTCTTGATTGAGGAATACCTTACTTTATAGTTGTACTCTTTATTTGCCTTCCCTCCATCTATATTTCCAGTCACTAAAATACTGGAGACATAATCAGTTTCATAATGTTGTCCATCGAAAATACAAGATATGATTTAAGCTGTTGTCCAAAATGCATAAAGACCTGTGTCCTCCCTAAGCATCAGTTTACCACTATCAACGAACTCCTGTTGGAAACAAATTTTTAAAAATATAAAAAGAAATCAGTCAGGCCTCTGGAATAGTACAAAAAAAGCTACCTAAAACACTCCAATACCAAAAGGAAAATAACTAGCAACAACAAACCTAATTCCATCAACACGGGATTAAGAAGGCAGTTAAGAATTTAGTGTACTTTAGTGCCACAGAACAAGACAGTTTGCAGAAGCAGTATCCTGTAACTTTTTTCATTATCCAATGAAAAGTGAAAGAGGAAAATTAGAATTTCCGGGTGACAGACAAAAAATGAATCCAAAACCACCGAACTGTCTCGGTATCGGTGTTCCCTTTATTTACATACAAAGATAATTTATCTATAGTAACAGTATGAAAGATGTTTGGTAAACATGTCACCCTCTGCTTGGTTTCTGAAAAATTGCCTGTATTTTCTTTGCTGAATTAAACTCTTCAACCATGTATCAGGTAGCCCTTTCAAAAACACATTTTATTGTTTACTTTTCACGGTTATTAAATTTAATGTGTTTGATCTATTTGTTGTATCACAAAAATCAGAAGCCTAAACCAAAACTGCATGATCTTCGTTTCCAAGAGATTCTTCACTGTAAAGTATATAGTCAGATAAATCTAGTAGCTCACATTAACAACACTGACTGCAACAAAATCTTTTAAGTAAGTTAAATAGTTCTGAAGCACCTTTCCTTCAGCAGATGAATTGTTACATTGATTTCACATTACATATCTGATTTTAACATTTTTGGTTTTTTCATCAAGTTCACATGACATAATATAGTCTAAAAACATACAGAAGCTACTAACTATATCTTCTGCAGAATCTAAAATCCTCTTAAATATGTTCCGAACCACCATAACAAAATCTTAGTATAATTTTGCAAATATTAGGTACTTCTTTCCAAAGCACATAGTAACCACAGAGATAAAGACTTACTTACCTGATCCCCTTTTGGTCACAACCTTCAAGCTCTGAGTTAGAGTAGCATACAAGAGAATCAAGTTGGGAATAGGAGCTTTCATCTTCTGTCTTTCTGTGGTTGCTTCCTACAGTACAAAAAATAAGAAAGAAACACTGATTTCATATTGGTGCTGAAACAACCTTGAAGTAACTAATCACAATGCAGACATTGTGGAAAAACTGCATACAGTATTTGTGAGCAATTTAATGCACCAAAAATGATCTATTGTGCCTGAAAAAAAATATGAAAACTAAAATCACCGTAAAACAGACACACGCACACACTACATTTAACCCTGGAGCTTAAGTTCCAATTTTGTCTACACACTGAAAATTCATTGGCGCTCTGTTGAAAACTTCCAATAGATCTCCTGAATGAAACAACTTTGATCAATTTATTCTATGAAAAAAGCGTGCTCTTTTCACTAAATCTGCAAAATCACATCTAGTTCTTTCTTTTTATCATACAATTTATTTCCCACTCCCCAACAGAAAAAAACACCCTTCTTCATTAGTTTTGCTTCCATTTATTAACTTCATAGACTGAGCACAAGATTCCCAATGCAACGAACAATTAATTAAAAACAAATTTGGTCATCTTCTTAAAACAGTGAACAGGGAAACACAAGAGTGCACGGCAGGAACAACCAGAGAGTCCAGTAACTTTCTTTTAGACGAGCTGAAATCCCACCAGCAAGTTCAAACTAACATATTCACCGCACTAAACCAGAAGTGAATGTTGTTAGGATGGGAGAAAGGAGGATCACGGGTTGTGACTCAGCCTTCACCTCTAAGATGCAAGTAAAAGCTCTGCATTTCTGTCACTTTTGTCCTTGGGGATTAAGCAGTATGAGCAGCTGGCGAAAGCAGAGACTAAACATTGTTAATTCCCCATGTAACTAAGAGGGTGTCATCTAGTCATGATGATGATCAGCTTTGCTCTGGAATGGTTGATAGGACTAACGTATCACATTTCAATGTGTTTAAAGGGGAAAGAGATGCCCAATCTTCTGTTTAGACAGGCTAGACAGTAGAGTCTATCTATGCCATCTACATTCTTTATAGTATTTTATGCAAAATCTTATCTAATGGGGGGGAAAAAAGGGCTGTGATCAAAGGTTCTTTAACATTACAAATAAAGACCCAGAGAAAACCAACGTGGTTTTGATATTGACCTCTGTTAATCACAGCACTGTACAGCAACTGAAAAAATTCTCAGAAGGAACCACATAGTACAAGCTTTGATTTCAAAAGAGATCATGAATCTTTTGCACTTTCATTGACAGTCAGGTTACTGAGGCATTTTTTTGAAAGCAATATCTTAAAATATCTTCATCTGAGAAGAGAACATGTTAGAAATAAGAAATAGTTGGGATGTAAAAGAGCACGTTATGGGAAGAATGAATTAAACAATTATGACTTCATACAGAATCCACCTTATAGCTTTAAGTTTCAAGACATTTGAGAACTAAGCGCAAACCCACTGCACTCATGATTATTACTTTACTAAAGATGAGTGACTGAAAGAATACAGTTTGACAACAGTTTGTGATATCTTATTTTTTATACCAATATTTATACTCACAGACAAACACACAAGCATTAATATATTTGCTCATTCACTGGCTGTGAACAAATCTCAGTATTTCAGCATCACAGGTGAAGGGCTATCATTTACCTACATTCACATGCAACTTCAGAAAAGTTAGGCCATAAATTGTTTATCAACACAGAAATTAAAATATGAAATATGTGTTTTCTGTGAGTTAAATTATGTGCAAAGCCAGCATTTTTAGTTAATTTTAAAATTTAACTAAGTACCATGACCACTGACAGTTATAAATAATACAGATCCTTAGAATTTTAAAAGCTAGAAAAGAAGGTTAATTTTCCAGGGGCATAGTGAGTAGATATCACAAAGTGTCACGCCACATTTTACTGCAGACCTGAGTCAAGCTTTCTGAATTCAAAATCTCATTTCTCAGTCACTGCACTAACTGATGCCGCAGGAAATCTTGAGGCTGATATCTTCAGCCTCCAGGGTACTAGTGAGAGTCAGCTCCTTGCTCTGTGTGAGTCTAATAAATACTATCCAAAGAACCACAAGATCTTACTACACAGTTATAAATTCACTAAATAGGTCTGACTGTGAAAGTGCATACATCTTTTTTGACCATACATCAAAAGATGATATTGCTGATTACTGTGAAAGAAATGCAAATATATACATACCTACATTTTCATATATATATGTATGTATGTACTCATATGTAGTTACACATATTTTTGCAGTAGCTATAAAGCCTGAAGTTATCAAAGAAAGCCTCAGTAAATAGAAGAATATCAATAAGAAACAGTTCAGACAACTAAATCCTTCTTTTGGTCCACGCATGTATCACTCATTTAAGTTTTCAAGCCAACAAGGAGAACCATATTTATTACAATGGTGTAGCAAGGATTGCATTTTAAACACGGGATGCCACTGTGGAAGCCATTCTCATGTACATTTTTCCTCAGAGATTCAGGTCTAGCTTAAAGGCATAAGCAAAATCCATTGTTGCCTACATTGCTTGTGGTAAAAACCTAGAAAGTAAAATCTGCTACTGTCTTTGAGATACCAGACAGCACTTACTGCTAGAGGGGAAAAGAAAAGGAGGGGTGGCTCCCACCAGCAGCCATTGCCTCCTTGCAGCAATATGAGCAACAAATCAGATCTTGCATGTGCTCTCCCTAGAGTTTTCCAACCCTTCTCTTCTGTTTCCGCTCCATTTTCTGCAGGAGGAGAAGTTTCTCTGGTCTCTTCTTCATTTTACAAATCAAAAGCTCAAACAAAGAAAACCGAAAGAGTTCAGGTTCAGTAGTACAGTGGACCTGGTGCCTTATGGCTTTGGAACTTGACTGGGAGGTTGGAAAACCAGCCTCACGTCATTCGCATGACTGATTCAAAACAGATTCTCAGCATCTCATGTCCCCTGTTCCCAGTGAATGCTTCAGCAATTGACTATTCTAGAAAATGTCACCCTAGTGAAATTGGTTGTAAAAACAAAATAAGCAAGCCAGAAGAAAATAAAAAAGGAACATCCCAAGGGGGGATCCCACAACAAGTCCACAGAAAATGCCTTCACTGCTGCAACGAGTATGCCTGAGGCCTAGACGCTATAAAATATTCAACTAGGTTTTAAAACGAAAAACAAAATAAAAGGCATAATTCTGAGAAGTTAAATTCTTAAGACTAATTGGAGTGTGATAATTCATGAATTGGAAACAGCCTTCTTTCAGTAATGAATTTTTTAAGGAAGAGTATTTTACTAGTCATCTAGCTGTAATTCCATTTTTGAAAATAACATCAAGAAATTCTGATTTTAAGAAGTAGAACAGGTCTCCTGTTTCTTTAAGCAATAGGCAGATAAACAGCTTTTATACACATCTACAAAAGTCTTTTTTACTTTTTTTCCCCTGTTTTTCGGTTACCTCCACCAAAAAGCTAGGACAAAGTATGGTAGTTATAACCATAATCGTTGCTTTTTAAGCTGCATCAGTGTAAGCACGTTTACATATTCTTTGGCTATAAGATTGATAGACTCTATGGGTGTATAGTAGACTAACAAAATCTTTTAGAACCAGGGATTTTTTGGCTGTTTTTTCTATACACAACAGCAAGAATTGAAATATTTTTCACCATCAAGCAGTATTTCACAACTTCAGATTTTCAGTAGTGGGTTGTTCGTTTGCACGAACCACAACACTGAAAACATGTTGAATATTCCTGGATAAATACATTCCACACAAATTTTAACTGGGTATATTACAAGTTTTAAGAGAAGTCTTAAAGGTATCATTGCTTGACACAAAAATGACGTAGACAGCCTCTAGCATCTGTATCACAAGTATCTCATTTTCTAGTTAAGACAGAAATAGAAGTACAGCTGTATCTCAACACTAATATTCTTTGAGGAAATGCCAAGAATGCTTTTTTTCTTAAATTGCCATAAATACTCACTGTGAGGAAAACGCACACATGGTTTCCAAAAATTCTCAGTAGAGATTAAATTAACAATACTAAGGCAATTCCTGATAAGGTAGGAAAATGGAAAAGAAAATCATCATTTCCTAATTTTACTTATGTTCATTTTGGGCCTTTCCCAAAATTTAAATTAAACTTAATTGAAGTAAGAAATTTTCCATTGGCTCAGTCTCTTACAATAACTTTAAGGGGTTGATTCTCAGTTAGTCTATAAATGCTAGCTAGTTTCCATTACCTAATTATCTGAAAATCATTTTTCTTCCCGTGCTGCCTTTCTAACTTTGAAGAATGTTCCTTTATACCTACTCAAAACTACTTCATTATCTTCCTCCATCATATTCCCTTCAAAGAAGAAAAAAAAATTAAAATTGCAGGATCCTGTGAACCCTGCAAAACACTTCATGACTGTTCTGTGGCAATGTCATGAAAGTGCTGTGTTAGCCAGAAAGATTAGTCTGCTTCAAAAAACAAACAAACAAACAACAAAACCAAATACAAAACCAAAACTAATCTTCACTTCAGCTTGTGTGTTTTCATGTGGCAGAAAAGCCTTTAAACAGTAGTAAAAACTGCACAGTGTTCAATTTCCCTTCTTGACAAGTGATAACTGGGGTATGCACAGAAAGTTTCTCTCTTGGTGCCAGTATTGTGGAATAAGACACAAAACTGTCCCTGGTAAATCATGAAGAAGTAACAAAATTACAAAGAAACATGACCTGAATATGCAAGAAACAAATAAACAAAAATGTTTGTTCAGTAACAGTTTCTTTTTATGTGGCAGTTCTTCACAAATCCCTTAGCAGCATGTCATTAGACCTCAGAAAGTGTAAAGGACAGTACAAAGTATTAGTATAGAATTACTAAGTATTTTGATATTTCCAGAACATAACTCAAGGAGCTTGAAAACAATTGCTTTAACGTCTTAAATTGCAAATCAATTAAAATTAGAATCAATGTGATTTCATGAACAAGTGTCAATTCATTGTCATGAACTGCTACATTACTGTCCTAGAACACAGAGCCCTAACAATACTTAAAATGTTAACTAGAGGAAAATAAACCTGTTTCAGAGACTGAAGTCCACAAAAATAGTCCTCTCCAGAGTCCCAAAACCAAAAAGATTCAGCAATCAAATTCTGAAGAACTCAGAAGAAGCCAGTCACAAGCACCAGGAAGGGAATAAGGTACTGGTTTTCCTTTGTAAATCATCCCTGTTCCTCCATGCTAAGCAGCACTCCTAAGTTCAAGAAAGCTGTGACTGTCATGACAAAAAACCAGAAGGTAATGATTAAAAAAGCAGAAGCGTTGAAGAAATGGTGACAGTGTTTTAAGCAGTGATAACCAAAAGCCAATATGCTACCTGCCCAGCTGAGCAGGCTGTGAACAGGAACTCAGCAGAGTCCTTTGGAGAAGTTTCCAACCAACTGCATCATCACATTTCCAATTAAACCTGGCACTCATTACTGCCTTCTTTTAAAGATACTTTTTATTGCTAAGATTGTCATCTCCTTAAGACTCTATCCATCATGCAAGTTATAACATACATGCCAACTTGGCTGGAGAAATTTAAGATCATTTCATGTATCTCTCTATATAAAAATATAATCTGCCATTCTCACAAGTTTCCGTTAAGAAACATGCACCACTTAAACATATAAAATAGTTCAAAATCATTCTACAAGCAAGAAATTCTGTTAGAACTAGAAGACTCCTGGTGTCTGGCTCAATATTTACTTTCCCAGTCTTGGGTGAAACAGTAATGTTAGCAATAGCATTTGCACTTAACATGATGGACTACCAAACATTCATATTTTGCACAGTTTACATCGCTTAATGTACTTCTAATTATTTCATGAAGTGATCTTTTTGTGTGGTAGGTAACAGATAAGATTTCTGGATAGTGATTTTTCTATTGAGAGACAAATAAATTGCAGCAGATTGCAGATACCTGAAATGTAACACATCATATGCTTGAGAATCCTCTATTGAAGAAACAGTTGACCATCTTGTCCTTCTGAACCATGGATTAAAACAGTTACATAGCTGAAAACTATCTGACACATACTTTGGGGAACTGCTGTGGCTAAGAAGAGAAAGTACAACCTCAGGAAAGACATAAAAAAGGGAGATGACAGTGGCTTTCCAATGGTCACAACACCTTGTGGGATCCAGGTCAGCAGGGCGTCCTTCCCAGTTCCAGGTAATTCACCAGGGTTGGCTTAACCAGTCAGAAGTGCTAGTGCAAAAAAGGCAGGAAAGGGAAACCTTTGACAGTGTGACAGTGAGTTATTTACTCTCAGGGTAAGGGAACAATGGATGGACATGAGTCTCTGTTCATTCCTAGCAGTCTTTATATGAGAAAAAAAAATACATCAGCCTGGGTTTAAAACAGTCTAGTATTGTTAGTACAAGTAGATGCCTCCCTCTTAATAGCTCACAACCCATGATCACAAAGAAATAAGAATCTGTAACTGAGGAAAGGTTTATGCAACAAACATGTGGAACCAAACTGGACTGAAATACTTGATGGAAATGACATCTAGTAGAACACACAAGAAATGTGTGCTCACGATGCTTATTAGGCCAATTGGTTAATGGAAAATTTGAAACAATTCCTTTTTCTGGAAAGAAAACAAAAAAATTATAGTAACCTGGCACCAAAGTTACAGACAATACTAGCTCAACAGCAGTTTTTAAGGAAAGCTAGTTGGAACACGGTTGTACGTTACTTAGTTTCTAAAGGGGGACAGACTAGCAGCATAGAGGAAAATAGATAAAACACTTCTCCCTTTTCATAGTCTTAAGCATGTAAAGTTAGATGAACTGGAAAAATTCAAAGATGATCTTCAGTGTTGCTTTGAGATATCGTCCTTCCAAAAGGGAAAAAAGCCTTCCTCCCAAATCCGTGTGTGTAGGTAACCAGTACTCAACTTCTTATGGCACGGTTTTGGCATGTAAGATACCTAACCTTAACTATCTGCTCCTGCATTTGTTCCTTGACCACTCTGTATCTTTGCTTTTTGGGGACGGGCAGCCTTGTTCTTGTATCGAGCTGAAATTCCATCTCTGCCAAAACTGACAAAAAAATGTTTTAATACCGCAAACATCGTTTTATTGGATAATCCTAACTGGCCATTTCAGGCAACTAAATGAGCTCCTGAAATATTTACAATAGTGGTGGAATAGTAACCTTGCTCTGCTAAGTATATTCACTATATGTGTTTGTGGAATTCAAACTCTTTTTCTAAAAATGGAAAATGTTCAAAGGCCAGCTATTTACAGCAAAACCAACAACAGAAAAGCTGGAATACCACAGTTTCCTACCTGAGTACTTTTCTCCCATTTTCTACTTAGCAAAGAGCAGCAGTTATGTAACAATATCGTATGTTTGAAAAATAAATTTGCAAGATGTAACTTAAAGTAAAAGAAGAACTGTGATTTTAAGTTAGGAAAAAAGCACGTTTTTAAAAGGTCAGTCTTCCTCAAGTTTTCTGAATAGATACTTGATAAAATAAGTGTGATTTTCCTCAGACATTGACAGAAGATTCTAGGTACTATGACTAGCAATAAGCATTACAAGAATGATTTAATTCAAAAAATGCTCTAAATAGTATCTCCCATCTGATTCACTAACGAGAGAGACATTTTTCCTCAAAATGAAGGAGGACAGAAGGATGTAGAGGATGAAGCTTCACTGTGGATAACTCCGACAGAATGTTTACATGCAGGATAATAAACCCCCTCACCATCACTGAGATTATCAATTTACACAACGCTAACATCAATGGTTTTCTTTTGTATTTTCCTTTTTCCACAGTTGATAGTGTAGATTGTAACACAATCTTACTAATGCAATGTAATCTTAGACCCTTAGAGCATGACCTATTTCTAATTGAATGCTTACTCTACCCTGTGATATTAGATGTTAGGAAAGTGGTCTGGAATTTATATTATACTTCATACTATGTGAGCTCACTTCGCACTTTTAGAGTTCCGAAAAGGGAGAAATCAGCGTTTCATTTATGCCTTCTCTTCCACAGGCTGACAAGCCCTTTACACTTGTCCAAACCAGACTCTGATAACTTGCTGTCAGATCCTGAGAGCACTACTGGGCCTGACTGTCTCTGCCCAGCCTCCTCTGGGGCCTTCCCCCACAGGCCCAGGACCCCATTTCAGCTCATCCCAGAGCTGTGAGTCCCTACCTCAGTGACACTGTAGGAGTGCTGGTCTCCAGTTCCATCTCTGGCCCTGCCTCCTGGATGGTATCAACACTGGAAGTAGCCTGTCTTGGCACAGAACACTCGTACATTACACTGTATCCAGCCCTGCCTCTGGCGTCATCTCCTTGTGCTCCTGGCTAGAGCCCCTGGGCAGACCCTGGCCCCGGCTCACCAGCTGCCATGCCAAGGGCTGCCGACCGACCCCATAACCAGCCTCTATTCTCAGAGACTGAGGAATTGCAGCCCCTGGGTGAGGGCACAGGATACCCCAGCATCACCCTTGGGGCCTGGCTTCCCACTGCAGGCAGGTGGTGAGCCCTCACTGCAACCTAATGCCTTGCTCCTCAGTAAGGTCAGAAATCCAAAATAACTATTCACCAATGTCTGTCTCAAACCTGTTAGTTTCCAATGGCAGAACATTTCTCATATTTTAATGCCATAAATAACCTGGGAAGAGTCACTACTTCCCCTTGAAAATGCAGGGATTGTAAACAGTTTCATGTTTACAGAAATAATAGTTAAAGCTTTAGAAGTTCACAATTTTACTGATTTCTTTATCTCTGATAAAATTATTTTAAAATGTCAGTCCACTATAAGAAAGAGGGTCACGTATAAAAGCATTCATGTAGCAACAATTCAACAGCTCTATGGGATTTCACAAGCAAGCTACTGCCTGATAAAGACAAAAGAATCCGTATGATTAATTTACCATTTGTACAAGAACAACAAGGACCTGAAGAGAAATACACTTACAAAGGATAAGACAGCTTTACCATTCAACACAGTGCTTTGTGCATAATAATTAAAAGCAGAACAATTTCCAAAAGGATTATCATCATTAAATTGGTTTGTAAAGGATTCAAGCATTGATGCTATATAATATATAACTTTGCAGTTTATTAAAATCGTATGGAAAAAACTCCAAGACTGGATATGACTAAAATTTGTTACATCTACACGACAACTTGTTATGTCATGTAGCGCTACTCAATGCAGTGGTTGGAAGATAATTATTTCAAAGCGGAGAGTTTTCATTTTTTTTTTTAATTTTCCTACAATAATGGTGGGTATAGCCATCATCACTGCAGCGCTCTCTGATCCGTTCTGCACCCCATCACTGTGAGTCAGCTTGCGTACCACACTGACAATCACATCACAATTTCGTAAGTCCTGATCTTTTCTTATAAAAAAGAATGGAAGGCTAAAAGGAAGGATTGTAAATGGTGCTAAAGCTTCTCCCATTAAAAATGGAAAGCATTTAGCTGCACTGAACAAGATAACTTTGAAACTGCCCAGGCCCTTCATTCAGTTTGGAATGACATCCCTTAATCCTAATCCATTTTTAGCATTGATGATGTTGCTTTGTCTGGCTAGTTTTTGAAAAGCATGTCTTGATGCCTTTAACTTCTTAGCCGAACTCTGCTGGCCACTTCACTGCCGTAGCACCAACCAGCTACCTAATAATCCCAAGGCTAAAGAAACTTTCATTGCTTGAGTAGAACGCAGCAGACCTACAACTCTATTGCTTACCTTCAGCTGTGATCTAAAACTGTACCGAGATCCAAGGTCAGAAAGGGGTGTCACTGGCCTAACCAACTACAGCTTTTAAGTGCTGGCAAACAGCACTGCTTATTAATAGCCACAGTCGTTTATTTGACACTAGGAGGAAGAGGACAATTTCAGAAGAGGCAGAGCTTCCCGTTTACCAATACTGTATTGCCAATGTGCACCCATTAAATACATGATATCCAAAGTTAAAGCTGCAACAGCCTGTTGGGTAACAGTGGCTGTTGCAAAGAGTTCCAAAATTAATTTCAGATTGTAACAATGGAAAATATAAATCAAGCAAAAATTTACATATATCCAGGTCACAGGCTGAGTATTACACTGTAATTGCAGTACATTCAGTATGTTTCTGGTAATTTTCACAGCTGGGAGCTATTATAGTGACGTTCTTCAAAACCTTGATTTGAGAATAATGACCAAAATTTTAAAAACCCTCTCAAAAATAACTTTCCTCTGGAAATTAGGTATATTGTCTTCCACCATGACAGGTACTCATCTACCCCTTCAAAACTGGGAATTCAAATACTCAGGGATCAGAGGGAGACTGAGAACCACTCTGGCCTCAGCTGTAGTAGATCAGACTTGAGATTCCAAGCTCCTAATGCAAAGGTTTTTGTCTTAAAATGGATGAGACGCATAACAGAAATAACAGAAGAGACTGGAATCCTGAAACTCTTCCTTTCCTACAGAAGTGTTATAACTCTTAAGCCAGAATTTGTCTCTTTTTGCTTCTTTTTCCAGGCCCCTTAATTAGTATGCACAGCTGCACAGTGCCTTGTTTTCGCCAGAAATTATAGAGATTACTGTCGTTAAAATAATTGGATGAGGCATTTGGGAAATGTGGGTTCAAATCCTTCAAATCAAGAACATTTATAAAATAATGCTCCCATTTCCTGAGCATGTGCTGTAACTCCGTAACACATATGCACATTGTGTGCTTTCAAAGGAGTAGTTTGTGCCGAGTAAAATGTTACGGTGTAAAATAAATGCAGCAACTGGTTTTGGGTAGCTCATTCAAAACTATTCAGTTAATTTCTACCCTGTTGTACAGGGCAAAATGATTCTCATCATATTCACTAAACATAAAAGTAGAGCATTCCATAAAACTTTATCAGCTCCTACTGTGAAAGCCCCCAGGAAGTTTTAAAAGCTCACTAGGATGCATCTAGTTTCCACAGAATTCAAAACTGAGCACTAATGTATTTGTCCATGAATCCATGCTACTATTACTACTACTATACCAATAAATTACATATAAAAAAAATCTATATTCAGGATAACACTGCTGAGTTTTTACCTCTTTGAAAAATGGTAAAATGTAAGATTTTAAGTACATTCTAAAACTATATGCATCAACGGCTGATGCTTCTACTATTTCCGCAGGATTTTGGATTCAAGCACATACCCCCTCCACGCACACTAAGAAAGAACATGATCTCTCACTCCCTAATAGCATCCATGCCAGTCTCCAACAATGAACTGGAAAGGCGGCATTTCTGGGGTTGCTGCAGAAGCAGCATAAGACCCACAACAAGTGATAGTCACCTGCCTGTACCTGTCGATTGTTCAAGGCTGTTGTGCTCACACATTAATTGGGGGATTAGAGGCGATGCATACACAAGGTGAATTTATTTCACAGGCTGTGAATTTGATACCACACATATGAATCTTATTAACTCTTCGTTGTTTATAACACCAGGATATCAATAAGAGCTATTACATGTATTAAGTAAGCCAGAAGTAGAACAGTTTATCAGGTTCCAGTCCTTTCTTTTTCTTTCTTTTTTTTTCTTTTCTTTTTCCATTTATTTAAAGGAGGTTATTCTGAAGGAGTTTGACCTAGGGATTCCAAAAACCAATTCTGGCAGAACAGTCTCCCATAGTTTCATCAGGATAACCAAAGGACAATAGTTTGGAAGGCCAGATACCAAGCGGACTTCTACACAGCCTGTTAGCTCAGTATTATTCATTAATCATTTACATGATAGGAAAAATACTTTGTTTATTACATTTCCAGATTAAACAAGGTGGGATGAATTGCATAAATGTTTGAGGTCAGGGAGAGTACTGAAAATTATCTTGACAGAACCCAGAAATAATATGAAAAAATACATAAAACTGTAGAGAAACAAGTGTAAATTATCAAATTAAGCAGATGTAATGAACCAAATAGAGAAGAACAGCTGGCTAGGTATTGGTTCTGTAGAAAAGGATCTATCAATTACAGCAGATTAGAAGCTAAATACCAATCATACTACATTTCCTAAAAGAGTTAATTGCCATTCTGGGATGTGTACAAAGCAGGGTAATTGTGGAATCTTTACCTTTACAGATCTAAGGATCTGTAACTGCATTAAACGCTTACACACATCGCCTCAGTATAACTGACCTTGATGTTGGGCAGTGGAATAGTTTTATTCCATGCTTTTGATTCTATGAAACTTCCTCTGAAAATAACGGTGGGATGTCTATGAAGTGAACATGGTCTGGAACATACTTCTTCAAAACAAACAAACAGTGAATAAAAGAATTGTTAAGAGAGAGAGCAAGAGTGTAGAGCATAGATAACCATCAGTTTAACAGTACTGGCAGCAGCCAATGCTCAGAATGTATCCTTTAGAAACAAATGATGGTCCTATAAGGACTCATTCAACAGCTAGTGCAGCCACATGAGTTGAAATACTGGTGTTGTGTGACCTGTTCAACATTACTCAAAGACAACAAGCATTCATAGAACAGATACTGGCATTGCTGATGTTTGTCCACAGTTTTAAGCCAAGACATTCTGAGGTGGATCTAAAAGCTACTTGTGCGTTTCATTTGTTACGGCATCATGGCTCATTATGGTTTCACGATTAAAAAACCAGTAATAAATAAAGGGAATCCTGGTAATTCTTTCTTTAGAAAACAAAGAATCTTTGACTGGAAATCGAAGAACGTGGAAATACACATGGAAGCCCTCAATGCCTGGTCTATCTGCAAAATTAAAGCCTGTAAACTATACATCTTAGCTAGTGCACCAAACCTCAGCAGTATCTTGTATTTTGTGGTAAGAAAAGGGAAAAGTAAAGGGAAAGGGAAAGGCAAGGCTCAAAAGAATGGCTTAGAGGAGATGAAAAGACTCTCAAGGAAGATAATTACATCATCAGCATTGGTTTGTGGTAAAGCATAGGAACATGCCACACTGTGAGTCCAGGCATTACAGAGCATGGTATAAGTAGGGGGTGAAGAAGTAGGCATTTAGCTCTGGAACTGTGAATCAGGCAAAAAATAGCACGGAGGACATATGAATTCGGAGAGTTAAAATATCAAAAGTAAAAGATCTGCTAAATTACAGATAAACAAAACATGAGGTTTTTACTTTTGGATATTATGTCTAGAAGAGACCATCATGCTTGAAACACTCCCACAGCAACTTCCAACCTTAGCCATGCTGCAGAGAATACAAGGACAACACAAGAATTCGGGGTGAGGTGCCCTGCATGTCTGCATTATATTCACTTTAAACAAAAGGTGTAAGTATAACATCCTTGCTCCTTGTTAAATTACATGTTGTAGCCTGATATTTTCATCTAGCCATTACCTATTGTTCATTGCCTTGTATGTCACGCTCACAGTTGTTACATACTTCATTGTGTAATGCCTAATAGCTACAATCATTACATACAATGGGGTCAAGCTAAAGAAGTCAGGAGAATACACTCCTTACTGACTTTTGTCCATTCAGGACAGAAACCTATTTTCTGTTTAATGTGCATGCATTGTTAGCAATTATGTGTAAATGAACTGTCGATGGAGACAAGTGTAATGAGAAAATCCTGAAGTAAGCAGAGGTTTTAGCAAGTGCAGAATATTAGCACAGCTCTAATGGAACAAGTATTAGATACTGAGAAGCTTTTAGCTCTATCATATATAAGCCATTAGATACTGTCAAAGTTTTGGCTATCATCTTGTATCAATCAACTAACTTGAACTTCAATTTTTAATACAAATACTTAATAAAAAGTGTTTTGGACCCATGTGAATCAATTCATCTACTGTTTTCCAAGTAGGGGACATGATAAGGGTTTAGCATTCTCTGATGTACTCTGTTTTCTGTATCTGCTGTCAGATAGTCACTGAAACTTTATATGGAATCTTCTCAGCACATGCAGTATTTCAAGCATTCATACAGTATGTCAGTATGTCATACAGTCTACAATATTTAAAAGACATTAATCTGCCATAATGATAGTTTTGTCTTAGAAGTATATACTTTTGGACAGGCAAGGTAATTCTCTTAGTTTTATACTATGTACAAGTTTTAGGCTTTCTTGCAAACTTGTTAATTGAATAGAAAGTCAAAAAACTTTGTCCATAGTGCATGAGCAGAGCACAATTCACAAATAAACAGAGAAGCTGTCTACCCTGACAACAAAACCTTGGTTGTAAGGTTATTTTTAAGCAAGTATTAGTTCTAAGCATGTTCAATATTACCTAGGCAGAATATGCGCTTTGCAATGCTACTGATCTGGGGCTTGTCAACACTAATTACTTTGTCCTGAGAGTGCAGGGGTGGACGAGCAGTCTATGCCTCCTACTTACCGAGAGAGTTGATAGCTTATGCTGGGCACTGCTACTAACTCTGATGCCCACACAGATGCACAAAAGTAATTCCATTAGCTATGAATTACCAAGCGTTCTCAATTGCTTACTTATTGCGGGCCAGGCAACTAATAAAAATGCTGCCTCCTGCACAAAAATCCCTTGCCATTTTGAATCAAGGACTTCTTTTTTTTCAGGAGAACCTGTTTAAGGTACAGCTAAGTAGGGCAAAGCTATGGTTTCAGTGACAAAGCAAGCATCCCTAGCTTGCATTAAGGCAGAAATCCTCATTTTCTCCTCAGTTTCATGATGTGGTGACACAAAGACTAGAGGAACATGTATGACTATAAAGGGATACGGAACATCAAAATAATCTTTAAATCATCTACTAAACTGCATTTCTTTACTTCTTTAAAAACATTAAGCAAATTGCGCAAAACAGTATCTTCTGCTTTGACTGAGCAGAATCCCCGCAGGGGATTCCCATGCAGGGAGGGTCAGGCCAGGCCTGTCCCCTGCCCTAGCCAGGAGCAGGGCAGCTGGGGGGCACTGGGGCAACCCCAGCTCCTGGCATCAGGCACCCCCCTGAGTCGGGGCCAGGCTGGGCCATGAGCCTGTGGGTGGGCCTGGCTCAGCAAGGCCCAGGGTCAGGCAGGGCTGAGGCACAGCAAGGTCTGTAGCTCAAGCTACACCAGGCCCTGCAATGGACCCTCACCTGGAAGCAGTTCCCACGGGCCAGGGGCCGGCCCTGGCCTCCCCTCAGTGTCTGGGAGCCTGCTCTCGCAGGCACCAAGGGGAAGGGGCCTTCCCTGGCTACGCCCGCGGCTGCTCTCAGGGCCAGTACTCGGAAACAGAAGCCCAAGTCCGTTGCTGGATTCCTCTGTAAATCTGGACACACGTACGTCACCGTGCAGGCCTGTGTACTGGGCAGCTGCACCTGAGTCAAGCCTCTTGTTTAACACTTTTTAGGACAACACCAAAATGTTATGGATGTTTACAATCCGCTAAACTACACTGTAAAAGGTATTTTCAAATCACATGAAAACATCAGTTTACGGATACTTCTGGATAAAGATCCAGTATAAAAGGAAGATGAGTATACCCACGGAGGAAAATCCGTTTCCAAAGCTCGGTTTGATTTAATGAATTTACAGGGTCCTTATTTCTAAGACTGCTTTTACTCTCCTCTGTCATGCTCTGTAAGATGAGACAGGAGCTGTACCAAAGGTCTTGTCAAGCACTAGCCTGACAGCAGCATAAGTATATTCTTTTGTACTGAAGAGCATAGGCACTACTCGGGAGCTAGGAGAATAAAAGCAGTAATCAAATTCCAGAGAAAACATATTTTCTCCAGCCTGTGTCTGCAAGTGCTCTCCAAAGGACAGCAGCGATCCAAAGCAGAATTAAAAACTGCTGTTTTGAAGAAAAAGACAAGCCCTCCTCTCAAAAAACTACAGGACTTGTAAAGGCTGAGACAAAGGACTCTAACAATGTAGGGACAACTATGGCAGAACCAGAGGAGGAGCAGATCTAGGCTTGAGGCACTGCTGCAGACACTGCGTAGTTAAGCAGGAGTCTTAAAAAGGTGTCTTGCTTCATCACCCCCTGCCTCTGGTTCCCCTTGTTGTGTATATGCATTTTGTGCTACTTAAGATGTTCTAAACACTTGAAAATATTTTCTTTGCCACCGTTCTGGTGAGACATGACAAGTCTCCACCAGATGCAACAGGGATAAATGTGGTGGGGTGGCAGGTAATTAAGAAGCTTTACAGAGAGGTCTAAAGAGAGGCTGGAAGGCAGGAAAGTCAGGTTGCAAGATCACACTTCAAATGAAGTGGCTAATTAGCATTGCATGTGACAGAAGGCATGGCAGAAGCCAACGCAAGATGCTACTAAGACTCATAAAGTTTGAAGCACAGAGATTTAATACGATGAGACTCTGCAGCAGTTTGACAGGTGTCCACTGAAAAAAATATCCCTTAAATTGTCACAGGTAGATTAAAAGATTGATGTGTTAGAGTAAATCAAGTCAGAGCCAACATCAGGGTTATTGTGTAGGTACATCCCTATGATTACTTTATCTATTTATTTACATGTCTTTCAAGCATGTTGTTGAACGGACCCAACGCTTCCGTTGATTTTACTTAATTTTTTCCTCATTTGATTCTACAGTTGAAAAATATATACTTAGCAGTTCTACTTCCATTTTTGCCCCCACCCTCCTTTATGCCAGCTTTTAGCATACATTTCACTGAGCTGTGTGAGTGTGGTATTCACTTTTGCTGTGAACAAGGAATCTACAAGGAAAGGTCTGATGATGAGGAAGAGAAAGAGGAGATGGAAGTATGTAGCATAGCTATAGCCGTCAGCACTTAGGTCTGCTTAGACTGCCACTGAAGCCCCGGCTAAACTTACAAAGTTAATGATGTCAACCTTTTATCTTGCTGACTAACCTAACTTAATGCAACATCGAAGTATAGCTCTGCATTAGCAAAGTAAGTAAGGTTAGTGTGCAATGCATTTGTTAATTCTGGATTAATATCCTGTGGTATTAGGCAGCAATGAAATGCCTATACAGGTCACAAACATGAAGTTAGCTTCAGACAAAACAGTCACTCTGGAACACAATCACATATTCAGGTTGCTGAGAGGCCCGGACCAACTACACAAAGAAAGAGCTCTCCCCAAATACCCAGTAAGTGTTTGTGAAGTGCAGTTTCTGAAATGAAAAGCCTGCATTTGGACCAGCCAAGGAAAGCACTTTAGCATGGATTTAAGGGCATGCTTAATCAGACTGTTACTAAACAAACTAAATAATCTTAGTTTTACATTCTGCAATTTTTCCATTCTGTAAGTAGATGAGAAAAAGTACTTTTCAATAGATGTGGCTTAAAGAAATTTTATAGTGGTATGAATCAGAATCAAATCAGAATGCTTCTCAAAGGCACAATTTCGTTATTGATTTTTTACTTTTGAATAAGATACACAATTTGAGTAAGCCATTTAACAATTAATTGCTTATCACTATAAACATGTATTTAGATGTGGGAAAAAAATTGTGACATATCTCTGAAGTTGTTACTGTCGTAAGAAGCATTGTAAGAGTACTGCACACTCTCTTACAATGCCAATAAATTATGAAAACTTTACTGGAATAATTCCTTTACTGGAATAATTACTACTGAAGTATTAAATATACATATTAGAATTCAATTATAAAAGCTTTTTGTTCTGTTAGGTTTACCTTAGCTGGAATGTTTTGTGCATCTCTTCCTCTAAACTCCGCATATTAAATGGCAGCTTTACCTATGCTAAGTATACTGAGCATATGCAGCTTGTATGCTAAGGCCACTCAGTTACATATGCCCATTAAAGATTAGCTAGGATTTGGATTGAATGGTTTATCCTGAAAGTTTCCTGCCACTCTATGTCTGTCATCAGCAAAGGTTAGTTCTGACTTTCGACAACACATCCATGTATTAGTTTCTCTGGTTCATCATTCACACCGATTTACTAATAATTTTGTCTCCCCCCTGTGAAAACATCAGTATTACAGCCAAGAAAGTCCTTCCTCTGACTGTTGCTAGTTTAAAATTATTTGTTTTACGATGTTGTCAACAAGACTAATTCTTCTTCCTTTGTGAATATGTCTAACTTTCAATGGGAGTTTTATAGATAAAAGGGATGACTTGCCTCAAATTGTAGTGTCTGTTCATCCTAGTTAGTTGAAGGTTTGGACTGGAGAAGAGCAAACTGCAGCTCTCATTTAAATTCATTAATATTGTTATGAAATAATTTAGCTGGTCTATGTATTACAGCAGCTGCCAGCATAGCTTAAAATTAAATGGGAAGGGATTTCAACAGAACAGGGCTTGAATTTGGTAAAGCGATCATGCTATCTTTTCATGACTCTTCTCTGGATTACTATCTCTCTAACAACAGATGATGCTTGTGTAATATTGTCTGAAACAAAAGGGATTCAGTTTGTTATCCTACTCTGTTTGGAAATTTGAATTCCAAAACAGGCAAGACAAGGAGCCAGGTTACTTAAAAGTATCACCCTCTCACCACCACCCCCCAAAAAAAATCTGTAGCTCTTACTCAGAAGATTGTGTCTCAGTTTAACCACATCACTTAGAATACAGGAGATCAGTTTTAGGATTAACAGATCTCTCTTCTTGCTGTCCCTTACTCTTCTTTAAAGGCAATTTTTTTCCAAGAAGATGGAACTCCTGTTTTATTCCTATAATCTGCATACTCACCAATGTCTCTGATGACAATCACCTGTATAAGCTCCACCAGAAAATATTCACCCACTTTGGGTGAGAGCATAGACATAAAGTCTCAAGGACTTATTCACAATTGATTTTCTTGTCATGATCGCCTTATGGAATTAGTATGTTCTCAAATGAATCTGTTTTCCAAGTTTCTTACCCTTCATTTAAATCTGGAATCTGATCAGGAACGGAAGTTTTTAATATCAACGGTACACATTAATGTTTTTCTGAAAATCTAGACGTTTCCTTTACTCATTACGGTTCATATATATACAAAGACGTACCCTCAAGCCACTACCTCATAGTTCTGTTGCTGAGTAATGCTCCCAATAAATATAACTATATCCATAATTTTATGATTTAATATTAAAAATCATTTTTTAATTTAGGGTAGACTTGAGAAGAGCATAGAAATACTCTATGATAGCTAAAACTGCAATGATAAATTAAAAAGAAGGTAAAAAAACCCATCTAACAAAAAAAACCCCGAACAACAATATCTGCCAGCTTCGTGTTTATTCAAAGGTTGGAAAATAAAAGCAAAGCTTATTTGAATATATTCCAAATCACAGCCCTTGTGAGGGACTGAAAGGAGTTCATGAGATTTAGTAATTAACTTTCACAGAGGACGTACACCATGCCAGAGTATTTTCCCTCTTCCTGTGCTCTGCTTTGAGCCTTTAGACTTTTATACTTTAGGAAAAAAGTGAATGAGGTACAGACTTCTCTGAGAACTCAGAGACCTCCATTTTCATAGAAAAATAAATTTGCCAAACAGCATCACTTAAGCAAAAAACAATGAGCCATTTAGGAGTCTAAATTAGAAAAGATCAGTATATTAAAACCTTTACAAGCTGTCAGGTATTTCAGTGCTGGGGCACATGTCTTCTATAAGGGTAAACTTGGAAAATCCTGAATAATTCTGCTGTGATGCTGTTTGGAACAATCCCTAACCTTTCAACCAAATCAATTATTTATGTAAGAGTGAATGCTTTGTTTACAAATGCATCTATTATTTTTAGGAAGTGCTGGAGTAAACATGATTCTGGTGTTGAAGACCACCCTATAAATTCTGAGTGCTATAAAAGAATGGACAAGGTAGAGAATAAATTCTATGAAGTTTTAATTAAACACTAATGCGTTTTAAGATTGTAAGAGTGCTTTGATAAATTAATGATTACAAACCAAAGAATTCAATTACTCATTCTTGCTTAGATTTTAGAAATACAGTGTGTGTGTGTGGAAGGAAAAGAAATTAAGTAACAAGAGGATGTCATCTGTCAGATCTACTAGGGACCTAAGGGGAGGGATGTGCTGAGTCTTGCAGGGAATCTCCATTATAGCGCATCATTCCCTGCAGGCTGTGCTACAGCATCTGCAACAATGCACTCTGAATTTATCTTTTACACCTAGCACAGTATCGAGTGCATGTTCACTTCTACAAATTGAAGAAGATTTTTGGATTCATGTCCAATTGCTAAATCCTGACCTGACTTCAGGAAAGAAGTTTTACATTTAGAATAATAAAAATACAAAAGCAAGTTTCTTTTCAAACTTTCTATTCCCTGTTCCTGCTTGTTCAAACGAAAATAAGTAAATGGTAAACTCAGTTTCATGTTGAGGACCACAGAATGATTTAGTTTTAATTTCTGGTTAAATTGTGTGTGTGCGCCCATCAGTTATTAATTTTAGCATTGAGTGTTTCCCTTAACATTTCTGTATCTCCTTAAAAAGTTTTCCTGTGCTTTAAGACTTACTGAACATCTCTCCAATTACAGAGTACATATATCTTGGGCATTTTTAGATAGAAAATGTTTCCTACACAGGTGTACAAAGGAAAGTACATGTGCTAAGTGCCAGTCTCTACTTTGCTGATACTCCACGATAAAAGACATAGTCAATAGTAAAAACTGGAACGAACAGAAAAACTCCGTAGTCAGGGTTGGCTTGATGCAGCAGAGAAACCATGTCCTTTTAATCTGCTCCTTAACCATTACAAAGCGCAGAATGGTAGGCTGGCAAAGCATCTATTTGTCAACTCGCAGCAACCAGCCTCATGGGAATTAAGAATGACCTCCATAGCATGCCTTATTTCTAGACATTCCCTGCTAAATTGACATAATTTTATGCCATTTTAACATCCCAAATCACATCTGGTATTTCTTCTTGTACACAGCAATAAAAAGAATACAAAAATTACCAGAGCAAGCTTTCAGAAAATCACCAAATGACCCACTTTAATAAAGAATGCTACCACATTGTCTTGAAATGATTGCTGGGCTTAGAAGTTTGAATAACTGCAGTGATTTTTGTAAGAAGTGTTACTTTAAATTGCTAAGCCTACTGAATAGCCAGCAATCATTAAAATGTTTTCTAGTTTAATGACGTTATTTATCTTCATGCTGTGAACTGTACTTGGCAGCAGATTTCTAATGTTTAAAAGATACACAACTTCTCATAAAAGCAGAGAAAAATCTTCTAACAGAGGAAATGTCTAACTCACTTATAGCAGCAACTGTAGACTCTTTCAGGCGCTATAGCAGAAGGGTGAGACTGGAGAAATCTAATCTAACAACAGGAACAAGGGAGATCAGTTGGAATCTTGATATTCACAGGCTTTTCAAAATACTTCTTTCCACAGGATTATATAAAAGTAAAGTCCAACGCAGAGAGGAAATGCTAGTCTTTGTAAGGTATAATCTCTATGGCAGCACTAACAATAGCTGTTCATTTCAAACAATAAATAGTTTATAGACCAGTCTGGTTTTGTTCATGCCTTTTTCCAATCATTAAGACTTTAACTCCTGTAGCAGAATAAAAACAGTAAAAAAACACCCCCTGCATATACTGAAGTAGGTGTGAGGGAGCTGAGTCAGATAATGGTCTGGTAGAGCAGTTGAGACACTGCACTGACAACACCTCTTTGGTGACCTCTGGATAATACATTCTTCTAGGATAGGTACCATTGTCAATATAGTCCTCTAAGAAAGCCATACAGCAAAGTGCTATTTCTTTTTCTTTCATTTACACAGCCATTTGACCGTAAAGATTTGTTTTCTACGCTGTGTAGCATCCCAAGGAGACAAGAAAATGAAAATAATGTTGAAATAGCCAGATCTCCCTGCCTTCCTTTAAAAAAATGAAAGATTTTGATGGAGGTTGGATGTTTCTGAACAGTATGAGATTCTAAAATAATTTAGTTGATTCCTAACCTAGAGGAATAAACTGTACACATTTCTGGGGTTTTTTTTGCAAATGCAGAGCTGCTTCCCAGCTCCTGGACTAGCAGCTGTCTTCTTGACTTCTGGCTATCTTACTTAGAAGTTGTTTATATAAAATAGAATTGTTCCTGTCCTCCCAAACCCTTTCAGTTCCCAGACTGATATCCCTGGATATGTGTGTCCCATATGTCAGTGCAAAGTAATCACCGTGCCATGAAATAGTGATGAAACGGAAGTGGACCAAAGGAGTAAGATCCTGTCAAAAGGGATAGACTTAGAGATGCAGGTGGCTTGGAAACACATTTAACTATCTGGTATACAGGTAAGAAAACCTACATCAGGAAACACAGAATCAAGTATTTGTATATCAAGTATACATCAGCCCTTTGCCCAGTGCCAGGTGTCTCTGTACTACGTGTTACATGTTTACATATTGTTTAACATCCTGTACATATGGGAGTCCAGCCTGCATAATATAATGTTGTCTTTCATTGACTCCTCAGAGATTAAAAGTTTGTGCTAACTGGCAACAAAATAAATTAAGTGACATTCCCGAATTTTAGATTGATTTTGGCCTATGATTTCTTTACTGCAAAGAAAGTGTAATATTAACGTACTTCATGTCCTGAGTTGTTTTACATTGGAAGAAAGGATAGTTAGCTTCAGAAACCTTGTTTATTTCAACTGTACTAAACCCCCCCAGAATTCTCCAAAACCAGATTAAAACTGTTCTTAAGTGTCTGAAAAAAATAATAGGTCATAGGGTACACCCCACAAATGCTCAGATTTGAAACAATGATCTTTTATCCACTGTCTTAACTTCTATGCAGTTTAATATTCCTATTTAGTAGCCACAAGTATCTTCTTTAAAAAAGAACATAAGAGAAAGAAGAATGGGATAAGCGTAAATAATCTGTCTCAAATTATTCTCACAGGCCTGTGACATTTCCTGAAGCTTTAGAGGCAAGTAGAGCTCAATATTGCAACCGTTAAAGGTAAGAGTATTATTTAGGTGATGCTAAGTGGCTGGCATTCATTTTAAAAAAATATGCTAAGACTGCTTAAACAATTCTGCTGGTCACAGAGCTCTGCTAATTGCATTTTACAAGCTGTCTAGTGCAGATGAGCCCGAAAAAGCTATATAAAATGTTTTTTAATACACATAAATGACTCATATTGAACAAACAATAAATGAATCCAAGTGAATGAGACCTGATGTACGTAAACAATGTAGTCCAACTGTCCTTATACAGTATTTCTTTCCTAGGTTATAATCAATTTTCTGACTACTATAATAAATTCTTCATGAAGTAAATAAACAGCTAGAAGCTTTTCATTTGTATGTCTTTTTTTAATCAAACTGCTTAAAACAATAAAACTCATGTTTATGAATTAGAGCACAGTACATTGCAAATTTACACAGTACAATGCAACAAAAAAAAGACGGGCTTTGTCACACCAAGGAAGCCAAGTTATTTTTGTGGGTGGGAGAACAGAAAAGAGTGGAAGAGAAGGGTAATAGTTTTGCACATGACATGGAGGGGACGGTGCATTTTTTCACTATTGCCATTATTTCTAAAATGGCAATTTCATCTGAGGAAGGTTGGTTTTCACGTATATCAGCGTGAGATAAGAGTAACGCAAAGCTTCAGTGTTTAGCATTTACACACTCATGCACACACACACAGACAAAGGACAGGTAATTTAACAGAATTCAACAGTACAGCAGTCACACTTCAAACAGATTAGCAATGACAGTTTATGTAACTAAAAAAAAATTATGCTGTGTCAAAAGTTTTGTGCTTGCCTGAATATCAAATCAAGGATCACACAGATCTCTGCTGTGAAAATTTCTTTTTTTTTTTGTAGGAGGGAAATGGGAGTAGGGGAACAAGATATTATCAGCTTAGGACAGTCTTGACACATACAGCAGTAATCATATAGCCTGCTAAGTAGATACATGGGATAAACAGCAGAAAACATGCTGCAACCGGTTGATATTAAGAATCCACATTAGGAAGTATGCATCTAATGAGGCAATATGTACTAGCTTAACAAATATTTGGGTCATAGTGTTACTGGTGTAAGTTTGTACTATTTTGCTGACTTGCATGGAGCTGCAGAAATTTCTGTAAGCTAGAGTGTTAGCTGAGGTACACGCTCACTTTACAGTGAAGCAATACACATTTGATTCAAACAGCCATGCCAAGATAACAGATGCTCTATAAGCTGACTTCACAGAATATAAATAGATAGTAAAACACTTAATTAAATCCATTTCCATAATATTTTGCCTGATGTATATCTATATAGTTCCTTTGTAATTGACCAAATTGGGACTGGTGTTTAGATACCTCAGGACAACTCCGATGCATCGTAAGACACCCTTGCAAGTTAAGGGCACAATACTTTCCTCCATCAGCGGTACGTCTCTTAACACTGAAATCCCATATGCTCCTTGCTAACTCCTGCCAAAAATCCCACTGTACCGTGGAGAGACATTCAGCATGGAGAATTGGAGTTCCCAAAAGACAATGCTTATTACAATAATACTCTGAAGGGAAATGCTTCATAGGCTTGTAGAGTTGGGTATTTGTGGGAAACCACTCATTACCACAGTTTGCTCAAATAGCAAAGACGGTGCCCCCGCTCCCAGCACCACTCCCTCTGTCCCACACACATGTACACTCACTCACTTGCATAACTGTGTTCCAAAGACTTCTTAATAATTTTCTAAGAATCATTTAATTACATTCAACAGAAGATGAGGATATGGGTATGCAGTTAAGTAATTGAAGCGGGGGTGGAAGAAACTCCGTTTCTTCTTGAGAAGGCAGCTTTGTCTGAAAGTAAGGCTGCATGTGAAGCACGTCAAAGATCCAGATTATATAATTAGCTAATAGACACTATTGACAGGTAAAATCAATTTATGACAGCTGTCCTAGCAAAGCCAAGCCAGTTCAATTGTGCACCATTCATTTTTAAAATTTAATCATTGTTAGTATCATAAGGAAGACATCATGCGTATACACCCAGTATGCACGTGTACAGTAGGTACCCAGAAGTCATGAGACAATATATCTTAGAACGCAGCCAGCCTACGTATTGTCCTTGAGAGGCTAGAAAATACAGCTTTGGCACTGGTGTTTTGCAAGTTGTCTCCAGTTTTAAGAGCAGAACTCTGGTAAAGTCTACGCTCGGACAGAGCACTGTTGCAGAACAGTCTGGGGCTAAATGCCAAATAGGACCTCAGTTCTTGCCCCAACAATGAAGGCCATTGTTAAGGCTAGTACTGACAAAGTTCACATTTTCTTTCTTCTTTCTCCCACCATCAGCAAGAAATCTATAATAAGCCATATCTTTCTTGAGAACAAGAGCTGTAAAGTGTTCTGAACCATTGAAAAGTGAGTTATAACATTAAAAGCAAGCTAGATTTGCTTTTTCATAAAAATTGTTTGCCAGTCTATAATTGGCTCTCCACTTCTTAAGCCATATACTTGTCAGCTTTCAAAATATATATTCACAGCAGGGAAGCATTCAGCTGGAAGGCTTTATCAAATGAAACTCAAGCTAGCCTTTAGCTGGGGGGCAGAATACAATTGCCAAGATCCATGCAACCTTAAAGCATGTAAGTAACTGCATTGTATCTGGCAGTTTTAACTTCAACAGGATTGATTGTGCAAGTAAAGATACACAAGTCAAGAAGCATTGCTAAGTCAGCCCCAATATGTACATTCTTCGAAGTGTATACATTTCCAGAAATCAACTGGGAACGCGCCTCTTGCATGTAGAAGTATACTATAGGTTTGTATTTTGCAACACTAAAGATGTGCTAAAGTCAAAAGTTTTACATGAAATTATCATGTTACCAGAAACTGCATCACGGAGTGGTTTGGTTTTTTTTTTTTTTCAAACATGTTAAAAATATTCTTGAATGCTTTACTGTTACAAATAGAAAAAGCTACTGGGACAAATTTAGTACTGGTATATGATCTCCAAAATTCAGTGAGATAGCAGAGGATATAAACCAGCACAAAATATATTCTTTCTGCATTCAATAGTCACAAAATGATAGTATCAAGGAGACAGGAATAAAGTTTTTGAAAGCAATTAGGAGAAAGAAATAGAAATATGTCTGCTTTGTATGCTATGAATCTTTACAAGACTGATAACATTGAATGAATAATGAGTAAATAATTTAATTTTCTGTGTACATTGATTTTACTCAGCTTTCAGATTAGTGTTGATAATAAAGCAGAAGATTTCAATAAAAATTAAACTAAAGATAGCATGGAATAAATTAGTTCCTTCACTGGGAAAAGCTGTATAGCATTCAACAGGAAGTAAACTCCTCACCTTGAAAGAGTAATACAAAGTGAGTATACAGAAAGGCAAAAAATATTGACACAGACAGACAGGAGGATTAGAACTAAAATTTGACTCACAACTAATATGCACTCGGTTAGAACTCTCATCTTTTCTAGCATTTTCCACAAACTCCTATTATCCCTTGCATGTTGAGAAATAAAGTTTGCCTCTTGTTTTTAAGATTCATGTTGTAGCAATTTGCATTCTCTCCTCAGAGGTTATATATTTTTCACAGAAAATTTCTACAAAGGCAAATGAAATAAGTATTTGTGTATCAATGACAGCTGTACTTCCTGTGAACAGGAACATCTCAAAAGAGATAAGTACTTCAGTTCTCCCTGACATGCACAAAAGGCAAACAGAAAAATATTTCCTAAGTGAATCCTTACAAATCCTGGAGAAATTCTATCTCCAAACAACTTTAAAAGTTTAAAATTCATGTTCTATTTATCATTGCATGTCTGCATGATCCATCATTTTCCCAGACCTCTTCCACTCTCATATCCTCCTTACGATACATTCCTTGGTACATTTGTGGCACCTCCTATTCCAGCTTGGAGCAGCTGAAAAACAGAAAGGCTCACAGTCTCTCTGTGTCCCATCATCTTGTAGCTGAGTGGGGCAAGGAGGAAAGTACTTCAAACCTGTAGTATTCCCTAAATTTGTCTCAGCTGACCTGAGCTGTCTGAGAAATTCAATGAAGTCCAATTACATTTTTTGCATCCTAAAGACTGGAATACCCTAGAGTTTATCAGGTCATTCACAGACAGCTTTACCAACATGTATCAAAGACTTATTCATAATTCATCAACACAAGCTCTGAAACTAATAACGCAAACAAAAGTAGATGACAAGAGAACATACTTCTAGACTTCATTTTAATCTGACCTTGCTGCTTCAGCACCACCACTTGCAGCTGGCCTCCCTACAGTACCACTCAAGCTCCCATCAGAGTAAGCCCACAAGTACTCGCTCCAAAGCTCCCAAGCTGTAAGGTAGATTGGAGGCACTGTACAAAATGTGACCTTCTTACTTCAATGGCTAGGCTCTCCAAAAGCCACGTAAATGGAGCTTGTAAAACACACCCTAGATCTTATCTAAAAGTTGTCTGGAAACATGTAATGGATTTTTTTCCCCATGATGGGTATAGATACTACATACAAATGAAGACTGCAAAATTGGCTATATTCTAGAATAGTGTAAGATTTTAGTTATTCATGCTAAAAGGAAACCTTAATGTTGTTCAAAAAGACTTTGGGGACAGAAAATTTGTATTCCTTCTTCTCTGTTTTAGATAAAATGAAGCAAAGACTTTGTTAACATAGGAACATCCTAACCTTGAATAATCAGGTCAGTGGACTTTATGTCAAAAAGGCAGCAAAAGGTCAAAGCTGCTGACTTCTTTTCATAGAGATTTACTGGAGTGGCCACATGAGTTTTACCAGTACATGTGACAGCTCTTTTATAGAGCTGTTCATAACTTCATGTTTCCATGACTTGCAAGTATCAATGCTTTATTGTTTATAAAGTAGTTTCTTTGTCCCTTAACCTTTTCTGACATCCATAGCTCCTGCTTAGTCTGTGTCATCTGTACTTCAGTCCTCTGTACTTCTGTCCATATTCCCAGAAGCACTTGCTACTGATCTCATTTCTGTTTCCATGCAGCATACTGCTCATATTTCCTCCCTTCTGTCTACCACTACACAATTACAGTTTTCCTTTGTGACCACAAATACCCTTGCCAAGATATTCGAGCAATGCAGGACCTCCTGGGGGCAACAACTTCAAGGAATTTCTGTTGAACTCCTGCAGTCATAAGCCACATGAGCTCACCACAGAAACACTCTATAAACATGAAGCATCAGTAGATTTTTCAGATACTCTGAATGCTAGAAGTCTGTGTAGCTCTGTAGCATATGCAGACTGATTAAACATAATACGCACTTTCACATAGGACATGCTATGTATGAGGAAACTACACTTCTTAAATTTAAGATTCCTCTTCCAAAGCATAGTGATACTAGAACATTTAAAAACATATGCCAGTTTTTAACTTTTCTTTAATTTAGAGTGTTGCATAGCCTTACTAAAGGTGATTTTCATTACCAAGATAGTCTAAGTAATTTTGTAACTACTTATATCTAGGCTCTCCAATATGACTCTCTAGCATAAACTGGAAATAAAAGTCACACTAAGCAGCCATACTCAAAGGTGACATACAAGCAAAATCAGTAACTCATTAATATTTCCCATTGTCCCATTTCTAAACTTAGTCTTTTAATATGCAATAAAACCACAGAGTGTTTCCTCTCCTTTAATATGAGAATAAGCAGCAACAGAGACCAAAGCAATACCAAGTACTATGATTCCATTCGGCTCCAGGAAGTAAAAAAAAATTTTATATGGTACCAGTAGAGGCACATGTGCTCTAAGCATTTTCTTTAGCGTATTTCATGTTATAGCTCAAAATATGAAACCTGGAATCTGAAATCATCAGCCTGCAGTGGTTGAAGGAGACAGAAAGAGTTGAAATCATATACACACAAAATTTATATATATATATAAAATCTGTTCTCTGTATAGGAAGTCATCTGCATATAGATCAGTATTGCTTTAAGGATAAGTTAATTGAAAAGCAAGTGAATGCAATTAGTTTTCTTTCCTTACAACTGAAGAGGTAGTATCAGATTTTCATAAATATAGTCTGGCCTCAATTTAAGCTTTATGAATCTTGTCCTTTTGAGGATGATGTCTGTTGTCTCCATACTGTTTTCCCCCTTTCAGAGTCTCACAGCATTTCAAGAGTCAGAGGTGTAACAAGCTAATTCAGTGAGCTCCAAAATCACCTTTAGACCGTCTTTCCCTTTTCCTCCAGTTCATTATTCTTGACTGTGGTGGGTGGGAGCTGGGTGGGAGGGAGAAGGAGGAGGAAGGCAGAGAATTTAGATGCCTTTTTTCCAGGCCAGGCACACCATTCATGGTCTTTCTCGGTCATCAGATCATGATTCACTGATTACTTTCTAGAGAGCTTTCTTCCCTGAAGGTAAGCACATTGTCTCCTTATTTGCGCTGTTACTTCCATGCTTTCTTCACACTAAAGCATGCTTTTTCTTTTGTAACTAAGCCTGAAGGTTATTACAGTCTGCCATGCTCATCATCGACAACAAAAGGGGATAAGGGCAGCCATAAGGCTTCCTATAAGCCTGTCTGCACTTTTTAATAACTTGCATAGGTGTCTGCACACACCTGGATGGATTTGCAAGCTAAATTATTACAGATAAGGCTTGTTCAAAACAATTTCTTCTTTTTCATTTTCTTACTGCAGTGTCACTCACTTTCATTTGAGTTCATTGAGAATAATAGTTTTATCTTAAACTGCGGCAGTTCAGCACACATTGCAAAACGGCGGCAAGGATCAGTAGACATCCATCGCAGTGCAGCCTTCATTCATTATTAAAGCCAATACAAAACAGTTACGAGAGGGGGAGCTTACACACATGCCAGAGAACGAAGTTCTTGAGAACAGGTAACACATCACCCAACAACAGCACTAAAGGCAATCAAGGAGAGGGCTTTTTATTATCTGCCAGATTGATTTCCCCCAACAAATATTCACAAAGATGAGGGACTGCATTTCATTCTTTCCTTTGCCTCTGAAAGGCCTGAGTCCCTGCACTTCCTAAACCTTTACCTTCTTTCCCAGTGACTTTCACCTGGCTGAAAAGCTTTGCGTTTGTTTCTGAGGTTCAAGACAGAAAGAAGAGCAGAACCCCAGGAAGTATTTAAACATACTATTTAACATAAAACACAGAAAACAAGAGCACACAAATGCCTCCCCAATTCCCACTGAACCTCTACTTTTTGAAGTATCTTCTCACAATGTAAGACACACACCACAGCAGGAATATAAGAAATCAAGTTCCATGCATTCTCAGAGTTGTTCGTTGGTAAAACATGGTTAGCTAACAGTGGAGGCTGGTAAATGGGCAGTGCTGGCTGCCTCTGTTCACTCTTAGAAAGGTTTAGCCATACCTGTACAGCATCACAGGCATTTTAATCACTAGGTCTTGTAAGACGTCAGTAGGGAGGTTTAATTCAGAGGTGATGCATCAATCAGCGTTATAAACAGCAATCCACGGTTAATTGAACTGGGCATGTAATCCAGATCAGTCAGTACAGCAATTGGTGTAACAAGCTGCTTGCTTACAGTTCACTGTAGCTCTATTGTATGTTCCATTCCACCGGAAAAGATGTAAATAGCAGCACAGAGAAGGCTGGCTGTTGGTTTGCTCCTTTCACTCTGCTCCAGCGCCAAAAAGGAGAGTTTGCCTCCCTGAGAACAATTTTGCTTATCTGTGCATCTTTCCTTTGGAGAAAGGTGCAATAAGCCTGGGAGGTGCAGTAAGCAGGTGGCCTGTATTGGAGGTATGGACGGTACTACAGGGCTACAGGAGCTCAAGCAGATCCATGGGTGCACTGCTGATTTCCTACCCCTACTGCTGCTTATCTGAACTGGAAGACTTTTGAGGGAAAGAGAGTACTGCTTGCAATAGGGAGCAGATCCACAGCAAATTTTTAGAGGCAATGGGAAGGTGGCGTGATCCTTACAGTGCTTGGGACAGCACAGCATTTCTGGAACCTAGAAACTCATAGCAAGTTTTCAGATCAAGACCAAGACTGAAGGAATGAATTTTCCTTGCCATGACAAAGCTGGCATAGGACAGACTGGTTTTCAAACTTGCTATTGTACACAACAAAAAGAGAAAGTGATCCCTCAGTAATTTCCCTACTCAACCAAAATTTTAAAGCTAAAGAAATTGAAACGTATGCATTGCTGTGGTACTATCCACCTCACTGCTATTTAAGTAATAACAGTGTCAAAATAAAACCTTTTCTGATTCACCTTCAAGTTCAGACCTTGCAAAGAGTTGAAGGAATAAAAACAACACTGCATTTTCCTTCCAGGAGACTGAAAAATCAATGATTTACTTATGAAGGTGGCAGAATTACTTATTGTTAAAAAAAAAAAAAAATCACTATTTTTTGCTAATGATAGTAAAATGTTCACTGTGGTCCTGATCATAAACAAGTAAGATATGTGTCACAGCTGGCTATTAAATGAATAACAGATGCTCTTTGTTAACCCCCTCCCTCCCCAAAGGCAGGGGAAGAGAAAAGGGAAAGAGACTTATGGGTTGGAAAAGTTAAAACAGCTTTAATCTAACTACAAGAATTGTGTATCACAATAATGGGAACAAATAATAATGAAATATATACAAATACGCACAAAACCGATACCAAGCTCCCCCACCACCGACGACAAATACATCACCCGCATGCTGCGGGGCACGCCCCAGGAAAGTCCCAGACTGTACTCAGCAACAGGCAGGAGCTGGATTCAGGATCAAAAGCAGAATAATTGGGTAGCATCCTCCTCAGATGCTTAAGCAAGGAGGCAGGTAGAGTTGGACAGCAGCACCCTGCAACATCACTAGCAGCCCCATACTGGGCTTAAATAGGCTCCTGGGCCATGAGTGTGGGCAGAAGCACCAGGTGAGGCTGCTCAGGGCCTGATAAAGCCGATCTGTGCCCTCAGGCCCCCGGCCATAAAGGGAGACCGGGGGACCCTTGTGATTCCTCAGCTTTATTCTGAGCATGATGTGTATGGGATGGAGTACTGCATTTGGTCAAACCAGGACAATATGCTAAACTATTCTTTTCTCCTAATTAAAACTATTTCAGCTCCTAGTTTTGAAGAAAAAGAGCAATCGGAAGTCTGCTGCACTCCTCTGTATCATTCCCAATCACAGTTCTGTAACAGCACATCTACTGTTTTAGTTGACTTAACAAAAGGCAAAGGAAGACAAACGCATTCATAATTCATTCTCAATGATCAGGCAGTTAATACACTGGAAAGTGTTTCCCAGGAAAGCATGATGTCTGTGGAGCACGGTAAAAACAGTGTGGTGCTCTCACACTATTTTATACACTAGTATTTTGTGCTGATACATGAATTAGTTGCACGTTCATTGATCATTTTTGCAGCTGGAGTGTTAAACTTAATGATGCTAAAAGTAAAAAAGAAGTCATTAAACAGTTACAGTCCTTTTGTGAAGAAAACAAGTTAAAATTGGTGCTGTCCATATATTCAGTAAATTTAGTATTTTGTTAATTCATTGATATGTTCCACTCTGTGAACAATGTCTTACAGTTCTATGCAATGGATAACTACAGTTCACTACTGAATCTCTGTAGTACCTCTGCGAGACAGGTGACTGCTATTCTACCTTATAAACAGAGCTGCTGTAGATGTTTCCTTTTATTATTTTTTATTTTAAGTCTGAGTGCTTTAAGCAGCCTAAGCAACCTACATGCAGCAACACCACAGAAGAAGATGAGAATTTATGACTCAGCATTCCAGGGTTAAACCCATCCAATGATGTTTTTCTAGGCAGACTTCACAGGTCTGGTCTGTTCAATGCTATTTACAAATGCCTGTACAGTTTTGGTCACGTAATTTAACAGAGCTCAGCTCAGGTTTTATATAAGGGTGGTTTTAATGTTACTACTTGAAACATTCAATTAAAAATTATGAAGTTGTAAAAAGTGTAGCCAAATGCATAGTTTGTCCAAACTAAGAGCTAAGCATAAGAAGTTTTGGTTTTCTGCATTTCATTAACTTCAATGACATTTCCAACTACTCCATATTTACATTATATAACAATGTATAAATTATTCTACATTATATAACAATGTATAAATTATTCTTTTTCTGAATCAGTTTAATATTCTTTATTTACCAGGAAAAAAAAGCATTATAACCTATGGGCACAGCAAATTATAATATATTCTAAACGATCAAAACACGGTATGTATTTGAAATGGAATTAAAATTTACCACCTACTTAGTAGTAGGACATTTATCATAAACTGTGGATGGAATCTTTCTCTGATTATTGGATTATTTTCAGAATATTTTCATGGAGGGAGAGGCAGGAGATACATATGTTGGCTAAGAAAGACAAATCCAAAAGGGAAACCAACGTTGCCTCGGACAAAACTGAATACTTCCTCTTACGTGATAAAGATCTGGGTCCTCTATTCTGCTTTTTTTAAATATCAGCCAAGGATTTATACATGTAATGAGCACTTTGATAAATTCAGATGCATTAAGTTTACAAAATTAATATATTAAAATGCTCAACCTTCAATGATCCTACATTTGAATAGGTAAATATCTCTAGAGGACATTATGATGTTTATTAACCATTATTGCTATGGGGAGGGGCAGGGGTCAGGGCATGGAATGTCTTCTTTTTGTTTATCCTGATTTTTAATCCCCAATATTTCTCCTGTTCCACCAGTTCTTTTCCTGGGTAACTGTAACACCTGAATCTTGCCAACACTTTTGTACGGAATGCACTATGCTTTCTTTATTGAAAGATACCAAACGTTTGAAAACACTTGCTCAGAGATGATGACAATGACTCGAGTACTGTTATCAGTATATGACACATGTAGGGAAAGTCGTCACGGAGGCAGAACAGATTAATTCATATTTCTTACAGATCGTTTCAAAAGTGCTACACTGTTATTATCTATTGCTATACAGGAGGAAAAGAAGAAAAAAGAAAACGAAGGAAGGAGGGAAGGAGGGAGGGAGGGAGGACCATTGCCCACCCTTGAATTAAAACACAAACGTGGCCAAATCCTGATAAGCACTGAACTCTTCTGTCTCTTGACTGGAGTTACTGTAAGCATTGAATGCTCAGAACTTCTCCAAATTTAGCTTTATTTCCTTGCATGTTCATACAAGGCCTAGTATCACAACAACTAATGAAAGCTTCAGAGGGATTGGGAAATTTTGGGCTGAGAAGTAAGGCGTTCACCAAGTAGCATACTGTAAATCCAAACACATTATTCTATTTCTGCATTAAATAGCACATTTGAATGTGATGTTTTGTGATTGTATATGAATGTTAAAATATTTTAATAAGGATGCTGTACTTTATTTCATAAACACGGAATCACCAGGATGCTGGATGCTATGAGCTGAAGCCAAAATATAAGGGAATTAATCACAGCAACATGTTTGGTTTTGTATTATAACAACTTTAGAGCTGCATGTCGCTATTAATGGGCTTTTTATTCTTATCTGTCAATTTCTTGTCTACATTTTCCACCAACAGGAGACTTATGAGCTTCGGGCTTTTTTTTTTTTCTTTTCTACACTACGTCGTCCTATAAATCTTGATCACATTCCTTTAATGTTTGATTTACATTAAAAAAAAAAAAAACATAAACCCAACTAAAAACTGTTGCTTTCATTTCNTTCCTTGCATGTTCATACAAGGCCTAGTATCACAACAACTAATGAAAGCTTCAGAGGGATTGGGAAATTTTGGGCTGAGAAGTAAGGCGTTCACCAAGTAGCATACTGTAAATCCAAACACATTATTCTATTTCTGCATTAAATAGCACATTTGAATGTGATGTTTTGTGATTGTATATGAATGTTAAAATATTTTAATAAGGATGCTGTACTTTATTTCATAAACACGGAATCACCAGGATGCTGGATGCTATGAGCTGAAGCCAAAATATAAGGGAATTAATCACAGCAACATGTTTGGTTTTGTATTATAACAACTTTAGAGCTGCATGTCGCTATTAATGGGCTTTTTATTCTTATCTGTCAATTTCTTGTCTACATTTTCCACCAACAGGAGACTTATGAGCTTCGGGCTTTTTTTTTTTTCTTTTCTACACTACATCGTCCTATAAATCTTGATCACATTCCTTTAATGTTTGATTTACATTAAAAAAAAAATAAATAAACCCAACTAAAAACTGTTGCTTTCATTTGAAGCTAACTCATATGCTTCAAAATGCTACAGTCCATCTTCCTGCAGAAATGTGTGTTCTTCAGAACAGTTCTCTCCCTTTCTGTCCCCATGCAGACTTACTTGTTACATTCTTGAACATCTAAAATTCACACCTCTGTTACCACTTTGCTGCCTGGTAATATACCTGTCTCCCTCCCACTTATCCCTCTCCACGTGTTCCTTTTTTGAATAATCTATGACAAAACTGTTCCAGAGATGACTTCACTCATTTCCATTGTTGTGTGAGAAGAATGGCACTCTATAGTTAATAGCTTATAATGGTGTCGGAAATTTAGTTTCATTTCTATAATCCACTGAAGACATGTGCACAGTTCAAGAAGCTTAAATTATACTCAGATCCTTGAATATACTAATCCTTTGTAATAATAACACCAAGACTGCATCTTTTCGTTAGATGTGATCCTACTGGGGACACGCCTGAATCCAGAACTCAGCACGTCAAATCTGAGTATGAGTTAAGATTTGAATCTAAGCAAGCCTAACCTGTATTTCAGTTGCCAGCTGTGCTTGTTTAGCCATTCTGAAGTACAAAGCTTTTGTTGCAGAGTGAAGCAGCTTTTCTTGCCTTTCTTCCGAAAGGTAAATTATGACCATAATATTCATTCTTTTGACATTTCACCAGTCACCTTGTATTTCTCTGCACTTGCAATCCAATAAAGTTTTTATTCAGAACTATGAATGAAATATATCTCCATTAAGTCATCCTAGGTGTATAACAGTTCGTCCTTGATATGATACTTCCCAGCCTGGCACACAAGCCTTTCATGCAGCACTGTATCAGCGCTTTTTAAAGTCTACGTACATTCTGTCCACACTTTCCTGTGCCTTTGCTCCCTTTTCACACTCACATGCACACAGAGACACAAGCTTTGTTATCATGAGTCTCTCTGTTCATTTTGTACCTCTTTACCTCAATTATATCCTACCTTCGGGGAGGGGCTGGAATACTGAGATCCCTGAATATTTCTTTATTACTACCATTGTACTGCAGGTAACGGTCTTTGTATCCCTGCAAACTGCTTAGTTCAGGTGAAATGTTATATACATTGGTAACTCCCAAAGGTTGCTGCAATTTTTTTTAGCATTCTGAATATGCCTCATCTGTCTTTGTCAGTCATTAAACATTGTCATGTTTAACATGTCACCTTTTTTCTTCCATGAACCTGATCACTGTAATTATTTCCCCATACTCTTCTTAAGTACGGTATTACTTCTTTTTTTCCTTGTTACTCATCACCAAAATTTCCGAATACCACAGCAAATAACTTGCTATTTTTAATCCAATAAATAGATGTAATGTTTACATGAGAAGAATCTCAAAGCACCTAATCTTTAAAACAAAGCACAAGCCTGCAAATAGGCAAGATTTCTTTTCCCAGGGGACAAAACATCCAGAGAAAATTATTCGTCTGCTGTCCATTCTCCTTTTTCTCAAAGACTCAAGTTTTATTGCAAAACATAAATTACTTTAACATAAGATCTTTTCCTCCGTTTTACCAGTTAGAGGTAAGGGTGAAGCCAGGAATAGAAAGATAATGCACGTCAACTCCTGGCTACGTGGCTGGTGTCGTCGCGAGGGTTTTGGTTTTTATGATAATGGGACGTACTTCAGTGACTTTAATCTGTTAGGGAGGGATGGGTTCCATCTGTCTAGAAAGGGCAAGGGGATCTTTGGCAACAGGCTGGCCAACCCGGTGAGACGGGCTTTAAACTGAATGACTCGGGGGGTGGGGTCCACAATGGCAATACTCATGCCATTGCAATTGACGGGGGAATAAGCAAGGACAATCAGGGCAGCAACAAAGGTTTCTTACCTGCCTCCCAAAATGAGAAGCAGGCGTTCAACCACCTCAAGGATGAGTACGACGACAGTGGATCCTTGTGCGCCCCTCCAGGGAAACCTGCGTGCTCGACTACCTCCCTGAAGTGCCTGTACACCAATGCACGCAGTATGGGGAATAAACAGGAGGAGCTGGAGATCTGTGCGTGGTCACGGGGCCACGATCTCATTGCGATCACGGAGACGTGGTGGGACAGCTCGCATGACTGGAATGCAGTCATGGACGGCTATGTACTTTTTAGGAAGGACAGGCCAGCAAGACGGGGTGGTGGAGTTGCTCTTTATGTCAGAGAGCAACTGGAATGTATCGAGCTCTGCCTAGGGGTGGATGAAGAACGAGTCGAGAGCCTATGGGTAAGAATTAGAGGGCAGGCCAATACAGGTGACACTGTTGTGGGTGTTTACTATAGGCCACCTGATCAGGAAGAGGAACTTGACGAGGCCTTCTACAGACAGCTGGAAGTTGCCTCGCAGTCACAGGCCCTGGTGCTCATGGGGGACTTCAACCACCCTGATATTTGCTGGAAAAACAACACGGCCAGGCATGTACAGTCCAGGAGGTTCCTGCAGAGCATTGATGACAACTTTTTAACGCAGGTGGTGGAGGAGCCGACGAGGAGAGGAGCGACCCTGGACCTGATACTAACAAACAGAGAAGGACTGGTTGGAGATGTGAAGGTTGGGGGCAGCCTTGGCTGCAGTGACCATGAGATGGTGGAGTTCAGGATCCAGCGTGGAAGAAGCAGGGCTACAAGTAAGATTAGAACCCTGGACTTCAAGAAAGCTAACTTTGCCCTCTTCAAAGACCTACTCGGAGGAATCCCTTGGGTTAGCGCTCTAGAAGGCAAGGGGGCCATAGAGAGCTGGTTAATATTCAAGAACCGCTTCCTCCAAGCTCAGGATCGGTGCATCCCGATGAAGAAGAAGTCGAACAAAGGAGGCAGGAGACCTCCGTGGATGAACAAGGAGGTCGCAAAAAAACTCAAAGGGAAGAAGGAAGTTTACAGGATGTGGAAAAAAGGATTGGCTACTTGGGAGGAATACAGGACTGTTGTCAGAACATGCAGGGATGCAACACGGAAGGCTAAGGCCTGCCTGGAATTAAACCTGGCAAGGGAGGTGAAGGACAACAGGAAAGGCTTCTATAGGTACATTGGGAGCAAAAGGAAGACTAGGGAAAATGTGGGCCCGCTGCTGAACGAGGCGGGTGACCTGGTGACGCTGGACACGGAGAAGGCAGAGTTATTGAATACCTTCTTTGCTTCAGTGTTCACTGCTAGGACTGGCCCTCAGGACTCCCAGACTCTGGAGATAAGAGAGGAAGCACGGACAAATGAAGACTTGCCCTTGGTCAATGAGGATTGGGTTAGAGAGCAGCTAGGCAAACTGAACACGCACAAATCGATGGGTCCCGATGGGATGCATCCACGTGTGCTGAGGGAGCTGGCGGAGGTAATTGCTAGGCCACTCTCCATCATCTTTGAAAAGTCGTGGAGAACAGGAGAGGTGCCTGAAGATTGGAGGAAAGCCAATGTCACTCCAATCTTCAAAAAGGGCAAGAAGGAAGACCCGGGAAACTACAGGCCAGTCAGTCTCACCTCCATCCCTGGAAAGGTGATGGAACGGCTCATTCTGGAACTCATCTCCAAGCACATGGAAGAGGAGAAGACTATCCGGAGTAGTCAACATGGATTCACCAAGGGTAAATCCTGCTTGACCAATCTGATAGCCTTCTATGATGGCATGACTGGCTCGGTGGACGAGGGGAGAGCAGTGGACGTTGTCTACCTTGACTTCAGTAAGGCTTTTGACACTGTCTCCCACAACATCCTCATAGGAAAGCTCAGGAAGAGTGGCTTAGATGAGCGCACAGTGAGGTGGGTCAAAAACTGGCTGAATGGCAGAGCGCAGAGGGTAGTGATCGGTGGTGCGGAGTCTGGTTGGAGGCCTGTGACCAGCGGTGTTCCCCAGGGGTCAGTGCTGGGTCCAGTCCTGTTCAACGTATTCATCAATGATTTGGACGAAGGGACAGAGTGTACCCTCAGCAAGTTTGCTGATGATACAAAGCTGGGGGGAGCGGCTGACTCACCGGAAGGCTGTGCTGCCATTCAGCGTGACCTGGACAGGCTGGAGAGTTGGGCGGAGAGGAACCTGATGAAGTTCAACAAGGGCAAGTGTAGGGTCTTGCACCTGGGGAGGAACAACCCCATGTGCCGGTACAGGCTGGGGGTTGACTTGCTGGAGAGCAGCTCTGCGGAGAAGGACCTGGGAGTGCTGGTGGACAACAGGCTCACCATGAGCCAGCAGTGTGCCCTTGCGGCCAGGAAGGCCAATGGCATCCTGGGGTGCATTAAGAAGAGTGTGGCCAGCAGGTCGAGGGAGGTGATCCTCCCCCTCTACTCTGCCCTGGTGAGGCCGCATCTGGAGTACTGTGTCCAGTTCTGGGCTCCCCAGTTCAAGAGAGACAGGGAACTACTGGAGAGAGTCCAGCGGAGGGCCACAAAGTTGATTAGGGGAGTGGAGCATCTCTCTTATGAGGAAAGGCTGAGAGAGCTGGGTCTGTTCAGCCTGGAAAAGAGAAGGCTGAGAGGAGATCTGATCAATGCTCACAAATATCTAAAGGGTGGATGTCAAGAGGACGGGGTCAGACTCTTCTCAGTGGTGCCCAGCGACAGGACAAGGGGCAATGGGCACAAACTGGAACACAGGAAGTTCCACCTGAACATGAGGAGGAACTTCTTTACTGTGAGGGTGACAGAGCACTGGAACAGGCTGCCCAGGGAGGTTGTGGAGTCTCCTTCTCTGGAGATATTCAAAACCCGCCTGGATGCATTCCTGTGCAACCTGCTCTAGGCTAACCTGCTTTAGCAGGGGGGTTGGACTAGATGATCTCTAGAGGTCCCTTCCAACCCCTACCATTCTATGGTTCTATGAAGATCACTGCATCACTCATGACTTTTCCTCTATGACATGATTCCTACACAGTAATATTTTACTATAATCTGCCTAAGGCACTTGCTTTGTCTTCCCTTCTTCTCCTTTCTACTCTGCATCCAGAACTGCTATCCTAGCTTCATGTGCTTAATTTTAAGCCCCTTCCTGAATCAAGATCCACATGAGGAGCATTTAATTCACAAGTATAACAACTGAACCAAAATCTCAGAATTCTTAATTTTCAGTGCAAATTTGGAAATTGAAAATCAGAAATCAAATTTTGAAGGTCATTTCACAACGTATGATATCAGAAAAGGACCACCATTTTGCAAATCACTAATTTCAGGCTCACTTTTTGTGACTTAATGGAATTTAACTCAATCAATGGTACTGAGATGATGTGTGTTTTAAGGAATGTAGGGAAGACATTAACTTTGTCGAGCTAAAGAAAAGAGAAATGCGCTAAATGATTGAAACTAGGAGACAATTCAGCAAGGATGAATGTAATTAACAGTATGACTAGGACATTCTGTGAAAACTACCTGGAGATGTCTAGTAGTTTGGATCAAGTAGCCTTTTCCTCCTTACGCTGTATTAACCCTTAATATTATTTCTCTCAGGAATCCCACTGACTTATTACAATAAGATAAGCCATAAAATTGGAATACTTCTAAATTATTATAGCTGGACATCTTTTTCTTAGCATGCTTGCTTAAACACATATTGCACACCGACTGCTTTGAACTGCAAAATCAAGTAATATTTGCCTTTCCATCTTTTGCATGAGTCATGGGAATTCAAGTCATGGTCTCCCTGATTTGGACTTGTAAATTTAAGTTTAATACCTTGTAGTAAGGTATTTATACATGACCGCGATGGACCATGAAAGCTGAATTACTTGAAACCTCTAACAAAAGGAGTCTAAACTTCTTACGTTTGTATACTTTCTGTGAAGTTACTCTTCTCTGGTGTGTGGTGGGTTGAGCGTGGCTGACCACCAGGTGCCCACCAAGTTATTCTATCAATTCCTCTCCTCCACAGGACAGGTGCAGAAAATATGACAAAAAGCTTGTGGGTCAAGATAAGGATGGGAGATCACTTACAAAGTACTATCATGGGCAAAACAGACTCCACTTGGGGAAGTTGATTTAATTTATTGCCAATCAATAAGAGATTAGGATAATGAGAAAAAAGAACAAAACTGAAAACACCTTCCCTCTATCCCTCACATCTTCCCAGGATCAAATTCATTCCCGACTCCCTACCTTCTCCCCAGACATGTGTTGTCTCTGCTGCTCCCCCCTCCTCATGATCTTTCCCTGCTCCAGGGGAAGGTCCCACCCATGGGATACAGTCCTTCACAAACAAGGTGTGTCCTTCCCACAGGCTGTAGTTCTTCACGAACAGCTCCAGTATGGGTCCTTTCCACAGGGTACGGTCCTTCAGGAACAGACTGCTGCAGCGTGGGTCCCCCATGGGGTCACAACTGCTGCCAGCAAACCTGCTCCAGCATGGGTTTCTCTCTTCATGTGCCACAGGTCCTGTCAGGAGCCTGCTCCAGTATGGGCTTCCCACGCGGTCACAGCTTCCTTCAGGGCACATTCATCTGCTCTGGCTGGGGTTCTCCATGTGGAGTGTAGGTATCCAGAGTGGATATCTACTCCCCAATGGACATCCATGAGCTGCAGAAGGACAGCCTGCCTCACCATGTTCTTCACCATGGGCTGCAGGGGAATCTCTGCTCTGGTGCCTGGAGCCCCTCCTCCCCCTCCTTCTTCACTTACCTTGGTGTCTGCAGAGCTGTTTCTCTCACATATTCACACTCCTCTCCCAGCTGCTGCTGCACACTGGTTTTTACCACCTCTTAAATACGTTATCACAGAGGCACTACCAACATCGCTGATGGGCTCAGCAGGTCCATCTTGGAGTCAGCTGGAAAGAGCTCTATGGAACACGGTGGAAGCTGCTAGCAGCTTCTCACAGAAGCCACCCTTGTAGCCCCTCCTCTACTAAAACCTTGACACAAAAACCCAATACATCTAGTTTAAGAGCTATAAAAGTCTTGGCCTTCTAGTCATTAAAGTCTTCAGAAACTGCAGGTTTCAGGGTAGAAGGACTAGTCACTAGTCAGTACTAGTCAGTCTGTCATGAAATCACCAGAACTCACTGGTTTTAGCATTATCCCTACACCTGGTTAAATAGTTACCTATTTCTGTCTTTACATAAAAGGATGTTTTCTTCCTATCTCCAGGAAGAAAGTTTTACCTTGAGAGGATGGTATATTGTTGCAAATAATGTCACATTAGTCTATCCCTGATAATATTTTAGATTGTTTATTGGAATCTTTCAGATTATACTTCAGTCTGTCTCTGATCATCTTTCAGAATTTGGCAAATGAAGTTCTCTATTTTCAGTGACAAGGGCAGGAGTCATTTTGGTATTTTTTTGTTTGTTATCAGGTAAAATAAAGCAGCCTATTTTTATTTTGTAGACACTTCTGTCAGTTCCATCCTGCCCTAATAGGAAGATGAATTAGAGATGGATATCTTCCCCGAACCATCACCTCTCCAGCTCTCATTTCATTTTTCCTGTACACACTACTCCACAAAAAACAGTTCTGCATTAGAACATTGCACCTGAAAAGTAGAATTCCAAATTATTTTGTGATTTGCATGTTGTAACTAAATTTCATCTCTAGAAGTCACACACAAAAGTCAGATAACTTCTTCTGTATCAAATTTCAAAGCAGTTCAAAGTCACAGAATGCAAAGTTGCAAGTATTAGCAATCACACACACATAAAAATCCAGTATCAGAAAAATTTAAGCACACTGTTCCAAAAAAAAAAAAATTGACGTCAGCATTCAGGAGACTAAGACAGTAATTTCCCATTGACCAAAGCATCAGAAATCTTTGTATGACTTCTAGCAAGCAATGTGGATGTAATTGCCTCACCTTTTTTTCTCTACTCATAGAAAAAAAAAAACAAATTCCCACCTCATACAATCTATCTTGCATGGTGCAGCTCTGAAGATTTTAGCTACGGACTGAGTATCATTTAATTACTTCATCTGTTAGCCTTTATTTCTCTGAAATGCTCTACTGAGGCAGGTTTGCTTTCAAATACTCTTACTTATTCTTGAGTTGAATAACACATCAAAGAGTTTTCCCTAAGTGTTTCCATCCAGGGAGCATTTCTGATTTCCAGAAGTCTATAAAGCATATATTATAAGGATACTATATACCCAATTCCATAAATACATTTTGTTATATTTAAACTACAGCCACGGGACGTGCAAAATACATGCTCAGTGTTTGTTAAAATCTTGATATGTAGAGATGGAGAAGGTACACTCAACTCTTTGTCTAATCAATCTCACATGGTATTTTACAATCTACCTATATAGCACCACAAGTGCCAAGAACGTTCAATAGTTGTCTTATGTTGAATTTCATAGAAGCATAACATTAACTTCTAGTATTACTCCTGAAGCCCAAAGTGAGCATCTAATTGAATCTGTTCGATCTGAACAGGCACTCAAGGGATTTTTGAGTTGTTGGGCGTTTTTGAACTAAAGTAAAAAAGAACATGATCTACTGCTGTCCTCACGCCAAAGAGACAGAATCCTTTCCTTTTAAATAAGGTAAGAGAAAATAATAACGACATCATTGACATAACACTGATGGTATTACAAAATTATTATCAGACTGAATCTGAAAACCTGAATCCAGACTACTGCTAACATCGGGCTATCCAGCTTGTTGTTCATACTTCAAGTCATCCAGAGAGAACAAACCCACGAGAGCTATCTAAGATTTCCCTTTCCGCAGCTGCTTATTCCAGGAACTAAACATTATTTAAAACATAAGAATCTCATCTACTTTAAATTCAGAATTTTCAACATACCTACATGAAAGAATTAATGATTCCAGCTTTTATGAACTGAGATATTGTGCAAGACGTGCCAAAATATTCCAGATGTGATACCTGATAGGAAAGGGTGCTTAGCATTCTTTTTAATTAATCCTTGTAATCTCTGAGTATCCTCAGCCAGTTGATTTGGAAGTTAAATGTAGAAATCAGCGCACAGTGATTATACTTCAGAAAACACAAATTCAGCTTTTAATTTAGGTCACTTTATCTCTGCTTCCTTCCCGTGTACTCACTTTCAGAAGACTGGAACATAATGTGACGCAGCTTGACTCTTTTGGCAGTATCTCCTCAACAGAGGTTCAATGTTAAGACATTGGCAAGTTAGGGCTGATGTATACTGGTGGAGCATTGCAAGCATTAGTGTGCCTATCTGCTTGCCGTCAGAGCTATTAGTGCTCTGCTATTTATCAGGAAAAAGTTCATTCCTTTTCCTACTTACATATTGTTCCAATAATTAACTTCATAGTGACATCTCTATTCGCTTAATGGCCCTTTTTGAGCCAATTCCAAATATTCCTGCAATCATTAGCCCTTAGCCTCTGTTCCAGATTAGCATGTAAAAGACTTTCTGCAGCTTACCTGCTTTAACACTTTACTAGTCAAATGCATTATTTCTCCTGTTAACTGGCTTTTTAGCCCAGAAGTGGGTCAGCTGCATCTACCAACCTAAATCGGTTATATGCCAACATGCATGCACAGATGCAGGCGCATTTGTGTGTCTGACTTATTTGTGGAGCAAAGCGTTTTGGATAGCTAATTCAGGTCACTTTGAGAGCATGATCGTCTGCGGCAGGGATATAAGCAAATATCCAGAATGTCACTTTTCACAGCCTTCTCTTTTTAACTTTTTCTGACACATGCTTAAAGGAGTGATCAAGATACAAGTGCCTCTTTGAGGAGAAAACTAGTAAAATGACATAAGTGAGAAGAGGGAAAAGAGACATCAGATAATACATCAAATAGAAGCTGAAAAGCCACACAGACTCCAGCAGCACAAAGCCACATCAGTACATGGTCGCTCTACACTGAAATAAAGCAGCTTCAATAGAACCGTGACAGCATGAAGTAACAAAACTGAGTTTGCACAGTAATGATTTTATGATTTCCTTTCACTTCACTCAGGGACAGGAAAGAGCGCTCTCCAGCTTTTCAAAACTGACCACTCCACATCATCAAGAACTTGACATTTTTTCTCTAACAAATTCATTCAGTATCTCATTCTGACAGATATTCTCAGCTACATTTGTATTTTTTATCTTTATTTCTTTTCAACTCTCTTCATGGTTTTTTTTAATCTGACTGTAAAGTTGAAACTCATCTTCTTGCTGAAATGTGCTAAAACGTCACCAAAAAATGTATGTTCAGGCCAGCAGATGCACAAAAGTCTAATTCAAAGTTTTCCAAGTAAAGTCTTGAACATTACTTATTTTTCCTTAATTTTGAGATAATTGAGTTACAGTAGTTCAATACTTTTCCTTGGATTCATCTACCAGCTGTTTTGTTTTTTTATTTCCTGTGTTTTTACATATGATCATAAGTTACATCAACCTATAAAGGCCTTCAGTTACATATTACATGGCTTATCTGCATGTTCGTTTACAGTGGGGCAGCAGGGCCACAATTTAAGGAATAATATAGGGCCTAAAACACCCATGTACCACTGCTGAAACAATCCATCCCATTTCCATACCATGCCTTGGGACTTGTAACTGCTGGGAGTTGGCACAGTGAACCCACACACTGTAAGCTGTTTCCCTTGGCTTTTGTAGTGCTGCCTCTCTTCACTGGCAGTTTGCATTTCCAGGTGTCACTAGGTTCACACAATTACTCATCATTCTCACTAGCATGTCAGTATTACTCTTCAAGATATCCTTCCTACATTTCTAAAGCAAACTCTATGTTCTACATGTCTTACTCTTGATTTACTTATTGTCCTTATGAATTCTACATAATTAGTATCTCTGTGCTCACAGTGTGCTATGCGACCTATTTTCATAAAAGCTCTGGTGTTGAAACCAAAACGTGTTAAGAGTTGTCTCAAAACATATCTATAACGGTGTGCTGATTGTAACAATGGTTGAAATGCAATGCCCTGAGACCAGAAGAAAGATTTTACCAAAGGATCCCTGTCTGACAATTTAAGTTTATTTACTAAAGGCAATTAAGTTGAAGGTGTATTTTAGACAAAAGAAACTGCAGATTGTGGATACATGCATAGAACCAGTGCTGCTAAAGAACACTTCAGTAATTGCAATATAAAATCAACATCACACAGAGCAATCGGTTTCAATGAAAATAAAATGTTACTGAAATTCTAAAACATATACTCGGATCCTTAAAAAAACCCCAACTAACCATTAAAAAAAGTCCAAATCACCGAGAACCAGAAAAAAATAGCACAGCCTGTCACATCAGTTAGGTACCTCTCCTTTGAAATACTAGTCCAGTGGAATTCACGTCTCTTCTGCTCATAGGGAAGGTGTAGCCTTACCATCTATTTAAGGTTTACTGCATACTTTCTTCTATGTTCAATCAATTTTCTTCCAGCATTGAGACCAAGAGGTGAGAAAAGCATAGGGAGAAGCTTTTTCACGATTGCTCTGATAACAACAGTAGCCTTAAATCAGGCTGGCATTCAGGTAAGTGGGAAAAAATACGGTAACTCTAATCCCTGAGCTATGAACATAAATTAAAGAGGAGCTAGGGAGGAATAGATTTTTTTCTTACATCTTTTCTTTCTTTTTTTAATACTTCAGAGATTCATTTTAGAAATAGGCCCCCAAAGACTATGTTTGCAAGAGCATTTACTGTAGTTTTTAAGGATACTATAACTTGTCAAATAGGCACAGTAAAGCTAATTTCCTTTTAGCTCAAAGTCCTGCTTGCAGGGATCTTGGCAAAAGTTAGAGCTGCAATTTCTACACAAACAGTTTGTAGTTGATAGTCATCTGAGAGACATAATTTGGAGCAGGTACTTCCCTGCCACTTTCTGTTTGCAGGTGCTTAAGCCTTGTTGGTTTCAGTATGTTTAAAATGCTGGTGAAGTTTGCACAGTCTGCAACAGCTGAAATTTTAAGTGTTTCACTGAAACTCATTCCATACCCGTTATTGCCTGAAGGAGATTATTCAAGTTCAAATTTATTATACTTTAATGTTAAAACAGTTCCTACTCCTATTCTACTTTCGCCCAAACTGACTTACAAGATAATTTGCATCTAAGGATTTTACAAACAATATAGTAAGATTTTCATCTTCCTAAGTGGTTGTATTTACTGCTAATTGTGCTCAGCCTGTTTGGTATATTCTGTTTTTTTGATGTATGTGGTTGGTATTTGGTTTTCAGTGTTTTGGTCTTGCACGGCTGCAGTGGAAAACTGTGATTTGCACATTGAGTGTTAGCTTTCTAAAAAAAGTAAAGATGAAGAGTCTAATTGCTTCACCATTGTAATTGAGACCTTCTGGTAGGCAGGGATATCTCTTAATCTCATAGTTCATTGTAAATAAGTAAGGGGTTTTGTTTGTTTGTTTGTTCTTCCCAGTCTGTTAATATGTGTAATAAAGAGGATTAGTTTTAAAATTTTTTTTTTGGCCAGTCTGAAATGACAAGTGAATAAAAAATCTCATCAGAAAATGGATGAAGGAAAATCCACATTCCTATATGACTAGATTTAAGCCTACACGGACATTGATTCAGACAGGCAAACACTGAATGACAGAAACTAAGGTGTAACTATACTGCAGTTTGCAACTGTATAATCATATACGTGCCTTATGGAATGAGTACAGATGATGAACACAGCTGAAAAGCTGGTCTGTATGTCTCCTGAAGTTTCCCTCCTCTCTTCTTCTTTGAGCAAAATTTAAAGCCCGCTACCTAGTTACCCAATATTTTCCTCTGTTGTTTCTTTCTTGGTTCATAAGCCTACTATTGAATCCCTTACTTCTTAGTGCTAGTCCTTTGCCATTCAGCTGAAATGCACTGCATACTGCATAGAAAGACTTCCTTATTGATATTATGCTTGAGCAACCTTAAATTATTGTTTCCTTATATTTAGTAAGTTCAGATGGGCATTACACAATTTAAAGAGGGGTGTTTTTTGCTTAATCTTTAACTGATAGATGAAGACCATCATTACTGAATTTATCCAGTCAAGCACAGTGTATTTCCTTGCTAACAATTCTTGTACAATTTCCTTGCTCACAATTCTCAGACACGTTCGCAATCTAGTATTGTTTGTCACACTCTGAGGAAGAATCCTTGTCATCCAGCACAGTACCTACCTCTCTCAACTGTATCACTGACTAGATTAGATACAACAGCACTAACGTAACCCATTCAGAGCAACCCAGGAAACTTCTTCCTTTCCCACTTAATTCCATACCATTTAGCTTTCTGAAGTTTTTCTCATCCCATTGTAAATCTGGCAGTTATAGGACTTCATGACAGTAAACACTGATGTCAGTCCTGTCATCCCTCGAGGGAGATACAGCTCTGATCTCACCAGCCCATTGTAGCCATATAACCACATCACTAAGGAAAAAGAGGGCAAATCTTCTTTTTAATCAGGTTCTTGCTGCCAACAAATGGAGAAAAACATCTCTAACTCACTTGCTTACTGATGAACTTTTATGAGCACCCCATTCCTCTTTAGAAATTTAGAGTCCAGCATGACGTGAAATTCCATATCCTTACTGAAATCTGACCATTACTTTTATTACACAAAGTACCATTATATTATAAAGATTACACTAGTATATTGATTCAGGAGGAACTCCACGCTCCCTTCTCATCCTTCATAAGCGCTGGTCACACTTGAGATGACAACGTATCCCATCTGCGACATCTGCAGTCAGTAATCTGCACAGACTGCCTCGATGAGGTGACACTACCAGGCAAATGCCCCAGTAGTACTGTGGCTGGCAAAGAATTCCCTACCTGCTTTCCACCTTGAAAATTAGTTGTTTAATTTGCATCATGACGGAGATGGAATTTGTCCAGTGTTCACTCCAACCCTGTTCTTGCGTATTTGCTTCTGCACCGACTCCTCAAAGTTGACATCTTCTTTCCTTGTTTTTCTTCCTCCTCCTCAAGATGTGGTCTGACTAGTGAGCCCAGCCCTACTCCCAGGATGATAACCGGAGGTCTGACATCCAAACAGATTAAGAGCCAGAACCACGCTTGACTGCTCTGTAGGAAGCAGATCAGAGACCTAGCACTGCACTTCACCAGGACCCCAATTCCTGCTTGTAACTGTAGCCAAGTCAATGAATGATGAGTAACACACCTAAGCAGTTGTGAATCAATGCCATCATTTATCGAGGCTCTGTAGGGGTAAGGAGTGGACGTTGGCTCCTCTGGCAGTGTCATTCTGGAAATCAGAGCCTTGTAACTTTAAAAACTTGACCAATTTCCTTCCCCACAGATACCTCTCCCCATACTATCTCAGTGTCCTATTGGTTTCAGCCCTTCTATTGACTGCAAATCTCTAGCCATAATGCGACGTTTGACCTCTTCATGTTACACTATGTAAGACTGCCTCAAAGCCTGCTAATAGAGATACATGCGTGTCTGGTTTTGACGGCAAATTTTTAAACGACTTTTGTGAACACTCCTTCCAGCACATTTTGGTGTTGTCTTCTATTCTCCTGGCTGTTATCCCTTCCAAACTCTAGGCAACTGCCTTTCACCCCAACTCTCCCACATGGCTGGCTGTTCACTTTTTATCTTCCTGGTGGTTGTCATCCTGCCAGCCCCCAGGGAAAGATCTGAAACTGAGCCCTAAATGCATTTGCTCAGGACCTTATTCCCCACACGGCATCTTGATTTCCTGTTTATTTTCCAGACTACTAGTTGGGGCAGCAAAGAGCACCTTCTCGCCCTGAGGATGAATAGTTTGACTGCTTGATAGATGGTCATTCCAGTAAAGTTCTGGGAGCACGGTGGAGGCGCATTCGGTTGGTCATACACCATGCAATTTTACTGTGCTAAATTCTACAGTTATTGTTAATGGAAATTGCAAGAATCTCATCTAAAATGGCATTGGAAGAATATCTTTCTGGTATCCTGGTCAGGTGAATCTCATTTGCTGTGCTGATCAAGTCAGAAAGATTTGCGAGTCTTACTCCCAAGGTCTTATAGATTCAAATGAGACTGGTAATACTGATGGTCTTGATCTCCACACTCCTCAGGGCATCTTGTGACAGCTACTTTGACAGCGCTGACCCTGGCATTAACCCCAGTGAAACACTGCCACATACCAGCAGTTTGCTCATCCTTATACAAGTATCACTACAGAGGGTTATGTCTGCAAGGTCTCCTGAAGAAATAAGGAGTAGCATTAGTAGCCATGCAGCACACATATGGCGCCTCAGAGCAGCTGGGAAAACACTGCTCCAGTTTTCTTGATGGAAAGCACTTTCCCTGTGCCAACTGCATTTTGTAAAACAGTTCAAAGCCTTTTACCAGCTTTCAGGGAGCTGTTTGCCACAGGGAAATCCTTGTGAAAGGAGTGGGCAGGCAGGCACCCAAACACAGAAGTCATAAGATACCTAGCTACATCTCCCCATCTTCCAGCTTCTTCACAGAGTGCTAGGAATAACTGCTGAGAGTGAAAATTACTTAAGGTATCTGGATACAAGTAAGCCTCCTACAACCACAGGATGGTCAGTTCACATCATCAGATAAATTGACCATCAGCCTTATAAACATGCATTCTCTAGAAATGGTATTGCTAAGTCAGTCTCTTCCTGCCATCCACTTTTTTTTACTATGCCCCATTGAAATCTCACTTCTTCTTGGCCCCCATTTCTTCTCTGTTGTCAAACATCTTCTAATCCAGTATCTTGCCCAGTCTGTATTCATACTGATAACTTCAGGTCTAACGTTCAAGTAAATTAAACCCCTTGCTAGATCCAAAAGGTCAGTTGATTAGCATCTAAGAGCCCTCATTCAACTTCTCCTCCAAGGGCAGCCATCCTATCTTCAATCGTCTACTAGGTCCTATCAAACGCTGCAGCTGAACTCCAGGTAGTGGCACTATCTGTCCAATTTATTTTCCTAATTATCATAATTCTCCTTCAGACTTACAACCACAGAACCATAGAACAGCCCAGGTCAGAAGGGACCTCAAAAGATCATCTGGTCCAACCTTTTGTAGGAAAGAGAGCCTAGAAAGAAAGGAAGAATTTAAGAAAGAAAGAAGAATGTTTTGTATATCCATATGTATGAAGCCATCATACAGAGGATACGGAAAATCTGAATCATAGTCAAAATATTTTCTTACGTCCACTCAATATAAAAATATCTCTAGTTGGGCAGCCACGTATCATTTTCTTTTCCCAGCTTAGAACAACAGCATCATATGACAACTGCTCCCTCAAAGAGTGAAATAACTAGAAGAATATAGGATTATCCACAGGAATCATATGTTCTTTAAGTGCCCTTAGTTAGTATTTTCCCATTCAGGAAGAGGAACCATATTACATATTCTGAATCCTTGCTGAACATAAAGGAAAACTGTAAGTCACAGGTTTCCCTCAAAATAAAAGAATACACCCCATGATAATAAAATATCGCTTTAAAACACTGCAGTGAGACCAGCATCCTTATTGAACAACGTATTAAAATTCCTCTTTTCTCTGAAAATATTAAATAATATGAGCAAAAAAGGAGAAAATACTGTCGAGTCCTATACATCAACAGATATAGGCTCCAAGAGATTCAGGGAGTAAATTCCTTGGAAAGCAAGCTTTTCCTCCTTACCCTCAAATAATAATTATTAAAAAAAGATAGCTTGCCACCAACTTATCCTTTCTTAACCAGGGGAACTAAATTCAGCTGTCACTGCACCACATGGGAAGCCCTGAAACCAGGCCCTAAATCATATCGCGTTCCATAGGTCAAGATTGGCACCTTAACCTCTATCCAAAATCTAACTGGCAGTCAGTGAAAGCTACACAGCATTACATGAAGTAGACCTTAGAAACTGGCCTTCTGCATTCACTACTAGTTCGATTTCCCAGACAGTGCCAAGATGTTATCTAACCACTTTGTACAAAGAAAAGAGAAAGGTGCTACAAGTATATTCAACTGAATTCTTACAGTATGAAAGCAGCTACTTTCCCTCAGTACCCCACAGATTATATAGTGTATATTAATACATTTATTTCAAAAAATGTCTCGTTCTAATGCTTAAAAATTGTGGTCAGGAGGTCAAGTAGCATCCTTTCCTGCTAGAACAACAACTAATAGGAGTAAAAATGGACTAATCCAGCTCCTACATTTATTCAATTCAATGTAATCCTTCTCTTAAATGTTCATATGAAGTGAAAAAATAGATCTTAGTATGGAAACTTAGTTAATATAACACTAATTGTCTAAGAAAAGGAATAATATCTCACTTTGAACCATATTTTCTCTGGAAAATTAGCATGAACAAAAGTGTGTATTTGTCCTTGAAATGAAACAATAGGACTGAAAATCAAAGTAATAGGAAGCCTTCTTTACAACATAAATTTTAGAGAAGTGCTCTTCAACAGACAGATTATGTCAACGTCTACACTAGAAGAGAAATGAGCGTAAAATGAACCTCATTCTCCCTTTAGCACTATTAGTATAAGAGTTGTAATTCACGTAAGCTACAATATGAACACCATAAGGGAATGGTATGGCAAATCTGCAAAAGCTTTTGTAATGGATGAGCATGCCCGATAGCCACGTTTAGCCTTTGAGTGCTGCCAACTACCTAGAGAGTTAGACGGAGAGGTACGCAAGAGCCATGCTGGGAACATGATTATGCTGTATACTGACATTTCATGTGTCTCCTGATCTGCTTCTGCGCTCCTCCTAGACAACTCCATTGGGTCACACCTTATCCCAACGTGCATCGTTGCATGAAAACTGTATGCTTCTTGTTTCTTTTACCACTGGTAAATGTATAAAAAGTAGATTCATGCAGATGAACAGACAAAACATAACAAAACTTAATGGATGATATTTCAGAGCTCTATGCGTGCAAACGCGCATTCACTTTGAAGAACACAGGTACTGGCTAGTACAGAGAGCATTACAGATTTGTGTGTCTGATTTGGCCAGTCCCAAGTATCTTGTCTTTATACTGATAATGTCTTTTACATCTTGTTTAGTTAAATAAGAATACAAATTGTCTACAAAGTGTTTGGGTCTGTGAAATAGGCCTGAATTTCTGTTAGTTACCAGAAGTGTTTCTCAACTCTGAAAATGTCAGATTACTTCGACTGCTTTGAGGCAAATACCCTTTTTTTGCTAAGAAAAGGTGAATCAAGGTTGTACAACTCCTATCCAGACAAAAATATGGTGTTTTCGTAATCCACTCATCGTTCTGTGATCTCAAAAACAGTCAACACACAGTCTCATAACTACAGTGTTCCAAGGACCTGCAACCTCTTAAATTCATTGCAATAACTGTGTTGAGAGATAATGCCATTGTTTCAAAGAGAACAAAAATTCTCCAGATTTTGGAAAAGGAATGATATCCAATTGACATAACTCAGGAAATGAAAGCCAACAGAACATAATTTTCTGACATAATAATTGGTTAGGGCAAGCACTAATCTTCTAAAGCATCTATAATAACAATCTATAATAACCACTTGAGGGCACCTCTTTATTTTAAGGTCCTTTTAAAAGAGAACAGCTTTCAGAAGCAACTTAGGAAGAGATTTTGGTGCTGAAAATATTCAAAGGAAAGACTGCCACCTACTGAATCTTTCTGTTCCTGTTCCTCTAAGTCCTTTGAACGTTTCCCATCCTTTAAGCACTGGAAAGTCCAATCTTTTCTTTGCTAAACTTATTCATTGGGAAGGACACCACCACCAACAACAGAAAAAAAGAATTTATTATTTTTTTTATCCTATTGAAACTTCTGTGAACAATTCAAAAATAAATATTGGACATGTGATCTTGGTTTTAATCAGTTTCTCTTTCATGATTAAAAAATACCACTTCAGGATGTAGATACATTATGTCCTAAATATATGTATTCTTAGTTACATGAAGCTGAAAAAGTCTTCCAAAACCATAGCACTTCTACAGTAACTTCAAAGACTACCTTACAAACAACTCATTCAGTATCTGTATTTGTTTTCCTTGATTTAGTTTTCAAATTAGCCCAAGGCCATTTTTCAGATAGTGGCTTGGCATATTCTTCCCCTTGCATTCTTAAAAAACCAAACCACAGTTCCAATACAAATTACACCATCATGGCTCCTCAGAAGTAGAGACAACAGCGAGTCCATCAGAAGAAAAACACACTAGATTAGATTGGCTTTCACCATTACATAAACAGTGTTTATCACAGGAGATTAAAAATGAAAGTACAAAACACATGGTATGTTTGTAAGGTGTTAGGTAATACTCCCAATATAGAGATTACTGCTCATTTGTCAGTATTATAGGTGCAGTTATAGATAGTATCCAGACATGTTACTGGGTTGAATGAATATACCTTGACCTACCAGATTGGAGAAGCTTTTTCTTTTGGTTTGTTAGCCCTCAGGTGGATATAATGAAATACTTAGATCTCCATGAATCACAATCATTTATTCATTATCTAACAAATAACCAAAAAGCTATAAAATTGCTTGAAATTGTTTCACATTAAATTCTATAAAAACATTTTCAGGGAAAAGACAGGATTTGTCCCAAGAAATTTGTAATGCAGGCTCTTTGCTTCCACCCTCTGTTTTATATCATCTCTGATAATCCATATTTAAAAGAAAAAGTAAATGTTTCTTTTACTGCCTAATCTGAACCGAAACATTATGAAGCTTTTCTTAGAATCTTTCATTTGCTTCTACTAGTGCCTAGACAACTTGGATTAAATTAAATAATTTAAAGCACTGTCTTCAGTCAAAGCACATTCAATAGCTCTTTTGTTACTCCCTCTTTCTCTAGCTTGCACTACAGACATTAATGAGAAGACCACAGAGTAGGTTTCATAGCTGAGGAATAACTAACATTACTTCTTTTCTACTTTTTTTTCACCTTGCACTTATGCTTGTCATAAATGCATAGCTCCCTTACTTAAATACAGGCTATAGGAGACAATGTTTATACAGAATAAAAGCTATCATCTTTTCCTACAGAGATTGCATCTCATGAATAGATCTGTTAAACAATTTTCACATTTGTGATTATGACAACTTTCTCATCAAATATTAAAAAGTGGCAAGGAAAGGGTAGACAGTATGCCCAAAGAAATTTGTGAGCATGGATAAGAATGGAAGATCAGAGAAGGCAACCCTCCACATAATTTCTAGAGTCAGTGATAGTCTAGCAGCATTTACACTAGATGCATTTACTGAAGAAGAGCTTTAAACTGTAATTACCCTTTCAGTGATGACTGTGGAGATGCTAGTCAAGGTCAAAAGAACAATAAATTTATTACTTGAGAGATGTGATCTGATAGCTAGGAATTGTTTCTGATAATCCAAGAAGTCCCTCCTGCTAATTTGTTCCCAAAAACTACGCCTTCAGAGTCAGTGAAAGCTAGAGGTTTACTGTGAGGCAATCGAATCAACACATAGATACCGTCATATGCTCCTTTCTCGTGTTTCCACAGGATTCATCAGGAGCAAGACCTTGCAATTTAGTAGCTCTGAAAGTAGTAAGGGATGCTGTACATGAAATGAAGAAATCAACCCGCACAAAAATTATGATTTAATAAGCTAATAATATTTCACAGATACTATTTTGCCTCATGGACCAATATACCCTAAATGTATCTTATAAATACTTCTTTTTTTTTAGGGGCTGGGGTAGCTTTCCCTTAATTTTAGAGTCCTTCCCCTCAGAGCAGCACAGTCCATCTAAGAGTTTTGAAAACACGGAAAAAAAGGAAATTCTGAGTGTTCCGATAGAGATGGACTTGCAAGTTTTTCAGTTTGAGTTAATTTTTCTACATAAGAAGACATCCTCTGAGTTTGTACTTTATCACAGACCTACATATTGCAGAATACAATGATTTTGAACTGAAGTACATTACTGTAGCTTTGTTTACACAAAACTGTATTAATAAGGACTACTTTCTCCAGATTCCTGATCAGGCAGCATGTATTAAGTTGCAGAGAATCATTTTGTGATTCCTGCATCAGAAATATTCGGTGAAATATTCTGAAAATAATTTCTGTGCTTACCTAGCTTTCTCTTCTTATCAGTCATTTTCTTCCATTGCTCTCTTTACAGGAGAGTTCTTGAAGTTCAGGCCAGCTGCAGATCTATGTTCAGCTCACCTAGACGCAGATAATTCCACCCAAGCACTGGAACTGACTGCGTTGGATAGATCTCTTCTGACTACACTGGAAACATAGACTTTCAACCTATTTAAATCTGGAGGTGAATCCCATGCCTATTATCTTTTCTTTAGCTGGCTCGTAACAGGTTTTATACCGGCAGGGTGCAGGACAGGTAAGGAGGGAAAGGAAAGGGTCTCACTGGCAACTTGTTAGTCACCATGAAGATCACTAGACTTAGTTAAACTTTTTCAAAAAGCTAGCATATTAGTATATATTCTCTGTCATTACAACATATGTTGCTTAATTTGAAAAATCTAAAATATCATAAATATCAGGTGTCCCTGATATGGCATTGCAATACCGTGCATGACTTGTAGATAGAGAATGTGGGTCCTTTAATTGATAGATCCTATATGCTTCTACATGAGTACAATAATATATCATCAACAAATCCAACAACTCTGACATAAAATGGAAAATGGAAAAAAAAACCCCATAGTAAACGCTATACACATGTACATGACCAACTCATGAATATGGCTCTAGTCTTATCACACTCTATATCTAAAGTGGACTAAGCAAAGTACATACTTTGTATTGCACCTAGCAAATGCTTTGTTCATGAGGTCAGAGCTGGTATCAGGACACTGGCTGATAAGAGCTGGAAAGTGTTAAAAGCTGGAAAGGGATTTACCACCGTATACTCGGAGAGAAGGTAATCATCTTTAGAGAGCGATATACTGAAAGGCAGAATCAAATCAGATAGAAAACCCAGTCAACAAAGATACTCAGTCACCGCAAACCAAGTCGTATAGTGTTTCCCATCCGGCAACCTCCTGCCTAGCAGAGATTGCATGCCTGACTTAAATGAACAGGTTCTTCGTGGACTGTAGAAAGACGCTTTCTGTATCTTAAGCCTTGCATGTAGAAAAAGGTAAGAGGAAGGTATAGCATTCTTACTCTGCTCTTGGATTTAGGGGCCACAAGCAAGGTAAGATTAAAGTTGAATTATAGAAGTTGCAGATAAAACCTGGGAGGAATCAAGTTTAGATCCCATCTCTGCCTAAACTAGAAATCAGACTTCGAGTTTACATAACTCTCCTGACAGATTAATGGTCTAACCACCAAACTGTTAGTTCACTCTGACCATTTTCCCCTAAAATACTCTCATATTGTTTAAAACGTTTCATATCTGACCTATGGGGTCTGACAGATAGTAAGTATTTTTTAGTCACATTACCTATCTGGAAGACCTGAATTTCAGTTCTTGCTACAAGCAATACTTGAGTGTTTTATCCAATGGAGATTAAATTTAGCACTACAACACTAAGGAAGTATTACCCAGAATATCCTGCTATGCAGGCAACCATTTAGGATATCAGTGATCAAGTTCAGCCACTTGTTCCACAGCACTTGCTCCTTTGCCAGTGCAGAAGGGACATGAAATGTTCATTCCATATTTGTGCCTGAAGAGCAACATGAAGGAATTCATCATCTGCCTCTCCTGAATGTTTGTGTCTGGGTGAGTCACGCTCTCCTTAAGGGGCATGCAACAGCAACGAACTGAAACACGGGAGGTTCTGTCTGATCATCAGGAAACGCTGTTTTACTGCATGGGTGACTGAGCCCTGGCACAGGTTGCCCACGAGGTTGTGGAGTCTCCATCCTCGTCGATATTCAAAAGCCATCTGGACGCAGCTGTAGCTCACCCTGCCTGAGCAGGGGGGTTGGAATCCATGACCTCCAGAGGTCCCTTCCAAACGTAATGTTCTATGATTCATTACTACTGAATTTGCTTTCTCTACAGTTTAGGTGAAGTGGAATGTCTGCTTTGGGAATTTTGACGCTAGGCTTCAGTGGCTGGAACACAAGCCTCAAGACATTTTGCTACTTCCAAACTATCACCACTAGATTAATGTTTTGAAAAATCTTAGAAATATGTGATGTTGCATTAAGGAGTTTAATGTGACTGATATCCATAGAGTTTGTAGTGGATTTATCCCAAAATGAATTACAAAGAAATCAGAAATATTTATTAGCCTTCATTCTACACAACCAAAGTACATATGAGGAAATATAGAAGGGGTGGATGGAGATAAGAGAAATGGAAATTTTACTTCAAGGATTCTTTCTGAGATGTAACACAAATCAAAATGACAATTAAACATATTGCAATGATCAGAGTAATGATGTCCCCATTATATTTCTCTATTCTATATTTCTCTGCTCTGACCTGCTCAGTCCAGGAGAGAGATTTATGTTTGATGACAGCAGTAAGTGCTAGTGACATCATTTCTGTATTAGAAAATACCTTAAAGTTACAATGGGGAATTAAAATGATTTTTCAAGCCAGATTATTGTAAGGAATGGAGACAGTACTGCTTTGGTCATTCCCCAGACAGTGAAAGGGCATGGCACTTCCAGGGCCATGAAAGGCTGCTGCAGACTGTCTCAGAAATCCTATCCCATACAAGTTAACTGGTAGAAGCTGGAATTACCAAGAATTGAATGGAAATGCTTGCTGTTGTTTTCCATCCCCTTTGTGTTACAAGACACAAAAATTATCTCTGAAACTTGAGGATACATGATATGAGTGCAGGAGAGTGACAATGTCATTGATGTTCAATGTTCCACCAGTTACTTGCCTTGCTGAAGCTTCTCTCCTTTTCTTGCTTGCTTGCTTTCCCTTCTTCCTCCTTTTATTGTGTTCTTTCTTTCTTCCTTTCTTTCCATGCACCTTGATTACTTAAAGGATATGCAAAATCACTGCATCGAGCACTAAATGATGCATGAAAAAGAAACGGAAATACACTTGCCCTCTGTGTGGTGCTATGCAATCACTGCTCTGCTGCCAGGCACTGCTTCATATATGTATCTGCAATATTATGCAGGAAAAATTCGGAGGCCCTCAAGACTCATGTAGAAAGAAAATAGCTGTAACTATTTTCTCCTCTGTCACAAGCAGCCAGTCTAAGCTCACTCTGAAGTGTTCCAAGCAACACAGGAGTGTAAGACAAAAATGCTCTTCACTTTTGTGGGAAGAGAGTAAGTACACGAATCCAAGAGAATCTTCTTGCAGGTGAGAAGGCAGAGCTACTTTTTACTTCCTGGATAAACACCCTGAAAATTATTTTCATGCTTGTCTTCTGAAATTTCTTCAATTTCTAACCAATACTAGAAACATCACGCTTGCTCACAACTTAACCTAAACAATGGCACAGACAAATTGTTTGGCTAGTCTGCGAACAGCGCGCTTTTAAACATTCCTCTGTTGTTAGACCCATCCGTGGCTGGCTGATCCCTTTGACAAGCATAAACTAAAAAAAGACTCAGACTATTTTTTCTTTCCTTTTTCTTTTTTTTTTTTCAGAAATGCTATTAGTGTACCAGCATTTACTAGTCTTGATTCCGACTGCAGTCAGTACTATGTAATTATAGATTATTACAGCTCTAATGACTTCTATAAATTCTCTAACAGACGTGGAAATCTAGCTTTAGCCCTGTCTTCTTTAGTTTAATGTGATGGAACCTCCTGTGCTGAGAAAATCAAATTTAATGCAGGACAGTAAGAATCATGACTAAATATTTAAAGTTTATGCATGAGACAGCAAAACACACCCTATTGAATGGAAAACTGAAAATTTTATCTCCTGATTCAAACAATATAATTTCAAACCCAGTGTTTGTTTGCTTTTTAGCATTCACCAGGACACGGTCTACTTTTAAAAACACGCTCATTCTGTGCTTCTTGCTTTAGCTTCAACCTGAAGCACAAAATACCAGAGGTGTACATTTCTCGTTTGCTGACTAGACCAACAGAAGCAGAATGCATTAGTAATCTGGTGATATTCCCACGGCAATTGGCAGGTCTGAAAGGCTTTTGATAAACTTTGGCAATGGGCTTCCCAAAGACATAAATTAATAAACACAACCTTTAGAAGCTCAACTGTATCTCAAATACGCAACATCCATTACATGTACTTGATAAATTAACAGTCAATTTGTAACAAGCACTTAGAGAACGAGAATAATGTATGTGTGGGGAAAACCAACATACTCTGTAAAGGTAGAGAAAGCACAGAAATAACCTGTCTGGGGTGATATTCAGATAGCTGTTGGGATTTGTGTCCACACAGTGTGTCGTGAAATCTAAAACCATGGTGAGTGTTTTTGTCATCTCTTTCAGGAAGAAAAACCAACAATAATCAGGTAATGTATTTTTATCATGATGTAAGAAGGATTGGCGGGGGCAGGGGGGTGCGTGGTTGGTTGATTGTTGCTGTTCCTGTTGTTGTTTTTCCCCAGAATTACCTCTTAAAACAAATGCTGAAAGTTCAGTACATTCATAAAGAATCTGCCTGTGTAGCATAGCTTATATTTCTGAAGGTCTGGCCAGGAATTCCTTTGAACATGTAACAGAGTATTCATTTCTGGAATTATAAGTACACTGGAAAATCTTTCTAGGAGAAAAAGAAAACAACGGTCCATAAAGCTCCTCTTGCTATGTGAAAATAAAAGCATCTGGTAGTATAATGAGCATCTTGTTGACTCAGTGCAGTTGATCATCTCTGTTCTCGCAAGCACATGCACTCCAATCAATGCAAATTGTTGCAGGAAGTACCTGGGGACACAATGATAATTTGTCCACTCAGAATGTGTATTTTATTCAATAAAAGGTGAATGTTACGAGAAAATACTGGAACCCTAGCCAGCAACTGTGTATAAAAGAAATCCAGATTTTAAATAACTTTGAAAGTAGGAATAATGGATATCTTCACAACTATTTCTATTGACAGAAAATTGAGAAACTGAGTTTTAAATGTTTTAAAAAAAGCAAACAAATGAATGGAAAAGTAAATGAATGAAGGACATAAATCAGATGAGTCACCTTTACCCCAAACCTTGGAACTCTGTACAGAAAGTTGTAGCTGTGGGATTAGATGAACATCCTTATCAACTTATAAGTAGTTTACCTTTTTCTTCTTCTAATTTGGTGTAACTAGGTAACAGCTGCTTGTGTTTGCAATTTAAATATATCTCTGGTCTGAACAGTGATTAAAATTGTGTAATATAATTATAATTTTCTTACCAATTATTTCCAGGTCAAAAACTCTCAGGTTTAAACTAGAAGTATGGCTTTTTGAATTGCTAGATCTGCATATACATTCCTAAACCTGAGAGTCAAACTGTTCCTCTCCTCCATATCTCCCTAACCTATTTTTTTCCTTTCCTTACTTAATCATCTTCTGCAGGTTTTGTAACAGTATCTTATCCAGAAGTTAATTTCAGTGGCCTAGAATAGAACCTCGCAGTTTTGCCTGAACTATATTGAATCCATAGTGCCACTAGAAGAGAAAAGCAGTCAGTTATCTCAGCAAAGTCAGCAGAGGTGACATACATAAATGCAAAGGACAGGCTTGTTGTAGAAGATTCACTCTTTGTACAGCAACTAAGGAAGATTAAAATATTTCCCTAGAAAAACGTCCAATACAAACATCCCTGCTAAACACAAGCAAAACATGGTTGCTCGTATGTTCTCAGGGAAGGGAAAAAAAAAAAGAGAGAGCAAGCTTATTAGAAAAAATTACTACTGTTACTGTCTTCATCCATGTCAATGTGGTATTTCTAGTAGCAGATGACTGACAAACCTAGGAGGTAAATGCATGTAGATAGGAGATTTTAAGCGTGCACAACAAACACTATTTGATCCAACATGTAAGAGTAAGATCAAACTGATCTGGCTTAAAGATTTCTGGAAAAGCTACACACTACTGAAATTCCTCTGCTATCTAAGAAGTCCTTCCTTACAGCAGGAGATCCGAGCCAGAGCAGTCCATAAGCAACACGGACCAGTTTGACACATTGCTGAGCATGAGCTGCGCTTACCAAGAAAAAAACACCTTTGTTTATTTTCTGATCCTCTAACTTATCTGCACAAGGACATGAAATGCTGCTATTTGGAACAAAAGATACAAAGCGGCAACGGTTTTAAACTAAAAGAAGGTAGATTTACATAGGATGTAAGGATTAAATTTTTTACTGTGAGAGTGGTGAGACGCTGGGACAGGTTGCCGAGACAAGTTGTGGACGCCTCCTCCCTGGAAGTGTTCAAGGTCAGGCTGGACGGGGCTTTGAGGAACCTGGTCTAGTGGAAGGTGTCGCTGCCCATGGCGGGGGGATTGGAACGACATGATTTTTGAAGGCTCGTTCCAACCCAAACCATCTTAAGATTCTATGATAAAGTTGAGTTTATTAGGGTCTTACCTTTTCCCCAAATGTTGTCTCTGCAAACGCTATGTGTATATATTGATTTTTATATACTTCCGATTTTACCATCTACATATACCCACATTTTTCTTCACATATATGCTAATGTTGACTCAGAATGCAGAGAAAGTTAAGCATACACTTTGCTGGATCCTAGCTGTAACTCTTTTAGACGACTACATGAAAATAAGCCTTTCTGCTAGAGAAATTCTTCAATCAACAGAGGTCAAAAATATTACTCTTGCCAGCTCTCAAAGTGGAGTTCTTACCTACAGTTGTAATAGAATGTTTCATGTTTATAGGTTTAGGCCCTAATGGCCATGAAGATGACAACTGTGATGCAGAAAAGGGTCCTCTTAAGATGTTTACCAAGCTATGGGGATCCTATCCTAGAAAAGCTGCCTTTCTGTACAGATGCGTGTGGTCCACCGGCTCCTCCGTACATTTATGAAGTCTCATTCGTTAATTCAAGCTGTAGAAATTGCACTGAAAGCCTGATGTCCCCACATTAGTAATCATATTTGCTCTGCATAAAACCACATCAAAGAAGGCGTTTTAATATGTTGAAACCAAAACTAGCCATAGTATTTCAGACAGGAAAATGTAAACAAATGCTGAAACTGAAGTTTTATCTGATGGAAGATAGTACAATATTTGCAATTGAGGTGTTCGGGTACAGAAAGGTACATATTTTTCATAAGGGAAATAATTAGAAAGCTCAAAACAAATAGCAAGCTGATTAGAAAAGTGGCGAGAGAGGGAAACAAACCACAAAAACAAAGCAACACATGCACAACATCTATGTAAATAATAAAAGCTGCATTATCTCCTGGAAAATCAGTCTATAAATGTTTGCATTTGGGGGAGGCTAACTCCCGCCTTATCTAAGCATCTCCTGAAAATCATGCTGTAACTGTCTGTGCTCAGCACTGGGAAAAGGATCTCTGTGTTTTTGTTTTCATGTGATCTGTGTAACCTACAGTAGCTTGGAGAATCCACCTTCCTTTCTAAAATTCCTAAATGTTGGAGGCAAGTATTATCTTAGTAGTGTGGGGAACAAGTGCCTGCTATTATTTGCACTATTTCTATGAAATTAATACCTATCAGTACCTAGGAGTGCTAGCTACATTCTTTTGGTATTTTCTAGGAAGACATGAGATATCCTCTTTGCTCCCAGAGACCTATTTAAAATACACAGAGCGGTCAAAGAACAGGACAACATTACTTAAGTCCTGATAAACTGTATGTTCCAGTTGAAGTACTGCTCTAGAGCAAGGCCATTAGCAAAAGACGTCTCCCTATTTCCAAATCTTTGCATCATCAATTTCATGATACTTCAGCTAGGCATGTACGATTGCTTTGCTTTATATGCTTACAGCCTGTAATATTTCACACTGGATGCTTTGAAGCCATTAGCATAAATACCCAAGAATGGGAATAATAGAGAGATTTCTTTTAAAATGAATAGACATTTAGGAAAAGATTATGAAATAGCATACTTTAACACCATTTGCAAACTGCCTTTTTAAAATTACAAGATTGCATGCCTTTTTAAGAAAGGTGAGGCTGAAGCCCCATGTTGTCCATGAAACACTGCAGATGTTTTAAATCAGTTGCTAAATATTGATCATATTTTATATGAACTTGTATTTAAGATAGGAAAAATATGCATATTCCTGGACAGAAACACTGCTAAGCAGAAGTATAATAAAGCTGGAAGCAAGGAAGCATCATGATTCATTATTATTTTAGTGTATGTTACTATAACTTCTCTGCTACAGCATAGATATTTTGACCTGTTCTGCTTTTTCACTATAAATTTTCATTGATAACTCAGCTGTAAACATATGCTGTATAATAAAAATACTACAGAGGTCATTGTTAAGACTCCTTGCATTTTTCTTGTTTGAAATTTTAAACGAGCATATTTGAATGTTTGAGCGTTTCAACTGAAGCTGTTTAATTTTTGAAATAATAACTTTTCCTATTTTCAAAAAATACCAAGAGCAAAACAACAGTACAAAACCACACATAAAAACACCTTCTTTCTTCAAATATTATTATTCACATTATTAGTGCGTAAGGTTCTTCTCCATCATGACAGGCTCTATACAAAGAGTTTGTCCTCATCCTCAGATACCTTTCACTCTACGCATTACCAATTTAGGTCTAAATGAAAGAAACCTAACTTCCAGTGAATTTCAATTAAGCTGTTTTGGGAAAACAGCCTGCAATTACAAAAACAAACCAACCTGTAGAACTCTGCCATACTGTTGCATTGTTTGCAGCCCAGTTAAATTATTGGGAGGAAGGAACAGCTATCTTTTTGTTTCTGATTTTTTTTTTCTTTTACCATTAATGCAAGCTAAACAGAAGCTCACTGAATACAAAACTGGAATACTGTCCTCTTGCTGATTTGAATTGCATGACAATAAAAAGCAATTTCTCATTTACTAAATCTCATTAATTATCAAATATCTTCAGCTATGTAGGTAACTGCTAAAGCACTTACACCGGAGGTACTCTGTGTTTTAAATCTTTCTAGGAAGGCCTTAGGTATTTAGGCCTTGGCCCTATAACCACTTATCCGCATGAATAACCTCAGTTACATGAGACAACCTGATGAACTTGGCAACGTCATTAAAAACTCATAAAACTGACTCTGAGCCAACACACGAAAGCCCAGCTAATATACATACGTTAACAGTAATGATCCTCACTGGTTTTCAAAGACATCAAATGCAAAGATGAACACGTGTACCTAATCTATAAATAGACGACATGTAACAGACGCTGTCTTCTCTTTTAATTAAAACGCTTTTGTCTTTTTCCAAAATCATCTGCCATACTAAGAGCGAGCTCCAGGGAGTTCCTGCGGATGCTCCTGCTGGGGTGGGAGGAGGAGTGAGCCTGGCCTTCTTCCAGCTCAGACCATAGCACTGTTCGCCCTTAGCCCTTCCCCTGTCCCACTGTCAAGTGCAGTGAAAGAGGCACACACTGCATGGTCGTTGCTTCTTCACCTCCCGTTTTGCCTTGCATTACCTTGTTTCACTGCCTCACTGTCTCTCTGGAAAGAGATATGTCTACATAGAAAATGCAATAGCACATAAAGATACATCCATAAGACCTATACGTACGGCAAATTGTGTTGCAGTGTAGAGATGCTAAAATCAGCATGAAGAACTGATTGCAAGCGTCCTTTAAGATTTTAATACCGATATATATCACGGTATGCAGTGAAAAGAAACTCTCTACCATAGTAAGTAAATAAAAGTAAGTTTCAGTGCTACTTACATAAAGGTATCCTGCTCATATCTTAAAGGCTGTAGAACAAAATAGACTTTCTTAAGGGGCCAGAGGTAAAAGAAAGTCATTTGCCCTATCTGTAAAGGTATCATGGGTTATACACACGGTGAAACTCTCAAATGAAGTCAAACTGATTAGGTTTGTTAGTTCCTAACCAATATTACCCTTCACTACTGTGTACAAGAGCGTGATACACTCAGACACCATAAACGAGCACAAGAAGCAAGCCCAGGCCCTTTCGCATCTAAAACACTTCAGCTGCAGTTTGAGGGAGGGGAGATTGTGCCACAAAGGGTACAACCTCACACTGCCATTTTGTGTGGAACTGACTAATCACGACACTACGGATTGCATTTAATATTAGATGTTCTGTTTCTTTACTACCTGAACCATCTGGGTCCAATGAAATTAAACAAAAACTAAAGTAAAAGAAAAAAAAAAGAGAACAAATTGAAAAAGCATCAAGGCAGACAAATACGTGAATCTGTGGCCTGTGGACCCATCAGCCACAAAAGCATTCATTTACTCCATTTTCAAACAGTAAATCTTGAAATTCATACGCTTCCCCTTGCAAAAAATCTCTTTTTTTTGGTCTACTATTTAAAATTTAATTTCAATCATAACTCATTTTAAGTTTAATTATATTTTATTTCTCAATTATGTTACTTTATAGCAGATATTTCAATGTACTGAAAAAAGAAGTCAGAGCAAATAAAATCAGCAAAATGGTCACTTTTTGAGATCTGGAAACAAAATTTAAAATAAACTCTGTAGTTCTGCAGAATATGTCACCACAATTTTTTGTTTATTTCCTCAAGGATGTCCTTGTCCATTATTGATACAATGAAGCAACAAAACTTCAAAATAATAAATATTGAAACATTTTCATCAAGAGACTAGTTTTTTGAGACCATAAACAGACAACTAACATAAACTGTATCTTCAATATAAAATGCAAGAACTACTTGAGAAAGAGTCTTTTACGAGGCATTTCCAATCTGAACACAGGAAAAAAAAAGTGCTCCTGAATCAGATATTGCCAGTCACTTGCTTTCCTTTGTGATAGTGGGAACCACCAAGCGTATCCCTATCCTTGACTAATTAAAGTGAAAGAAGTTAAATTGATTCTGTCAAATGGCTTATCCTAAGGCAGTAAAGTAAATAAAACAAGCTTATTCTAGTGTACTAACTATACAAAGAAATATGTTAAGATTATGGGGTTTTGAGAACTTTCTTCATATCTCTGTCCAGCAAAATTCTTCTTCATCTACTCTAGCCACAAAGAACGCCCGAAGGCTTGAGTGAAGCTGTTTAGTGACTTTAGCATGTGCTTTGTTGCATGAAAGCTGGAGCACTCGGCAACCTGTAGAATCACCCGTTCACATTTAAGAACAACAAAATCCCCTGTTCTACTCAATAGTTACAATCAACCCCAGTTACAGTTAAAAAAAAGAAAGAGTTAACTACGAATTGTTAACTGAGACATGCTGGCTAAGTTCAGACTGCTACAGTATTATCTTTTGTTTCAGGACTGCGACCTATTCATCACCTCTTCACTGGTCATTTTCAAGCATAACGAATATTCATCAACCTTCTTCAAGAATATTGATCAAGAACTGCATAGCTTTCTCTGAATGGCTGTTAAATATGTAAGCACCGATTCTGTATTTTTCATTTGTGAACTAGATTAAAAAAACTATTCATGAGAACTATTTTTAGCATTTTGTGCAATACACGAATATGTTTTTGCTTTTATACCACACAAATTTCACATAGTTCAACTTTTTTCCTTACTCTTGTCTAAAACAGTCTTTAAAAAATACTTTTTTTTTTTGTTACCAGGAATTAGCATTCTTTAGCTCATTAGAACGGTCATTGTGGTTAAGTCTCTTAGTTGGAAACTGGTACCGTACTGGAGATCCCAAGACCCTGAGAGTACTGAACAATACACTAAAACAGTACAAACAAGTCTCAAGAGCTTACGATCCAGGTAATGTTACTTATTTTCAGCCAGTGTAAATACAGTTTAGCTAAAGCAAAATCTTCTTCAGAAACCAAACAGAAGGAAATACACCGGGAATCAGTCTTGTAGATTTTTTAGCTCCTGGAGCTATCCCACATGCGAGCAAATCTGGTTTCCAACAAGAGGCAGCAGCGCACGCAGTGCTAAACGCAGGCCTGCTCAGACAAGCTCCTGCCTGTTCCGCGATGAGCTGGGAGCATGCCTGTCCTGCTGGGCTGCACGGGAACCCCGGCTGCTCAGTGCCAGGCAGGAGCGGGACCTACCTTCTGGCTATTCTGGGGTTTTTTTGAAGAGTTTTATAGTAGTTGCTCAGGTATTTGTTCTGAGAGACTACAGTGTGGTTGGAAAGTAACGAAAAATGGGCCGGAGAAATCAAGCGTAACTGAACAGACCACTTAACGGGAGAATCGGATGTTCCACACACACAGAGTACGAGGTGCCAAGAAACTACTATGTACTCAGGGCTCAATAGCTTTTATTAAGGCAATAATAAAGTAAGCCTTGTTTGTCTATGCAGCTGGCGAAGTCTCCTCAAGTCGCCGTCTTCCAGTTTCTACTCTAACGTCTCTTCCCCCAGCTTCCCTTCAGTAAAGGAATGACCGCCAACTAACCTTATTAAGACAAATGGTATTTTAGAGTTAGGTAGCAAACAGAATTTATGTATGTCAGTAAATCCTTATGTAGAAAATACCATTAAATTAACGTAATTGCATCTGGACCAAATTTGCTTATGACATTCAATAAAGCAATCGCTGCAGTTAAAATAACAGCGACAACTGCCATTTGAAAAAAGCGTGTATGTAATATGTGTTTACTGGAGAAAAGTTAAAATTTAATACATGCTCTGTATTTTTACTATTAAGACATCATTTGCTATTAAGATAGCACTGACTACTGACTAATTCTTAAATTCACGTGGACCTAATCTGCAGTGCAATTTAGGGCTCCGAATATAAATGTGGATATGAAGCATATAATGCAAAGAAATGCAAGCTTATTACATAACTGCATACGCATCTCCAAAATTTCTTAGGTCTTTGTAGATTCTAAGTGGTGCTGCTTGAAAAGCAGATGTAATTTTGCAAGTAACATATTAATTGCAAATATCATCGTTCCGCTGTACACAGTTTACAGCTGCCAAAATCTGTTGTCTTTGTAGTGCTGTTAGTCTAATGTTGCAGGTCAAAACCAGCAAATAGCCACTCAGTATCTGAGGGTTTTACTAAATAATGCAAGCTTCTGCAAACAATGGGATATGTATTGAACCAGCCACAGAGGAAAGCAGAAAATGGGAAAATAATTATTTTTAATCCTGTTATGGATTAAAGAGCTGTATGATATAATGAATTTCTTATGAAACCTGACAAAATAGTGCTATGAAATGTGTAAATCTCCTCTTCNTGGGATATGTATTGAACCAGCCACAGAGGAAAGCAGAAAATGGGAAAATAATTATTTTTAATCCTGTTATGGATTAAAGAGCTGTATGATATAATGAATTTCTTATGAAACCTGACAAAATGGTGCTATGAAATGTGTAAATCTCCTCTTCCATTTTTTTTATTTTTTTTATTTCTTTTATTCTTGTGCCAAAGTGTGACTTCAGCTATTTTAAAACTATTTACAAAACTGGGTCAAATTCAGTAACCAGTTTCTGCTTAAAAAAATTTGGTTATCAGACTTACAAATTAGCTGAAGAAGTGGAAATCTCCTTTATCCTAGGAGGGCAGGAGGGGGAGACTGGAACACGCATGCAGACAGTTGATGCTCCTGTTTTAACAGGAGCAGTGACAGCTCTAGAAACAAACTGCAGGCTAAGCGCTTTAAAAAGACTAGCACACATGGCAGTACCTTGTTATTTTTTTATTTAATTTGTTGACAGGTGGTTTTACAGGATTATGTGAATGGTAAAAGCACTAACTAATTATTAGTTATTTTCATTTTTTACTAGGAAGCTAATTTCTTCCATAAATGTAAAGGCAGTACTTCATTTGACTCAATCCACTTTGTTTCACCAGCCCATATATGATACTCTTCATGTATTTACCACTATCCCTATAACTTGCCTTATTTTCACTTATTCTGTTTTCATATCATTGGGCTTTTCCCTCTTTTCACAAAATAAAAATAAAAATATTCCTATATTATCAGCTAATTCACAGCAATAAGAGTGAAATAATAATTAGATCAAATCATGTGGCATGGAAGTCTCAATGTCTACACTCTATGCAGTAGATTGCATTTCAGAATAGATTTCATCTGGTCCTTGAAACCAGGCTGAGACTGGTCAGACGTTCAGTCAGGGGTTTTGATCCACGCGTGCCCAATGGGGATCAAAGCTCTCTTGATGCAGGGGTGGAGGGAGTCGCCAGTGGCGCTCCATCCTCTAAGGCACCCTGCTTCACACGCTCCAAAAGCTGCCCCAGAAACTGAACCAGCCTGCAGGAAGCGGGAACAGCCAATGGACTTTCTTCAAGATTGTGCTACCGCTTCAAACCAAAGTGCTAAGGTAGAGCCCAATGCAACTGATGTAACTGAGAACTTTTTTGTGACACCCAGCTTAATGATCGTTCAGCCCACAGCAATATTCACCCTGATCCTGCACAAGAACAGGCAGGTTTGCTGGTTGTCTGCTTTTTTCCTTAGTGGTTCTTCAGAGCGCTCTGTTCTTTGTTTTTATGTATTTTGAAGAAATTATCTCTGAGTGGGAAATGCATTAATTCTCTTTAGAATCTCATGTAGAGAAAACATCGTACTTCATCTACAAAATAACGATTCGCTTTTTCTTGTATACAAGAGTGGTTTAAACTTTACTTCATTGAACAATATAAATCCTCTCTCATCTTTGCAAACTGGAAAAGAAATATTGTGAAATTACTACTTGGGGAAACATACTCATTTCCTGTATTCTTCATGTAGTTTGTTTCCTCTAGTGATATGGAAATGTGGATGTTGTTTACCCTGAAAACATTCAAAATGATGCGTAAATGCCGTGAATACGATAACCTCGCATATATTAACTTGATGAAATGCACAATATTAATTTCTGCAGTGGAAAGTAAAATCAAACAAAAATAAAATTTAACCAACACCGCTATTTTTTCCCTGTCATTTTTCTTCAGGTGGTGTCTGGGGAGATTCATTTGGCATGGCTGCATTACTACTAGCAACTGATGGAACAGTTTTACCTAAGGGGAGGGGGAGAAGACATAAGCCTGAAAAATTACCAGCCTTCCCCTTCTGGAAATACTATTTCACCCCTGGCTAGCTCCTCCACACTTCTGCAGTAGCAGCCTTAAAGCTGTCCTTCCTTCCTCCGCTGCTTCCTTGGGCAATTATTACACCTTGTACCAGAATGAATACACCCTTGCCTAGCTGACTAAATAAATATACCTGAGATCAGTAAGAAAAACAATTTTTGTTACATGGCCAGCAGTGAGACAGACGGGCCTGTGAAGGTGCTTCCAGCATAGACGTGTCTCATTTGGGTCTCCTCTGTCTGATGTAGGTAAGAACATATATTATTTCTGGATTGCTTTTTTCCTGCCTGTCCTTTCCCATCTTACACATTAAGGAAGAAAAATGATACCGTTTTTATGCAACGTGGGACTTGTTCCTATACTGTATCTTTAGTAATTTCTTCTTTAAAACTTCCTCATTTACTTTAATAAAGAATGTTGCATCAGTATTCCCCCTGCTGTACCATATGTGTGTGTGTGCATATATATATATATATATATAGATAGATAGAGATATATATATATATATACTAGGACACCCCTAATGCCCTTGATTTCTCCTGCTCTCTTACTGTGCCACACTGTAATTTCTGGGGCTTTTTTTATTCCAATTAATTATAGGATGTTGAGAGTTATTAGCTTGGAGCTTGTGACATGTAAGTGGTGTGGGGTTGGTGCTCTGTAGTCCCTTTCAAACTAACAGTGCGTTATATTTTTGCAGTCAACTAGACTCCCTAGCTGCACCAACGCTAAATGAAATAAAGCCAGGAAGAAAGCTCAAGGGCTGGATCAGCAGCCGTCCCAGCTGCCTCGCTGCTCGTGTGCTCCCTTGCTTGGCTCTGGGCCGGGGGAACTGGGGCTCCCTGCCCTGCAACGCAGACAGGGTGCCGGGGGTAGCACCAGGCAGGCGGCAGTCAGGACAAGGGTCCCTCTGCCCTGCAGACTCCCCGACCAACACCACCTCGCAAGGCTTCGCACACGAACATCCCTACACACCACCCCATTACGCAGCACAATTCTTCCACTTACGCCGCGAAAACAGCAGTCTGGCAGGCTGCAACAATGCCCTCACATCACATCTAACACTTTGAACTGAAGAAAAAAAAACAGAAATCTCACAAACCCAGTAACAATGTCTTCAGTAACAGTAACTAACCCAGTGAGCCTTCCTCCCAGGATTACCCCTTTGGGCCGTAAATTACAGAGTATACATACGGCCTGGCCTAGTGACTCGGCCTCAGGGCCAGCCAACGGTCCATAGCCCTGTTGTATTCAGCAGTACAGGCATGGCCACTTCTTCACGTGGGTTTTTGGCATCTTAGTCCTACAATTTAACATTATCGAGTACCCCTCCCAGTCTTACTCCTATACTTAAAAGCCGTTCTGAAACACCAAGTGCCTAACATAACTGGATTTTTTAACACTGGATATGGAAATTTGAGATGATACAATGAAGGCTGGGGGTTCCTGAAGCAGTTTCATTCTTGTGTCTGACAAGCATCACTGTCATTGATGATCCTAACTCACACTGGTTATACTGTAATTTTACATCCTCAGTAAAGCTTAATTGTATATAAGATAGAATTTTTTAATGAAAATTTGGTACATAATAAGGCCGTGAGGCTGAGGAAATGCAAATGAAATATTTAGGATACCAAACACAGTGCTCACCACAAATACTCTATAAAAGCTAATTTACATTACTCCTATGTAAAATCAGCAAAAATCTGGGTTTTATACTTAAAATCATGCTGATATTATGCTTTACCATCTCATTACTTTCCTAGAATCCCTTCATTTGAAAGCTAATACTCTTCCAACACCAGCTGCATTATTTTTCCATTTCTTTTTAATAATGCGGTATCTGAGTATTGCTTGTCCTGAGCATATGCCATGTGAAGTTTCTGTAAGTCTGAAAGAAAAAAAAAATCAAAATTTTTCTTAGCTGCATTTGTGACTTGAATGCCAGATTTGCTGGCATGGTTTTACATCTGAGAGGAGGGGATTTTTAAATAGTATCTGATAACTATAGGAACCAATGAGAAATACAGTGTCTTGTTAAGATAAGATCAAGGTAAGATAAGACATACTCTACGAGGCCTCTGTCTCATGCATATCACTGTTTCTGGTGATTCAGTGAATGTGCTTGTACTCAGTGAGTAAAACTGACCTGTTCAATCTTACATACCTATATATTAGTAGCTACCATGATATCCTGTATAATATATCTACATAATAGCACCAAAATAGGCTATTCTTCTGGTATCAGGATGAATTTTTGAGCAGGCTTAAGATATTAACAATTAATGTAATTTCCCACATTGCCAGAAGAAAGACCACTGTTAAGAACACTTCCAGGAGCAGAGAGAGCGATGCTTTTGGCTACCGTTCAGATTCTAGGCAGATTCTCAGCATTAAATACATACTTAAGTTAGAGTGGTAAAGTGTCACAGATTGGCTGGGGCAGCCACCGACTCCCATCAAAGCAGAAGGCCGCTACATGTTGGATGTCAGAAGAACCGTATGGGATAAGTACAGTCTTCTAAATGACAAATCAGAATGACATATCAGTGAATAGCTGCAAATTTAGCATCTGTATTTTAAGATAGGTATGTGGGAGAGCTACTGCATACGGCACTAGCGAGACCTAATCTGCCATAATGCAGAAGCTTCTGGCCAGTATGCTCCAAACGATGAACTCAGATCACAAGTGCAAAGGCCGCTGCTAAAGGACATAAGGGGAATAGAAGTCTAACTAGAATAGAAAATTTTAGCTTGTTTATTGTGATAAATATCAGAGAATTTACGACTGCTTTTTGTATATCATCAGGGAATAGGCATGAGTCAGAAGAAAAGCCATGCCAATTAAAGGGCACTAAACCTGAGCTGTCCAGCAACAATTTTGGCCTTGAAAGCAGAAACAAGAGTAGAAGGGCAAACCCAAACGAAAACTGTTTTAAGAGGGTGTAGGGACTGCATAACAATAAGGCCCTGTGCTGTGTTCCTAAGGATGGCTACACATATGCAGAACTGGAGTATATCCTGAGCAGCAAATGATAGGGTTTACAAAACAATTTGCAATTAAAGTTTATGAATCATTGTAAAACAGATTTTAAAAATAAATACCAAGATAACTTGTTCCAGGAATCATTCATCTGCTGAACAATTTTATTGTATTTTGGGTAAAAATTAATGTGTCACCAGGAACATGCATCTATAAATTCATGTGGTGGTTAGTACATTTTCCACCAGTGTCCTGTCTTATGTGGAAATAAATAGACAGAAAAAAAGACATTAAATTGATCTCATATGTGAATTATGGTAACTCATACTAGAAAAAGAAGACTGCAATTTTTTTTTAAAGATCTAACAAAAAAACTTTAAAAAGGGGTTTTGAATAGCCGCCTTCTTACTCAGCTTTACTGTGCAAACACCCATCATTCAGAAGACATCTTTCTACAAATGTCTTTTAGTAACTCCTGTCTAGTGTGGGAATGGCTATTGGAGGACAATTTATGGGTCAATGTATTTTTCAGAAGCAGACATCATGATCTATGAGCAATACTCACAATTCAATTAATTCTTTCTGACTGATAAAGGTAATAATGATGAAATACTCAATTTAGAATGTCATAAGGTGTTTCATCTGATACCATGTGACCTTCTGATTATTAAGAAAGTAAAATTACATGAAGTCTGCATTAAAAATTAAATATCCTTCAAATTCAAATAGATTAAAACTTGCTTATTAATAAGAGGTCAAAAGTTTAAATGAAAACTAAGAGCCCACATTTTTTATTTAAATACTCTGAATACTGTGTAATACGAAATTATGCTTACCTAGCCTCAGTGATAGTTTAGTTTTCTGTTTTCTAAACTTAAAATGCTGGGATTTCACTGATGTGGGAAAAAATTATGCCACAGCATGCTGAAGGGCTCATGGGAATTTGTGCAGAAATTCGTTCTTCTGTAGGTAAAATCACCTTACAGAATCAACATGATTTTGAGCAAGTTAATTGTTCTGACAGCCCAATGAAAACTGGGCCGCTGTTTTGTTTTGTTTTTTTTTCCTTAGGTGACGTCTGCAGGTGTTCCGGCACCGTAGAAGCTTTTGTGCTCTCCCTACAGACAGCCCTCACCCTTTGTGAGAATTGGCTGACATGAAATTAAGCCTGAGGTGGCTTTTTATAGCCTTCCTCAATCATTCAAGCAGACTAAAAAGACAGTGAACTCCAACCTCTGTTCCTTCAAATCCCTTCTCTACTGTGATGTCTACAAAAAACTGAGAAGGAAGTGTAGCTGACGGCTACTGTCAATAGCATTGCCAGTATGGTTTTGTTATTACCTTGTGCTCCCCAGTTGCCCCTATCTGATTTCTGTCTCTTGTAAACTGTATGGAACGTGTTCTGAGCGTGCACAACATGGAGGAAAACGGAAACTGGGCGATTATGGGCAATCTTGTAATAGAAAGAAATAATAACAATTCCTCCAACATTAAAATCCCTATTCCCATCTAAACCTTAACCACAATGCCTGCCTTATCCCGCAGCAGACTCTATTGCCAATTCAGATAGGGCAAGGTAAAACAAATTTTTCCACAACTCTGTCACAAAAGGTTTCTAAGGATATCGGCAGATGCAGATTTTGTCTGTATGAAGTCATTGTACAGAGTTATGTATGGTATGGAAAGAAAAAAATCTGCTGTGGGAAAAAGTCCAGCTCGGCCTTTAAAAGCAGTAAAACCCTTAATCGAAATCTGCTGAACAAACGTGATCTGCTGGAGTGCAAGTGCATTTCAGGTCTACAAATGCGAAATGAGGCTGTGGCAAATTCTGGTTTTCAATGGAATTGCTTCACCAGCCCTTTTCTGGCAGGTCAATTCGTGGAAAGGAGTGTACGAGACCAAGAAGGTTTGTAACTTTCTGAAGAGCAGCTGTGTTACAGAGTGGTACCCCAAATGGGACCTGCGCTGGAGACCTATTTGCCTTCCCAGCCCTGATTAGGAGAGCAGCAGGCGTGCACCCACCCATCCCGATGGGACAGGGGTGAAGCGGGCGGGGGGAAAGGGGCACAGCTCTGCACTGATCTGTCTCGGCAGCATGTCAGGATGGGAGTCATGTTTCTGAGGCTTTTCAAAGGGCAATGAAAAAAGAGGCACAGGCATCTTATAAACACAGATATAGCTACACAGAGCTCTGAAGCCTAAGGCTAAGAGCGAGCTAATTTATTCTCAGGAAAAAAAAATAGAAGTTCAAAAATCTGCTTTTCATACTTAGTTAAGATTACTCTTCTCTATTTCACTCTTCCTTTTCACATGTGCATGAGTTTTACAATGTAATAGTTAGAAAGTACCATCTGCATAACAAAATCCCCAGAAACAACTGCAGAGCCTATGATTATTATTAGCTTTCATTTCAGAGGAGGAATACGGCATGCATTAATGCTTTACTGAAGGACATCCATCCATCTTCTCAGAGCGCAGTCTGTCTTTTGTGCTCTCCTCACACTGCAAAACACCATATCTTAACATCTCGCAGTCTCTAATGTATCTGTTCCCTTAGTAAGTCAGTGAGGTAAGAAGTGCTATCACCCCATTCTGCTCATGGGAATTCGAGTCAGGCAATACCTCTGCACTGACGAGTAATGCAGTCCTAGAGTAAACTCCCTCACCAGATTCCCAGACTGTTTACACTGCATAATGCAAGTTCATTGCTGGTTTCTGTTTGGAGTCAACAGATGAGGGAAGACAGTTCACTCCAGGGACCGCCTCTCATACCAAGGTGACAGGCTTGGTTCGATGTGTATCGAATCGTCCTCTCGTCCTCTGGTACCATCCCATCCCTAAGCTTATCCCCGCATGTGGTCCAGGACATGTAACATCTACTATCATTTTTGTGCATGAAAAAACTACCATGCTGGTGGGGGGGCTGTACTTCCCACAATCAAAACTAAAAGTATCCCCAAAACCTACAGAAAACGACAACAGTATTAGCAATAACTAAGTGCTGGGAGCACCACCGCTGGCTGAGAAAGGACCCAAGGCCAAATCATAAACACTGTGGTCCTGGCCAACCTGCCTGGGAGAGGATGGACACCGGGCCCTGTGGCTGTGAACTGCTCTCCACTGCTTGGCTATCATGGCCTGAAGTATGCTGGCCCCTTTCTCGACGCCTGGCCAGCTGGCCCTGGAAAGCTGCTGCATAGGGACAGCCCCTCCAGCCAAGCCCCCTCCTTCACTTGGGAGTTGATGTCAAGCCAAGGATTGACATTGGCCTAGGAGGCAGGGATCTCTCCCTAGGGATGATGTATGCAACAAAAAAGATTATGTGATCGACCCAAAGGCATGCCAGAGGCCACTGACTGATACCCAGGACTTCTCAATTATTAAAAGCCTTTCTTTAATATCCATCCTAGAGCAGCCCTTCCCATGCCTGTCAGCTGTTACGCAGCAGATGTGGTAACTACATGTCTGAAGGAGGTGGGGAGGCAGTGCCCCGCTGACCGCTGCCTGCAGCCTCCTGAGCACCCAGGCACATCACCTGCAAACCCTGTGCCTGCCCATCCGGGGCACCCATGTGCTCCCCATCAGCCCGGCACTGCTGGCGCACAGTTTGCCTCTAGAAAGAGGCTGAACTTTGTCAAAGCCAGCAACACGATCTAATTGCAGAGCTTGTGTTGTTTTAAGTAGGTATACAGCTGATTTTCCACCTGGATTATGAAACCTCAGGAACAACGTACTACATAAATACAGTACTACCGTACAATGTAAACAATGTGTGCAGAAGGGAGTCACGATCACAGTTAGTGACAGCTAGGACATCTCAACCGAGAGAGTTAAATAAATTCCACATTGCTGAAGATAATTAATATATTTGTATATCACAGCACAAAAAATATAGGATTATAAAAGGATATTTTCTCCCCTATGGTTTTGTTTTCAAGTAAAATTTAGTGTTACTAAAGAAGCGGTGTGGACAGCCAGAACAAGCGAAGTCCCCGTTTGCTCATGGAAGCTGACAACGTAGCTCTTGTTTCGTGCGTGTATTATAGACTGTGGTCACCCTAAAAGCTACACACCATATGCATCACGTAACAGTAAAAGTGGGATAGATTTACAGACATCAACCAAAACCAATCTCCTGCTGAAATCCGTGATTCCATATATCAAGCACAAACAACTCTGTTATAAAACTTTTCAGTTCCATAGATTAAATTTTATGGAACTTCCTAGAAGCATATACTATTTTGATACTGAAATCAGTGACGGTTCTCCCTTCTGTATGTTAATTATTTCTGAAGATCTAAAAGAAAGCGAATGTTGCTGGACGGCATGTTTTGTTTAATTTTATTCTTTGATAAAGACTGAGCAAAAATTGGGCTCCTCCATACTGAAGTTATTTTAAAAATAAGCTTTAAACAGTAAAGGGGATCATCTGCCCTCTAAGACAAGCAGAAAGACAATTTGCACTTTAAAAGAGGTTATGGACTTAAAGAAATGTGTACCTAGATTTAATTTCAAATCTACTGACAAAAACTTGTCTCTTTTCTGGCATGCCCCTTTCCCTTGTCTTCAGGGAATTTTTTTTTTTTTTGGGGGGGAAGGGCGTTAAAGTCTTAATAGATAATCCTTAAAACAAAATCAAAATTTTGTGGGTGTAAAAAAAATGTATTATTTGAACATAGTCTTACTCTATTATTTTTCCTCTACCCTGCAATAACTTTTAGGCTATAAATTTTCAGTAAAAGAAAAAAATAAAGACAAAAACTTCCATTTTAAGCTAAGAATACCGTGCCAATTTTGGTAGAAAAAATACAAGATAATAGTATGGGAAACTGTCTCTAGCTGAAAAATCAGTCGTCTTCATTCATCACAATAAAGCATAAGGTTAAAAGCTTATTTGAGAGCACTCTGCGGGGTTGAAATCACAGCACCAAAAACAATAACAAAAGCAAGAACTGCAGAACCACAGTTCCTGCCAAACAAGCGATAAATTTACTTATTTCCTGTTTCAGGTGGCACTGATACAGCCTGATGAACTTTGGACTACATTATATTTACATTTCCATTTTCACATTCAGGTTGCATTATTAGATAAACCACAGTCTGACTACATGTATTGCTTTCAAGCAATGGTTTTCATAGTCTGCGTCAGCGTGGGACTAAGTACACCAAAATACGTGTTAAAATTTTAACTCCTACAGTCATCTAAACCCATCTACACAGCAAGCAGCTCATGCCAATCCACGAGGTATACTGCCCACAGCTTCCCCTATTTCATGAAACACAGACCCTCTCCGAGTTACGAATTCAGGACTAACACAGAGACAGTAGCCTATCTTGCACATGTCAAGATACTGTCGTTCGGCTGAATGGTGGCCTCTTGACTCCATGACTTTTCAGAAACTTTGAACCAGCTCACGTGCTAATGCATGAAGGAGCCCAGATGGAAAAACACGTGTAGGTCTAAACTAGACATGCAGGCAAGACTTTGTGTGGTGGGTCTTGGTAAGTATTGCAATGTTCAATTCAGCGCTCCTGAATTCCATGAGTGCAAATGAAAGGAGCATTTTCTGTCTAACAGTGAGTTGGACGAGGTAGGAAAGCACAAGAGAAGTGAAACTCTTGCGGTCAAACAGCCCAAGACTGTGTAAATACAAAGACAAAAATAACGGTTATGCTGACATATGAAAAGTGACATTACAGTTGCGTGTTTCAATATTAACACCTATGATTTTAGAATAGAAGATGTGTATATACATATTTACCTGCTTATATTTATATATAAGCATGTATTTATACATCAGCATTATTTGAAAGATGTCAAAATAAACACAGATTAAAGCTAAAAGATTCATTTTGATATGAGGCATTTGAGATGTTTGGCAAGCCTTATTTACACATTTCCTGTGGTTTTATATATTTGAAGAAACATCAAAGGTTTTTAACAAGAAAATTATCTTCTCACAGTCGTAAAGTATACTGTTGTGATTGCATTAGAGCAGCTGTACAATATAACTTCTTTGCTTGCTGACAATGGGCTTTGCTATGTTAATTAAATAATGTGTCTGTGATCCTTATTCATTAAAATTAATGCAATAATATCTATGTTGAAGGTTCATGTTGGACTCAATCTGGCAAGCCAAATGAAACGGCTTCACTTGAGTTACTGTAGGCTTATTCTTGATGTAACACAGAGCTCTGACAGGAGTTTTCTGTGTGAAATCAGTTTACCCTTCCTTCACTTACTATTATTCCCAATCAGTGAACACGTGTATCTTCAGCGCAGACAAAAACGTCTTGTATTAAACAAAGCTACAGAGACCACAAGTCTCCAGGCGACAGGTCCTGCCGGGCGCGGAGCTCGCTGGCTGGGTGTGTTCCCACGGCCGGCTGTGATGGGGGAAACGCTGCCGGTGTCACTGCTGAGCTCTGTGGTCCAGCTGTGAGCAAATGCCGTCGGCTGGAATTAGCCCAGAGGATGGCACCGAGCACGGCTTGTCATTTCTAGTAACGAGACTTGAAACAAAGGGCACAGGTTTTGGGTATGAAACCCGAGATCCCCTAGCCAGGGGAGAGATTATCTCCTGGTGAAACGGGAGCTTTGGTTTTCGCTTTGGAAAAGCTGCTCTTCACAACGGCAGCACCTGTGAGCGTACAGCAGGTGACGGCCCTGCACCGACAGGCAAATGCACCGCATGAGACAGAAGAAACTTGCTGCCAAGAATTTAAAGATTCCCTAATGTAATTCACCATACACTGAGACCAATAGCAGTCTTTCCCACAACTCCCCTGGGCACTGGATTAAGATTTGATGAATAGGAGGAAACATGGGGTCAAAGTTCAGCATCGAAACCAGAAAGAGCTATTACTATTAATATTTGTGTTCTGTTAACTAGGCGGGTTATGCCTGAACCCTGGTGAAAAGGGAAAACACATACTACCTTTGGTTCCTGCCCATCGTATTTTATATACAATTAATTCAGGCAACATGGAAAACGACGAAGATGAATAGTGAGGTAACCTTAAATTAAAAAGACTGATGAGTATTTCGGAAACAGGCAGCTGACCCAGCCACTCCGAGTAGTATAGGACTCACAGTCCTATTTTCATATTTGTATTATTTAGCATCTAAAGACCTTAGCTGCAAGTGCTGTTCTGGTAAGAACTTGCATGAAGTACTCTGAAATTATCTTCCCTGATTAATTTTCCACAGAAAAAATGTTTTCATTAAAATTTTATGAGTAAAATGTCATCTTTTGATTCAATCCTCCAAAAACCTAAGTACTAAACACACACAAAAAACATCCCACCCTCTAACCAACATGGAATGTACTTTTTATCTGGAGGAAAGCAAACACTTTCCATGATTTTAAACGGCTGGCAGAAAATTCAATTTCCACTGAGGTAGGGAGAAGAAATTGACATTAAGTCTTCCTCTAACCCTACTCCATATATAATGAAATAAAAATCTTAAATGAAGAGTTTATATTACAAATAGAAGAAACACTTAAAAAGACAAGAAGGCAGGAGGTGTTTGTCTTCCAGAGTTTAGAGACAGGAAACCGAAGCCTGCATAAATTTAGTGAAATACTACAGAGAAGAAATATTTGGAACTGATGAAAAGGACTGATTTCAGGCCTTGGCAGTCCAATACCTTCAAATTTATTTTATTAAATATCAACAGTCCTGGGAAAGTAGTATGGTAAAACAGTAACTGGAATTAAATATGTCATCCATCTGTAATTTTATTTTTATTTGTCTCATGTTGAAGTATTCAAAATTCATTGGTAAGGATTTGTTTCTTTGTTCCTATCAAGAACGTTCAGAAATGGGAAAACTTTACAGTAGTACCACAGATCCTAAAGTGAGCACCTGGCTGTCACTTGCCCATGGAAGCACGTCTCCCTTCAGTAAGTACAGAGAGGGGGCCTCCAGCCCCATGAGCCTTTGTGCAAAACTAATTTTAGGATGCCAAAGAAATAAAAGACATACATTACACTAGCTAATATGGAAGTCTTAAGCATTAAGTACTACTGCAAATGCACACAATCCATAGAAAACACTAATTAAGGAAGGTCTCTTGTATGTGAACAGCCATAAATAGATGAACAGAGTCTGTCTATTGAGCCATGTGATTATCCTTTAATAGAATATACATTATAAAGCACTAAAGAGGCAATAGGAAGGAGGATATGCTAATCTAACTAAAGCTGAACCCACATCTATAATTTGATTAACCCACTGAATTTTTAGAAAGAACTAGCTCAGGATGTACACCAATACCGCATATAGTTATAGTGATTATTTTTAAAGGGCTTTACGATTTTCCCATCATAGCAACTGAAGACACTGGAGCCCAGCAATGGCCTAACAACCTTTCAAGAATCCAGACATTCCTTTCTAGGAAGAAATAAAACATGAGGGTTGCATACCTTTTAGTGATGGAAATTGATGGGACTGACTATGCTGTCAATAACACAGTGAACATTTATTGAATTCTACTAAAGTTTACAAGATTTTATTTTTCTAATCAATGTTAACCTATTAAAGGTAAGAAGCAGCATGAGTTTTTTTCACAGAAACTAGCACAAACGAGAAAATTAGATGATAAAACTGGAGACTGATCAAAAACCGACTGAGTGTAGTGGACATCTTTCCATTTCCTTCAGTGGGTTTTGGATCAGGACTTTAGTAATGAGGACTTAAACAGCCAAATTAGGTTGCCCAGTCAGTAGTAATCAAGTCTATTAAGCAGTACCGCAATTGCCTGATTCGTAAACTGAATGGGTAGTGAAGAACTACGGTCACTAGAAGACCCTTACGGTCCATCTAGTCAGACAGCAGACCTCCAAGGGAAGCCAGTAGCAAATCCTTTGGAAGAAGCATCCTTTAACACTTTAGAAATCACAGACGCACACACTGATTGATTACACTATGACTGGAAGTTAGCAAGTGGTCCTTGGGGTACACAAACTGATAACCTTCTTAACCAAGCATCTGTTACACAGGCTGATAATCTTCTTACCTAACTTTATATTACAATGCGAAATTTTAAAATTTTGGTTTTATTCATGGACTTACTCAAGCTATTCTATTCCACCAGACCTTTTTCTTCACTGTACCCTGGCCAATAAGAGACATAGAATTTGAATGAACTATGTAAAGGAGTGCTTTCCTTTCCTCATTTTAGATTTGTCTCAATTTAATTTTATTGGACATCAGGAAAACAGACACATCAGAGAACCCAAAGTATCTTTCAATAGCCTTCAGCATTCCTCAGTGCATCCTCTGTTCTATATCATATCTTCCTCTTTTTCCTGAATAATACAAAACCTTGACCTCTTTCTTCAGAAGTGAGACTTTTAATGTAGAAGTCTTTTGGTTTTGCTGCCATTCTCTGGTCCTTTCTTCTTTCCTCAATAGCTTTCTGGATAAGAAGTGACCAAAGGCAGACACGCTATTCATACTGAGTATGAGAGTCAACAGTTGGTAAAACAAGTGTTATACAAGAAATACTAAACAAAGTTTTGCATACCTTTTATATTATATATAGCTTTCTTCTGCTATGAACTGAGAAAATACTCTCATCAAGCTTTTCCATAATAATTGATACGATATTTTCAATAGCATCTGTTGTTCTGTTGGACAGGTATACAGGAAACATTCAGACTGTACCTTCCAAAGGGTTACCCTGCATATTTCTAAAATCACAGGTGATAACATATAGCCCTGACTGGTGATCTTTGACAGTCTTTTCAAAGTGTGTTCTCGTTTTGGCATTCCAAAATAAATTTCTGTTGTCTTCAAATAACTGGCATTTACAGATAATTAAAAAATAAATTAATACCAAATCAGCTCTTGAAAACAGCTACCATCTCATGGTATGTTTGAATCGTGTTATGTTTCCTACATTTAGCATAAGAAATAACTAGAACATTTTCTCGTTATGGCTTGCTCTCAGTCTTCCTCTGTGTTATGTACGTGAGTAAATGCATAGGCATATGCATAATTAGGCAAAGGTATTCGTGCACGTGTGTGTACGTAACTAAATATACGTATGCGTACGGAGAGACATTGCCAGTCAGTGAACCTGATTTAACATTGGTGCAAGAGCACCAACTTCAGCTGTGGGAACCCCCAAAGAAATGTCTAGTAGAAAGCTGACAAGCTTTTTCTGTTTTGTAGGAGACGGCGAATAAAAAGACCTCTATGTGTAATAAATATGCAGATCTTCCTGACAGATTGATACATAGACATGCACACACATTTCCATTGTGCACACAACTTGCTGAAAAGGAAATTCCATGCATCTCCAGTTACGTTATTCTAAAATGAGCAAAGGTAAGATCTCCTGCAAAAACAAGTTTTAATCTGGCAGGAGACAGCCAGAAAGCATTGAAGAGAAGTAGGGTATGCAGGAATGCCAAGGTGCTATACGGTAACAGCTGTGCTCTGCTGCCATCCCGAAATTTTGTGCACTGAACAGCAACCTGACAGACACAGGGCTAAAATTGTTGCCAGGGATCAGAGCCACACAAAAGCATCCCGGCCAAACACATCCCTCTGCAGACATAGTGGCTCCATCCCAAGGTTTCCATCATACCAACTGATCTTCCTGGTGTAGAAATTATCCTTGAGGCATATGATCCACCGAGTTCAGAGTCAAATCCGGTAAAGATGCACTGCCAAATGGATGTAGGCAGGGAGGAACGTACATGCAAGTCCCTTACACCACTCAGGCACAGCATTTCTCAGTCTGAGGCAACTGGTCTGGGAAACCAGGCAGGTCACTGCCAGTTAAACTCACTCCTAACCTCACCAGCAGAAGCCTTTCCCTGTGATTATAATGATACCCGTTACTCTGCCTTCGTTTTCCTTCAAAAAAGCTAAACTTTTGGCTGGGATTGAGTTTACTGAAATTGCTGCTGACACCCCAAGTACACGTTATTAAGTGGAACTTAATAGGTGAAACTGAGATATCAAGGTTTTACGCAGCACTTGCACTAGCTTTGTAAGAGACAGTCTTGTTAAGAGCGTTGTGAGAATTTTGCTGGAAATTCCAACAGTTTGTGCTTTGTCAGAGGAAAATTTGACTCGTAAAATATCTGTCTTCTCTAAACAGTTGACAGGAACCATTCTTTCTCTTATGTTCCTGCCACGAATTTATTATTTTATGGCCAAGCACCTGAAGTTACCTCAACTGAGAGATCACAGTCTGGAAACATGCACGAAAATGNTTTGTGCTTTGTCAGAGGAAAATTTGACTCGTAAAATATCTGTCTTCTCTAAACAGTTGACAGGAACCATTCTTTCTCTTATGTTCCTGCCACGAATTTATTATTTTATGGCCAAGCACCTGAAGTTACCTCAACTGAGAGATCAGAGTCTGGAAACATGCACGAAAATGAAACGGTGATGGCTGTCACACTGAAGAGTTTAAGAACTACCCCAAAAAACAGAGCAGTGGGAGTTGGGAACTGCAATAACTTTAAGCACCTGGGTCTCACTAGTGAAGAAGAGACAAAAGGAATACAGAAGTATACGGCATCTCTGAAGAGACAGGAGCTACGTCACCAGTGTCCGTATATTTATACGCTTTTCTGCCCCACTTTTTAACCCATTCTGCTAGTCTCCATCTTGCTCCTCTTTTACAATGCACTACTCCTTGAGGACAGGCGTGAAGGACCAGAGAACAGAAAACTTTCTGACACCACTAGCCATCCAATCGCCAAGTAGCACTACCCCTTGTCTGCCTGCTCATTGTATAGATTTGTATAGACTGTATACATCTTCTCAATGCATTAATTGGGTTTCAGTGTTTCTTTTCTGAAACTACACCAAGCACTTCCTAAATTACGCCCAAAACTACAAATAAAACGGAAGTATTATCTATGGCATTGGCAAAAATCTAAATGTTTTCATTTTCTCCCTTTTTCCTTCTCCATCCCCATTCAAAAAGTCTATGTGGGTAATTGATGCAGTTGATGCTATGACCATTGAAGGACTACTGTATGTCTGTGTGCTGTTCTCACAAACATGAAATTTCTAAGCACAGAAAGCACTAAGACTGATGTCCTTGGTTGGTTTGTTCAGACCTAGTTATTGAGGCATAAATAGTGTGCTGTGTAACACCATGAAATGACCTAGGAGTGCCTATAATACACAGGTACAGTGAGACCTAGAAAAACAGAGTACCCAATGCTAAAACAGAACCAGCACTATCTGATTTCCTTGCCCTGGTCTTACATTGCTTTGGCAAATAGCATGGAGTTCTGTACGTGACAACCTTAGAGGAACACGCAAAGCTTTATTAACATTCAAAAGCCACAAGCTTTCATCTTCATTCCTCCCCCTCCCCCCTCCAAAAAGAGCTTTCTTTCAAATGTGCGTTGATTTTAAGCTATCACAAGTAAATTCACTGCTGCATTTGACCTGTTTTTGTTTTAAGAATATGAAAACTATATGGAAGTGCAAGAAAAGTGATAGGTTGAATGATCCCTCCTGAGTCACTGTGGTCCATCATCTCGTATTTAATTATATTTTAAAACAAAACAAGCATACACTTGAACTGATGGAGCATAATGGCTGCTTTGGTGCTGCTGTAGCTGTGCATGTAAAGACTTAAAGAAACATGGATTACTGACCTGACAGGCCATGATGGTAATCCAAAACCGCCGTTATGGTCTCTACTGTAAATTCTTCTTACTTCATGAACCCCTGACAAAACGGATGGCAACAAGATAGAGGTTTATAATAGAAATGCTGACACAACCTTATCTATAGCTGTCCAAATGGTGCCACTATAATTAAAACTTGAGCACCACTAGACAAGTTGCTAGTTTTTAATCATATTAATCAGAGCTTGGATGCTTCAATTCCCATACATTATCATGCAGTGCGCACTACAAAGACAAGAAGATTCCCAGCCGCTAAAGATCATAGCTGTTATGAAACAGAGAAGTATATCCAAACACTTCTCTTTAAGTGCAAATATACTGAATGAAAACCTCGGTCAGTTACCCATTTTTTGGTTTGTTTGCCAATACACGGGTTCGACATAATAGGCACAGAAAGTACTCTGAATACCTTGCAAGAATATCACTGAATAGTAAAAAAGCATCATTAAGATCTGCCCCGTATGTGCCAGGTGTTCCTATCAGCAGTAAAACAAGTCTACTGTCTTCAGTGATAATGACAGTCAGAAGCCTGCTCTTTCAGAGGGAGGCACTGAGATTATCCTTCATGCACTGCTGTTTTCTTTAAAAGCCGGCTTCCCAGCACTAGCGAGGAGTGGGTGGCTCTCTGCTTTCAGTGGTCTGAGATTTGGAGCCTGGGAATGTTTTACGTAAATATTTCTCTTCACATTTTCTCTTCATTTGTCCGAGTGATTTGCAGTTTTATTTCAGCAGGGAAAGTCTCCTCTCAAAGAAGCTGTATTTGGTGCAAACCGAATGGGTATTGCACTGGAGCTGAAACCCTCGATTTTTACCAACCGGGTATTGTTAACTACAACAACGAAATTAATGTATAAATATAACTCGGTTGCTTATCACTTTCTGTTACCCTAAATTTGCAAATCCTCGCATGCCGCATTACAAGTATCATGTCATATATTCCCACGCTGTCAGTGCCTACTCTTCTACAGCACCAGTTTTGTAATACTTTCTGCAGGCAACCCTTTAAGATGGGTGGTACAGGTATGCAGCCTGTATGTCACAAGAAGTCCTGTAAGGAATTAAAGGGAAAGAGTCTGCCTGTAATCTTGTGTGGCGGAACAGAGCATGCCATGGACATTTCTGAAAATCATATGAGCTGTAGCAATGCATAGGAGTTGCCATAGTGTTATTCTGACCCCTGAAGGATGGAAACAGAGTTAACTTCGTATCTTTTTTTCCCAATTTACTCAGTATACTCTATGAATGTCAAACTCTAAACTACATTAGCAGGATTTATTAGTGCTCGCCCAGACTTATCCTCAAGAAATATGAAAATAGACATGAATGAATGGTGAGCCAACTTTAAAATACTGATGTTTTCAGGGAAGCAGAGGAAAAAATTATCTTTCAGGCTGGTTCCATGGTAAAATTACTGTGGGTTTGATAGCGCATTAGATCTAGTAGGTATGTGGAGATCACGTTTATCAAGAGATGTAAAACCCACTCTGCCCCCACCTCTTCTTAACTGGAAAGTACTTTAGTGAAATTTTGCTAGAATGAATTCAGAGCGAAGTGGGAAGGACACAGGCCAATGACGATAAGATCACTCGTTTCAGCTGAGTTAAGATTTCATCAGGCTTACATTCTTCAGAAAATGCATGCATTAGAGGTGCGGGGCCTCAGCAGTGCCTTTGCAAGTTTATCCGTCTTCAAGGAGTACTCTCCCCCCCTCCTGCTCCTTCCAAAGTGATAGGAATAGTGATCTATGATCCTAAAATGGATACTAAAGTGTATCCTGATACTACCGTCTTTGTGGACAATTGGCTAAAAAAGTCCATCCGAGTTAAACCGATGGAACTCCTGTCACACCTTTGCTCTTCACCTACTCACTTCTGAGATGCTTGAAATGTGTTCATGGACCATCTTTTAGGTTCTCTGTAAACGTAACAGGTAGATTAAGCTGTTCTACCTGACAATGTTTTTTTTCTAAAGTCAGTCATGCTGTACTCTAGAATACCGAAGCAGCACCCTGCTAAAGCTGCGAGGCAGTCATTGCACACACCGAGAGAGACACAACGCTATCTACGTTAAGCACCGCACACACTCAGGGCGAAACAGCATCAGCTCTGCCTGGAGCGCTGGAAGAGGGGTCAGCAGAACCGATGTGTGTGGAGACAGGCAATGGCGAGAGGGGAGGAGGATCAATTTTAATTTCAGTTTTGTTCCTCCTCCGCTCAGCTGTTGCCATGCACTGAAGTCCCAGGTTGCCGTGTGACCTTGCCGAGGAGCACGCAGCCAGATCTGCTCAATGGGACCATTGTGCAGCCTTGCAGGGGCTTTTCTGGAGCCCTCTCCGCGGGTGTGGCTGAAATAGCAACCCGGCAGCCTCCTCCTTCGTGAACTCCCCATCCTGGGGAAACTCCGGCAGGAGCACACTGATGCAAAATGCAGCCTGCAAGAGGCAAACCCCTTGTCAGGAGCTGAGCAAGGATCTCCCCTCCTCTGCCCAGGTCTCCATCCCCCACTGCCGGGAGCACTACAAAGTTAACCCAAGTGATTGATACGCTGTATGAGCATATTATTCCATTATCGGCGACTGATGCCACTGATGTAATCAAGTTACATAATCGCCGTCTTTGCACAACTACATCCATCTTCCTACAGATAGATCTGCATATCTTCTTCCATCCATTATGCATGAATCCACCAGCAGTACATAAGGGTATATATATTTTCGCACACACTATGTAACTTTAGCATTGCAGTGCATTGCACTGCACAATGTCATCACTATCGATTCCCTCAACCTTCCTCCATTCCCTCCAACGGAACAGATTTTGCACAGAAAGATTACCAATGTGCATTGCTTGGATCCTTTTAAATCTTTAAAGGCTGAAGTGCTTCCCTTGCTGGCTTCTGTTCTTAAGACGACGATATTTTCTCTCCTTTTTCTCCCTGTCTCGCTTCACACCACAACTAACAGAGGAATTAATTCACACACGGTCCCTCAGCCAGATGCATATATGTATGAAATACCGAAGATAGCATCTCTGTTTGCAAATCTTCAACTCCCATACACGTGGTCTGAGGTTTCAGTAGGTAAGTTACTGGGTGAAAAAAATATTTTATAACAGCAGGTGGATGACAGATTTTCAGGCTAGTGACATTTACGGTATTTCTCTACTATCAAGTTGAGGCGATTTTTTTTTTTTCTCTCACCATCCCTCAGTTTATAATTTCCTTGTAGGATTTACAGGAACAGTTGTAATCCCAAATTACCAGTGGCATTTAACCCCCTTAGCACCAGAGCACCGTGCCCACGATTAATAAGGATCGCCACCTTAAACTTTAACAACTTGAAAAGCGGGATTTCTCTACCTCCACTGCAGCTGTGAAATGCAGCAGAATGCTGCACAGAGTTGGAAACATTTGTTTTTACCAGCGCATGGGATCCGATCTCACATTAAACAGATTCCATCACCGACCGCTTCTTTACGACCACATACCCTTTTCAGTCAAAAATACTACAAGCGGGGGAAAAGGGAAGAAAAAGAGGGGAAATGAAGGACTCCTTGCTTTTACAGTGCTCTCCCAAATCCAGAGAGTGCAAGAAGAGAGAGGAAAGAAAATATTCTTCTCATCTCTTTTTTTTTTTTTTTTTTTTTTTTTTT